>CM076581.1:402208275-402350795 GCA_034641835.2 Pinus albicaulis
CAGTTTGGTAAGAGTCATCAAAGAATAAGGTGGCCTTGTTTCACTGAAAATTGTCATCTTGACATTATGCTATCTATATGAGCTCATTATCACTCATACTTTCTCCTTTGCAAGTCTAACACATCAGTTTCTCATGGCAAGCCTTAAAAATAAGAGAAAAGTTCTTAAAAATCTCCTCAACTCTAGTATCTCACTTTCTCTTTATCTTGCCTATGGTCCCGCACCTAATGTTCATGAATCCTGCGTACCTGAACGCAATTTCTCTGTGTTATGGGTGCAGACCCCTCTAAAATATTAAAAAGGCGCAAGTAAACTCAAAAAGCTCACTTTTAGTAAATTCTAGAAGCCTCTGGAAGGAATCTTGCGGTGGCAGAACTGCTCCTTTGAGGTTCATGTATCCCATGCCTTAAGGAGCTAACCCCTTGATGTGAGGAGCTTATCCCTTTGAAGGAGGATTCTATCCCTTCATAGTTGGAACTGAAACCTCCTCTTTTTCACTATAAAAAGAGGCCTTGGTTAGCCTCAAAGGGAGTTCAAGCTTTATAATTATTTGAGGTAAAGTGCTGTTGGGATTCAGACTCATTTAACTGAAATTTTGTGAGGAAAGATCACATACCTCTATCTGTCTTGGTTGGAAGAGTGCAAGGCTTGTCAGAGTAGAGGATATTCCTTCTTTCGGACCCCGAGAAGGCCTGTTCAACATCAAGGCTAAGGTTGTAAGGTTTTCTTTTATTCAAAGTTAATACAAATGAATTCATTTTTCTTAATAAGTTGTTAATTAACTGTTTATTTCATGGATTCCTTGATCACCATGATAGGCATGATTTTTAATATTTACTATGCAGGTGCTATTTAATTTTTTCTTGTTTGTGACTGCAAGTCTATAAAGATAACTCCTTCAAGTGACCGAAGGACAACTACTTCGAATAAGCATTGGATCTACGGTAAGGCCTTAACACCTTTATAGTATTCTCTTGTAAATCGCATATGTCTAGAGAAAGATAGGTTTGTTTGAATGTTTGTTGCTAGATTACCTTTTGGTACTAGGGAGATCGATCTTGTCCGCAAGATTGATTTATCCGGTCAACAAATTGGCGACTCCACTGGGGATGGATTCTTCTTTTTTGGTTTTCCTTTGTTTTGACTTAAGAAAATGATTTTTCTGGTTTTTGATTGATGGATACTCGCCTGGTTAGCTTAGGTTTACTTTTCTTTGAAAAGTTTTGAAGTCTTTTGTGTTTTTCTTGAACTTTTCTAGGGATCGCACTTTGTTTTCCTACACAGTGCGAGCAGTTTCGCAATTTCCTTGAGTAACCAGTGCGAGACCGCACCTGTTACTTCTGGGGCCTGCAGACCCTGTTAAATTTTTTGAAAAACTTCAGATTTATTTTACCAGTTTATGTTTAATTTGATTTAGGAATTCTAGTATCTACCTCGATCTGTATTCTTCCTGTCAAAAACCTCTTGTGAGTGAGTTCCAACAATGTTTGTGTTTTGAGCGATTTTCTAGAAGTTTTGCATACTTGGACTGGTTTTCACTTGGTCTCTGTAGTGACTCAAATATTGGAAGCTTGAAATACCTCAGATCACACTGGTCTTTTTGTCTTCTTGATGAGTCTAACTTAGTTGCGAAATCCATCCTTTTTGAGAAATATATTTAGTTTTCTCTTTGCAAATCTTTGAACAAACTTTGTTATAAGTTCTGAATTTCATTTTTACAAAAGGAAACATATCTGGATGTTTTTTGATTTGTTTGTTATTCTGGGCAAATGAATCCTTATTTTACTAAACAACTAAGTAAAACATTCTCAAAAAAAATTAAAGCTTTTATTCAATTAGATTTTCAAAAGTTTGTAGATCTCAAAATTAGTTTTTTGTAGTTTTGAGTGCTTTTAGAACTTGTAGATCTCTTTTGAAGGAAAGTTTTTTTATAGTTTCGAGTTTTGAAAAGTGAAAGAGATTTATTGTGAGCATTGATTATTTGTCTCGTTTTGAGTTCTTATTGAAAAAACAAAAATATATTATTTTCATTTATTCTTAATGTTCAAAGAAAGAATTGTCTCTTAAAAGAATTTGCATTCTCGAACTCTTTCTTTAGCTAGAATTTCATTGAAAGAAAAACGAATTGTTTATCATTTTAGGTGCATTTTTTTAGTGTTTGGAAGTCGAGTCTTCACACCATCAAAGTTTCATTTCCATACCTATTGACTTAAAGAACAGCCCATAAAAACAACGCTTAATTAGAATTGATCTAGTAATCTTTTCTATTTCTAGGGCTCTTATCACCAATATAGCTTAGGCTGGTATTTTGGAGTAGGGAGTAATTAACTCTCCAAGATAGTAAAAACAAACAAGTAGATAAATCTTGCGGTAGGAAATAAATCCAATTGTAATTGGTACAATCTGGGAAGCTTCTCTTAAAAGAGTTAATCACGAGATCATGTCCAAACCTTTGAGACAATCAATTATGTTTCATTGGGAAAGATAGAAGATCTGCGCGCATTACAAACGGTAAACCTCAGATTAACCATTGTCGAGGAGCCTGGGGTCACTTGTCGGTAAACCTCAGATTGACCATGTCGAGGAGCCTTCAAGGGGATTGAGCTTTGTTACTCTGCCCTGGTGCGTGGAATCGGATCGTAGACTGTTCCCCCAATTGTATTTGTTAATTTTGGTAACCTTAGTGTCCATAAGCTTAAGATTATTTCCTAAGGTGACGGTGAAGGAAAGATCTCACTGTACCTGGAGTAGACGTCGACTAGACTCACTTGGAATCTCTGGGGGGTTCTCTTCACTTGAGATGGTTTTGTGAAGAAACTTGTGCCAATCTGTTTCATTAAGCAGGTTTTCGGGGTAACCAGTCCAACTGCCATTTCTGTATTAAACTTCTACTAAGTTGGTTTTCATCACCAACTAGTGTTTTTAGTATGGGAAGTTACTGTTTGTGCGTGGTTTGAACTCTTAGATTTTTTAGGCGTATGATTCAGCTGTTTGTTCCTTTAGAGACTTTAGGTGTTTTTATTGAAATTTTCTTTGTTTGCGTGTTATTGATTAATATTTAATCGTGGAAGAATTACCGAGACAGTCCCGAAGACTTCAGGGGAAGCCCCCTGAGTATACACCAAGTCAACTTGAAGGGCTACGTGCTCTAGTATCATCTAGTAGCGGTAGAATTAGATCAATAGAACTTATAAGTTCATCTATAGTTGTTCATCCCGATCATCAAATACCCATGACAGAACATATTCAAGAGCCGATTTCAGTTTCTGAAGTTATTGGTAGTATTTCTCCTTCCAGTGAACTAGCTGAAGAACCTGAAATTTCTAAGCCTAACACTGAACCTTCTATTTTGGAAACATCCTCAGGATTTATTACTCCAACTTCTAGTGATCCTGGTTCACCTAGGGTAAGAAATATTGTTACTAAAGATCTTCCATCTGGCCTTATTTCTATTGAAGAACTTTCCAACCCAGACGAAGAAGTATCTCTTCCCGAATCCCCACAGTCTTTGAATCTTAGGGAGCGTGAATCCATTTTCTACAGTCCTATTAGGAGTGATGCTTGGTATTTACCTTTGACATTTTGTTTAGAAAACACGGGTCTTGATTTTTCACCACCTCAAATTCCTTTTCATCCTACGCCCAAGGTTACTATCCTTCATCGATCATGTTAGGAGAGTCATCTATGTTTTCCCAAACACTGGAAGCATTTTTATACAATGGTCCTTCTGTTCCTTCGGGGTACCAGGCTCTCTCTGGTACTTTCTTAGGAGCAACTCCTCGACCGATTGAACAAGTATTATCATCTAGTCTTAATGGAATTAAAACTGAAACTTCGAATGCAGAGAAAATCTTTATGATGTCTGGTAATATTCCAAATCCTCAACCTCAAGGTGGTCAGTTACTGCCTCAGGGGCAACCTCAAGGTAGTCAGTTGCCGCTTAGGGGGCAACCTCAAGGTAGTTAGTTACCACCTAGGGGGCAACCTCAAGGCAGTCAGTTACTTCCTAGGGGGAAACCGCAAGGTAGTCAGTTACCGCCTGGGGGGCAACCTCAAGGCAGTCAGTTACCGACTGGGGGGCAACCTCAAGGCAGTCAATTACTTCCTGGGGGGAAATTTCAGGGTAATTTTTTCCCAAGACAAACTGTAGGACAATATTATTTTGGAGAACAACCTCAAGGACAATACATACCTCAAGGTTATCAACCTTCAGGATAGTACATACCCCAAGTTCAACCCCAGACCTAGTATATTCCTCACGGTCCTTATCAACCCCAGATTCAGTATGCGCCTCAGGGTTATCAATCTCAAAGTTAGTACCCAACTCAAGGTTTTCAACCGCCTTCTGGTCAATCATTTGTACAAGGAGTTGGAAATTTACCACTTAATTATCAACCCTACGTTCAACCAGGCTATGGTCCTTCATATGTACAACCTTCTACGGGACAATACCCCAGAATGAACATGGTGTGGGATCCATCCCGAATTCAACAGACTATGCAACCTAATGTGAAGTTATTTAGTCAACCTAGACAACCTTTGGTTTCTAGCCCAACCCAGCAACCTGTCCAGCCTACTGTTTAAATCCCTGCACCTAGTTTTGTTCAACAGTCTGGGCCTAGTACACCTCAAACTCCGCCTCAAACTACTACAACTACTGCAACATATGTTCAACCTATAACACTTGTTTCTAGATTATCTGTAGCTCTGGTTTCTTATATCCCTACATCTGTGCAAATTCCTCAAGTCTCTGTACCCCAGTCAGGACCTACAGTTCAAACTTCGGTCTAGATACCTACAGGACAAGCTGGTACAAGTACGATTTTCACGAGTCAACCGCAATTCAAATATCAACCGTACTAGGGACAATATCAATTCGGTCTTGTTTCAAAAAACCCAGTTTATCAGTATCAACCGTATCTTGGCTATACTTATCAAAAGCTTGAAAAACCACAGTTTGGTCTGGTTAATCCTAGTTTCCCGGGAGGTTATACCATTCCTAATGCAAATCCGATTCCTAGTTATCCTGGGTATCCTCCTCCCGGAACTGCTCTTGTTACTCAAGGTTTTCGCGACCCTAACCGTCAGTTACCATTTATTGCAACTTTGGATTTACCTGATTTGTCACACCTTATGAATGATCCAATTTACTATCATCCGTATTGGCCGCCAATGCCGCATAAGTTTCCCAGTGATATACCGAAATTCGAGGGTAAGTCAGGAGAGGATCCGTCAATTCATGTTATGAATTATCACCTCTGGTGTGCGTCTAATTCGATAATTGATGATTCAATTTGCTTACATATTTTTCAGCGAACTCTTATTGGTCTTGCCGCCAAATGGTACATTAAGTTACCATGAGGCCCTTTTAATAATTTCAATCAGTTAGAAACTGCTTTCTTAACTCATTTTCAGTTTCCTTTCAGATACGAAAATGGAACGGAACTATTGACTTCACTAAAACAATCCACATCCAGATATATTTCTGATCATATTCACGAATGACGACGTAGAAGGCATTTAGTGAAAGTTTTCATTCCGGATCAAATTTTGGCAGAATGGTTCATTAAATCATTATTACCCAAAATCACTGAAGATGTAGCTAAGGGAGGAGTTGTTATTGAAGAGCAAGTCATTCCTAAAGCTCAGTACCTTGACCTGGGTTACACACAGTCAGGTACTTTACATGAAAAAATCCCTGATCTTCCAAAACACGGTCAAATAACTGCAGCTCCTTCAAGGTCTCATGCCGCTGATGGTATGATTGGTTCAGTTAGTACTAAAATCAAGAATAAATCTTCAAAGAATTCTTCTCCTATAATAACTTTATCTGATTCCCCGAAAGGAGAGTCTTCCGCTGAAATTTCTGCCGACATTCATGTCGTAGAAACATCTACGGCCAAATCTAAATCTGGTAGTAAAAAGAAGGGGAAGAATAAAAACAAACATAATTCAAAAGATAAAACATATAAAAATGAATCTAATGACGAAAAATGCAAGCCTCGCTATCCTTGTTTCAATTGCGACGAGGATCATTTTACTAAAGAATGCCCGCATCGAGCAGAGGTTTCAAAATTCGTTAAAGGTTCTCAACAACCTGCTGCCTTGAAGGATCCTTTTCCTACTCAAGATAGTAAGATGATTGGTTCCACCTCGAACGCCTCAGAAGAACCTGTTATGATGATGTCTCATGTCAGGATTGCGACGCGATCACGAGATTATGGTAGTAAAAGTCATGTTGGTGGTAAAGAAGCATAATATTCTAATTCAAAAAAATCAACTACACCTCCTCCTGTTTCTGATCCACTACAGATCGAGAAACCCAATTCAGACTTAGTAATCAAACCACTTGCTAGAGGTGTACTTCGAAAATCAGCTTTCAATCCACATGCGAGAGCTGCTCAGAATTACAACATTGTTGAGGACTTAGCTATTTCCCCTTCAGAAATGTCGGCTTTGGAAGTGCTGCAATCGTGCCCAGCACATCTTAAATTAATTTTCTCTGCCATACGAGCTGTCGATATTCAGGATTTGAACCTAATAATCTTCGATTTAGAGAATAGTACACCCGGTCTACCTCATCAAATGGCTTTCCAAATTCCAGTATTAGTCAAAAAGAGACCGGTCTTTCAGACTGTGATTGATGAAGGGGCTTCTACATGTATTATTTCGATCCAGTGTTGGAAATCGCTTGGTTCTCCTAGGGTTCCATATTTTTAGTATTTTGCAGGATTTACCTATAGGGGTCGAAGGAAAAACTGTAAATATAGATGTGGAGGTGGTTGATGCCCCTCTAGATTACAACCTTCTCCTAGGTCGCAGTTGGTCCTATGCTATGACTGTTGTTGCTTCATTGGTATTTCGGCTTATCAAGTTTCCACATCAAGGAAAGATCATTAAAATAAACCAGCTCACTTATTTCTCATCCGATCCATCCTCTATAGAAACTATCCAACACGTCGGTAAAACGACTATCCCTTATAAGGATGTTGGAATAGGTTTTATTAAAGATTCTGGTTTACTAGGAAATTTTTCCTTTCCTGCTCCTAACGTATCACCTCCTATTGCAAATATTCATATGATTTCATCAAATACTGTTACTTTTGATGATCCTTGGATCGTACCTTCCAATTCCGAGGTGGATACATTTGATGGCGCGATGCCTTTGAGTCCCTTTGAAATTGCATATCAGTTTGCACAATCGCTTTCCAATCCTTCTTCAACCAAAACTGATCCAATGAATGTGATCCATGAGGAATCACTTTCTATATCTATCTCAGCCACAACGACATTTCCCGATCTTGTTCATACTGATGAGCAGATTCGTGAATTTTTGTCTGTTGACGATTTACCATGGGAAGATCTACATCATCGATCTTCATTTTTACCTAAGCTGGATCATTTTGAAAATGATTTCTCTTCTATTTTTACTGTTGAATATGTAAAAGAACCACAAAATTCATTGCAAAATCCTGATTCTGAGTTAAATTTGGAAAATATCTCTCGAACAGTTCCTATTGACATTTTAGTTAAGCCAGGAATAATTGAAAACATTCATATAGGTGCTTGTTTTACGGACGATGAACTCCAATCTTATAAAGCCCTATTTCAAGAATTTCGTGACGTGTTTGCTTGGTCATATGAATAAATGCCAGGAATCGATTCGTCAATTGTTGTACATGAAATTAAGACTTACCCAGATGAAAAACCTATTCGACAACGCTTACATCAGATACATCCGAGAAAAGTTGCTGCTGTCAAAGCCGAAGTTGAGAAATTACTTCGTGCAGGTTTCATTTATCAAATTCCTTTAACCGATTGGGTATCGAATATTGTTCCTGTTAACAAAAAACAAGGAATGATAAGAGTATGTATCGACTATAGGGATATTAATCGAGCTTCTCCTAAAGACAATAATCCAACCTCCTATATCGATCAAATCATTGATGATTGTGCCGGCAGTGAAATGTTCTCCTTTATGGATAGTTTTTCTGGTTACAATCAAATAAACATACTCCCTGCTGATTAGCCTAAAACAACTTTCATTTTTCCGTGGGGAACATTTTTTTATTGCAAGCTACCCTTTTGGATTGAAGAACGCTGGGGAAACTTTTCAAAGGGCTATGTCTTACGCATTTCATGACATTAAGCACATTGTGCAGCCTTATCTCGATGATTTACCTGCCCATTCATCACATAGGGCCGATCATCTCACTCATTTAGGAGCTATATTTATGAGATGTAGGCATTATCAAATTAGGCTGAATCCACACAAATGTGTTTTCTGTGTAAAATTGGGTCACTTAATAGGATTTATTGTTTCAAAAGTAGGCATTTGTGTTGATCCATCTGTTGACTCTCAAAAGTGTTTTCCATATTCATACATATTTCCATTATGTCATAACCATTCAGCTCTTATTCCATAGCCATTTTACCTAAAACCCTACATCAAGTAACCATTTTCATAAATATATGGGTTAAGATCCTTGTTTTCCAAAGTTATTTATTTTATGTATTTAAAGTGAATTTATGATTAGAAACTAGAAAATTAACATAGTTTCATATATCTATATATGTGTTATGAGTTTTGTGACATGTGTAGGTCAAAATGAAGCTTCTAAAAGACCTTTATGTGGCCTCCCAAAACCAAATTCGAATTTGAGTGAAGAAGATCATGGGATCATGAGGACATGTGTCTCACTTCCTTGTTGTATTGAAACTCTAAGAGGATATGTGTCTCATTTCTTAGTTGTGTTGAAACTCTAGAAAGGAATGTGTCTTATCATTTCCTATTTTGATTGTAACTCTAGAGATGGAGGGAGATATGCATGGACTCTCATTAATGAGATAACCTCTCATATTTTGTATAAATAGGAGAAGCTTTCTCCTATCATGGGTAGTGAAAAAATAGAGGAAGAAGAGAAAGGATTAGAGAGTGTTTTGTAACAAAGCTTAAGATGGAATGGGATGTAGATTTGTGAGTTTATCAATAAAGAAGTTTAGTTCTTTGATGATGTTTTGATCACATCTTCAAGGAGTTAAGGATTACAACAAATTGGTAGCAGAGGGCCCCTGCTATTTGAGGAGGTTTTGCATGTTTTCTAGATAAGTCATTTTCAATTTTTTTTGTCATATTTCCTTACTTAGATTGCTTTCTGAAATCATAGCTTTTAGCATTATGCTTCATGTCATTTTCTTAGATAAAGGATCCTCATGATATTGCAGTTAGTATCTTTCTCAAGCTCTTCCAATACATCTCTATTAAATGAATCGGATTCAATTGTGATATTTTGAGTTATTAGCATTTCATTTTCTATTATTTAGTTAAAAAGAAGATTCTCATTTGCCAGATCTATTTAGTGTTTACATTATATTTCTTTAGGCAGAGTCAGTAAGAGGGCTAGAAGCTTCTAGTTTCATCCTTTCTAGTAAAGGTGAAATAACCAGTAAAAGCCCCTACTATCAATCTCTATATAAGAAATATTTTTTTCACACAATTTCAGATCATATTCCTCATTATACTGCAGTTAGTCTCTTTCAAAAGCTTTTCCAATAAACCTTTAATTCACGAATGAGACTAAGTTGTAATATTGTGAGTTATTGATTGTTTTTCTTCATAGAAGATCCTTATCACATTATGATTAATCTCTTTCAAAAGCTCTTCCAATAAACCTCTAACTCATGAATGAGATTTAGTTGTAATGTTATAAGTTGTTTCAACTTTTCTTTTATGTTTTAGGAGATCCTCATTGCATTAGAATAAATCTTTTTCACAAGCTCTTCCAACAAATCTCTAACTAAATGAATCAGATTAAGTTGTAGTGTTTTGAGTTAATTTTCATTTCATGAATGTTCATTTAGAAGTTGTAATATCCATGGATTAGGACTCTCTGTTTTTATCATTTTCTAGTTAGGAACATAATTTGCAAATAAACTCTGTTTTCATTTATTCATTAACATTTCCTTTTCTCCCTTTTTGACATAAATATAACTTCATATTTTTAGCATAGAGTAGCATACTAAAGATCAAACATAAAAACCCCAAAACATCAATAAAACACTAAAAACAACGAAGTAAGAAAAAGGGATTCGTAGGCACATATAGTGCATCACACTTCATCAGTTTACTAGCCCTGGTTAATAATTTATGTTAGCAATTTAGGACACTAAATTGACTAAACACCATCGAAGGTCGAAGCTATTGTCAATCTACCTCCTCCTTCAACTCTGCACCAACTTTCCAAATGGATAGTTATCCTGCAGGAATTTGACTTGGAATTTAAAAAATCAAAGGCAAAGAAATATTTGGTTTTTCTCGAACTAATGTGTGATTTCCCATCTACTGATACCGAAATTGTGGCAGAACAACCCATTGCAGACGAATCCTTGTTTCTTATTAGTTTTCTTGATCCTTGGTATGGGGATATTATTGTTTATCTCCAAACCCAATCTTTTCGGCCTGAAATCTCACGATCTCAGCGACGGAAAATACATTTCCAATCCCAACAATACCATATTCTTGGTGATACACTCTATCGTCGTGGAGCGGATTCTGTTTTCCGACAATGTTTTACTCATGAAGAAGCTGAGAAGGTTCTAAATGACTGCCATTCTGGAGCATGTGGCGGTCATATGTCTGGGTATGCCGCAACCCAAAAGATATTGTGCGCTGGTTATTTCTGGTTGTCCTTATTTAAATATTGTATCTATGCAATTCGGAAATGCCACAATTGTCAGGTCTTTGATCGTAAAATGTGTGCACCACCTGCTCCTCTTCACCCTATAATTGTTGTCAGTCCTTTTGCAAAGTGGGGTATTGACTTTATTACATGTAACCCTCACTCGGACGGGGGGCATGCGTATATTATCCTAGTGGTATATTATTTTACTAAGTGGGCCGAGGCGATGCCTACATTTTTGGCAGACGGCAAGACTGCTGCAAATTTCCTGTTCAATCATATAATTTCTAGATTTGGTGTTCCTCAATCCATAATTACGGATCATGGAAGTCATTTTTTAAATATCATGATGACTGAACTGACAGATCAACTTGGCCTACGCCACGATAGTTCTACTCCATATTACTTGCAGGCTAATGGTCTGGTTGAAGCTATCAATAAAGTTTTAATCACTATGATTAAACGAATCATTGTTATTCATAAGTCGAATTGGCATTCCATGTTATTTTCAGCACTTTGGGCATATCTAACCTCAGTAAAAACATCAACTGTGTTTCCTATTGAATGCGAAATTCCATCATTGAAATTAGCCAAAGAAATACTCCCGGCTACGTCTGAAGAGGAGAAGAATTTTTTGTACTTGGCTCAGCTAGATGAGAATCGACAAAATGCTGCATTAGCAAACAAAGTTCATGTCAAACGAATAAAGTCTCAGTACGATAGAAATTTTACACCTCGTAATTTTTCAGAAGGAGACCTAGTTTTAGTGTATGATCAAACCAACGATAAGCTAGGGGCTGGAAAAATTGTACCTATGTGGCATGGTCCTTTCATTGTTAAACGAAAGCTGGCAAAAGGGGCCTATGAGCTGATATATTTCGATGGTGTCCCTTTAGATAAACCCAGAAATGGGCTTTATCTGAAGAGATATTATGCTTAAATTTAGTGTGGATATTTTTTATTAGATTAGTTTCTTTACTGTTGGTGTGTTTTAGATTAGAAAAGCGTGCCTAGTTTAGAGTGTCTTCTTATCACTATTCCGGCTTATCTAAGTTTACTATTGATATTGCAGATGTCGACGTCTCTTCAAACCGACATTGGTTTTGCTGATGGTGCTTATCGTAGTACACAGAACATTTCTTCCACAGCTTGGGTTATCTATTCACCCTCTGACGAGTTAGTGTCCATGCATGGGGTAAGTCTTGGTCAAACAATGAATAAAATTGTAGAGTATAGTGTAGTGATTGAGTTATTATCTGAATCTATATCGTTTGGAATTCAGATTTTGATTATTAGGTTGGATTTTGAACTTGTTGTATTACAACTTAACAAGGTTTATGCCATTAGAAATCTAGTGTTATTACGGTTATTTTTGAGAGTTCGTCTCTTGGAACGTGAATTTGATTACATTGAATATCAACATATCCCAAGACATTTAAATAATTTAGCAGATGCAGTTGCTTCTAGTATGATAAATAGACATTTGCAATAATAAAAACAGTAAATTAAACAACATTCGATAACATGTACAGAGATAGCCGGTAATAGTGATATATCATAACATAGAAGTGTGTTTTAAATATACATCGTCTTCGATCATAGGTTGAAAAACACCTTATGATAAAAAAAAATGATAATACAAAAGGTCAAAAATGTTATGAGTCTACAAATTGATCATCCTATCCTTGATGATGATCATGATAATAAACCACTGCTCAGGCCACCCTACACAGGAACCTCCTAAAAGGTCCTGGGACACCAATCACATATCTCTGTAATCTAAGCGGAATATCATCCATATTGGTCTCTGGAATGTCTAGAGTCAAGCGCTCTAGGTGATGCTCCAAATAAGTCAGGATCTCTGCCAATTGGCCCTGTGGGGCTGGTGCTGCTGCAGCTAGATGTCTCCTCTCATAAGGCTAGAGATTGGTTGGTCATCGTGGGTCCACATCTACATTTAAAATTTTTATTATTAGTTTTGGGACGATTAAAATAAAAAAATTAGAACTTAGAAATTGTTGAAAATGATTTTTACCTGAATCATCCCACTGTTCTCCTGTTGGGAGAGCCATGTCTCTATCACTGCGGTAGTCCATCTAGGCCTATGGAAAGTCCTCTATAACAAAAATTTGGCATTCCAGCCAACGAAAATATGTAGAAGGAAATCGAACAACCTCAATTCCCTCAGCGTGACAGGCCATTAAAGCAACCCAACGAACCATCCTAGGTTCTCGAGATTGACCAGCATCGACAGGAATGTGTTGCGGAGCTAACATGGGGATCCTCTCTAGAGCAAAGGTGACTACAATGGATCCATATCCAAAGTTTTTTAGCTTTCCATTCTTTTCTCTGGTTAGTTGGACTTTCACATTGGCCAACACAACTTCGCACTAGTTGAAAATGGTGCCTCGAAAACAGTCTATTGCAATGCGCATCTGGGAACCGGTAGCCACATGCAACGCTGCACTCCTGCACAGTCTGGTAATAGTAAATTCAATAACTTTAAGCTCAGGATGGATGATATTTTTTATGTCAATCCGTTTGTCCTTGGGGTCTGCCCAATCATCACAGAACTCTAGTCGAAGACTAGCGACAGACTGGCCACCTGGCCTAGTCCCAAACAGAGAAATTTTTTCGCCCCTCTTGGAAAAACTAGTTAAAAAATATATATCCTCCAACTCAATTTCGAGCCGGTGGCCGCCAATAACAAAGCATTGGTCCTGTACATTCCATCTATTCACTAGCCACGTCAGGAGGTCTACTTGTGCCCTCATGCCCTGAATGGCTCAGAATTTGTATAAACCACATGCTCTCAATGCCTGTATTGTAGGAAAATGATTCATTGTGGCATCATCTATGTCCTCATGTTCACGTTCTCTCCAAAAAATCATTTTGAATGTCCTACAATGCATAAAAAGACATATTAGAACAATCTAATTTGAAATATTTTGGGCGAAATTTGAGAAATTTAAGTTTAAGATTTCATTGTGTGGGGTCCACACCCTATTTTCATACACAGTGCGTAGATAAGCACGAGAACTGTGCAATGGGTGTGAACCCAGGAATTTTTTCTATATAGAAAAAAGTCAGGGTCTGGAGGGCCCGCGTGTTGCACCTGCGAACCCCTGCAAGCAATTTTTTCAACCTATTTTTCCTTAAAAAATGAAATTTATAGCCTAAAAATGAAATGTAAATGGATGAAATGCAAGATAAGGAGGACGTGGATTACCTAGAGCTAACGGTTCTCGATTTCGCTTGACGGATTTTCTAGAATCTTCGCAGGAACTTTTTTACCCAAAAGCTCTCACTTTTCACTCTGAACTCAAATGATAAAAATGAAGTTAGAAAAGCCCTTTTTATAAGTTTTTTCGAATAAATGAATTTTTTATTTGTTTATTTTTCACTTTAAAAAATTAATTTTTGAAAACATTTTTATTTATCTTAAACATGTATGTGTAATGTTTTGAGTTTTTGTGCAGAAAATTGGATCTTTCGGGAAAATTGATCGTTTTTCAACAAAGAGCATACTTTTATCACTTTTTCGGACTCTTTCAAAAATTTACAAAAAAATGAAAACTTGGAGTCCTCTTTTAAGCTCTTTTCAAACTCTCGAAAATTGAAAAGATTGCCGAGCACTTGATTATTCGAACTCGTCAAAATAAATGAATGATTGTCCTTTCAGTATAAGTTTACCCCTTTTACGGACTAAAATGGACCATTTACAAAAAAAGGTATACGTTGACTAATTACGGTCAACAGAGTTCTCTCCCGCATTATTTTATCCTTTTTCGGGCTCGAAAGACTAAATTTACGAAAAATTACCCCCATGGAGTCTTCTTAAGTTTTTTCTTCTGACTCCCTAAAATTGAAAAAACACTGAGTTTCTCCTATACTGACTCGTTAAAATTTAACAGTAAAGGACCTATTCAATTTTAAACAGGAATGAACCACTCCTTCTTAGGGTTTGAATCTTAAACTAATTTGGACTCATTCAAAGGATGAGATTATAAACAAGAAAATGTTATATTCCTCAAGCTTGTCAAAAATAAAGAGGTATTGGCCAGAAATGGTTGGGGAAAAGAGAGAAAAATGAACCTGTTTGTTGTATTTTGATTATTCGAAAAGCCAGTTAACCACTCTTGAACACGACACTTTTTTTCACCTAGGTTGGGAAAATCCTTTGCCTAACAGTTAATCAAACCATATTGAAAGTCTTCAGCCGATTTCTAGGTATTAGCTTTGGGTCAATTGTCACCAAGCCATCTGCAGTGTCGTTATGTGTTTAAGACAACAGTTCAAACAAACCATTCATCTGCAAAATATCTATCTTCCATTTTTTACCATCCCTAAGTCATTCCTTGCCAATACATTTCTTCAAAACTTGATCTATGATTTCGTGTTGTGGGCTTGCCTACGACGGATCATTTCATATCGATGATAGCTCATTATCTAGGAAGTTGATCTAGAAATCATCAGTACCTTGAAATCTACATGCCTCAATGGAAGGTTTCTCGCCTTCGACGACAGGTTGCATCATTGACCTTCGATCGAATGATTCCGTGACATGTTCGACTTCAGCTCATTCATTCACATTTCATGGATTGTACTGAGTACTTTGAGGGCCATTGACATTATTGGTGGTTACTCTCACACTTGTTAACAGTCTACATTATTGACTGGTAATCAAGTGGCTTCTACCATGTTCAACTTTGACACATTTATTCACATGGATAGAATCATATTGGTTCGAGAAACGGAAATCAAGACCCTAGATCTAGTTTCTACCATCCAGGCTGCGAGGAATTTTTTTATTAATTTATACAGTGGACTATTCATAAACAGATGGATGCGTCCATATTGTGTCTACACATGTCTATACTGTTGATGTATTGAAAATCATTCCCGTATTAGAACAGTTTAAATAAGTTTTCTAGTTAGTTTTAATCTGAGTATGAGAATGCATACCTCAATGATGATATGCTTACATATATATGTTTTGCATTGAATGTTTTTACAGGTTCCGACTGGGGTGTCCATAGGATGATCTTTGAAATGATAAAGTACTTCACTCTTCATACATGACAAACTCTATCTTCATCTATTCCAGACTTTGCACTTTAGGGGGAAATCTATTGCATTGAAAATTGTCATCTTGACATTATGCTATCTGTATGAGCTCATTATCACTCATACTTCCTCCTTTTCAAGTCTAACACATCAGTTCCTCATATCAAGCCTTAAAAATAAGAGAAAAGCTCTCAAAAGTCTCTAAAACTCTGGGATCGCACTTTCTCTTTGTCTTACTTGCAGTCCCGCACCTAATGTTCATGACTCCTACATACTTGAACGCACTTTCTCTGTGTTAAGGGTGCGAACCCCTGTAAATGATTAAAAAGGCACAAGTAAACTCAAAAATCTCACTTTCAGTAATTTCTAGAAGCCTCTAGAAGGAATCTTGCGGTGGCAGAACCGCTCTTTTGAGGTTCATGTATCCCATGACTTAAGGAGCTAACCCCTCGATGTGAGGAGCTTATCCCTTTGAAGGAGGATTCTATCCCTTCATAGTTGGAACTGAAACCTCCTCTTTTGCACTATAAAAAGAGGCCTTGGGTAGCCTCAAAGGGAGTTTAAGCTTTAGAATTATTTGAGGTAAAGTGTTGTTGGGATTCAAACTCATTTAACTGAGATTTTGTGAGGAAAGATCACATACCTCTATCTGTCTCGGTTGGAAGAGTGCAAGGCTTGTTAGAGTAGAGGAGATTCCTAATTTCGGACCTCGAGAAGGCCTGTTCAACATCAAGGCTAAGGTTGTAAGGTTTTATTTTATTCAAAGTTAATACAAATGAATTCATTTTTCTCAATAAGCTGTTAATTAACTATTTATTTCATGGATTCCTTGATCACCATGATAGGCATGATTTATAATATTTACTATGCAAGTGCTATTTAATGTTTGCTTGTTTGTGACTGTAGGTCTTTAAAGATAACTCTTTCAAGTGACCGAAGGACAATTACTTCGAGCAAGCATTGGATCTACGGTAAGATCTTAACACCTTTATAGTATTCTTTTGTAAATTGCATATGTTTAGAGAAATATAGGTTTGTTTGGCTATTTTTTGCTAGATTACCTTTTGGTACTAGGGAGATCAATATTGTCCGCAAGATTGATTTATCCTGTCAACAAATTTGTGGAGTCACCAATTTGTTGACTGGATAAATCAATCTTGCGGACAAAATCGATCTCCCTAGTACCAAAATGTAATCTAGCAAAAAACAGCCAAAAAAACCTATCTTTCTCTAAACATATGTGATTTACAAAAGAATACTATATACCGTAGATCCAATGCTTGCTTGAAGAAGTTGTCCTTTGGTCACTTGAAAGAGTTATATTTAAAGACCTACATTCACAAACAAGAAAACATTAAATAGCACCTGCATAGTAAATATTATAAATCATGCCTATCATGGTGATCAAGGAATCCATGAAATAAACAGTTAATTAACAGCTTATTGAGAAAAATGAATTCATTTGTATTAACTTTGAATAAAAGAAAAACTTACAACCTTAGCCTTGATGTTGAACAAGCCTTCCTGGGGTCCGAAAGCAGGAATCTTCTCTACTCTGACAAGCCTTTCACTCTTGCAACCGAGACAGATAGAGGTATGTGATCTTTCCTCACAAAATCTCAGTTAAATGAGTCTGAATCCCAATGACACTTTACCTCAAATAATTCTAAAGCTTGAACTCCCTTTGAGGCCACCCAATGCCTATTTTTATAGTGAAAAAGAGGAGGTTTCAGTTCCAACTATGAAGGGATAGAATCCTCCTTCAAAGGGATAAGCTCCTCACATCGAGGGGCTAGCTCCTTAAGGCATGGGATACATGAACCTCAAAAGAGCAGTTCTACCACCGCAAGATTCTTTCCAGAGGCTTCTAGAAATTACTGAAAGTGAGCTTTTTGAGTTTACTTGCACCTTTTTAATCTTTTACAAGGTTCTACACCCTTAACACAGAGAAAGTGTGTTCAGGTACGCAGGAGTCATGAACATTAGGTGCAGGACTGCAGGTAAGACAAAGAGAAAGTGCAATACCAGAGTTTTAGAGACTTTTGAGAGATTTTCTCTTATCTTTAAGGCTTAACATGAGGAACTGATGTGTTAGAATTGAAAAGGAGGAAGTATGAGTGATAATGAGATCATACAGATAGCAGAATGTCAAGATGACAATTTTTAGTGCAACAGGATTCAAGACAATGAGTTGATCGTAGTGATACCATCCTCTAGTAAGCGTCCATATTTCCTACAACCCCATTTTTTTCCGAAGTGGTTTCAAGTGACCTATTCAACAGACTCCTTGTCTTGCACCCATTGCAGCCATACTAATTTTAAGGAACCCAAAATTTTGACCCGGGAAACTGTATGGTAACTATGAGGGCTCAAGCTATGGAAACCTCGAGAAAAAAGTGCAAGACCTTGTGCTCAACCTAGTCTCCTAAATTGAGTTCATTTAATTGTCAACCAGGGTTGGTAAACTGCTAAAGTGAAGTGCATTGTATGTGGCTAAGTATTTGTTTCTCAATGCGTTGTGTTTAGTGTTTTATGATGTTTTTGTTCTTTTGATGGTTTTATGTTCACAAGGAAAAGAACTAAATGCTAGTGGAAGGAATCTACTAGTTAAAAACAGAGTGAAGCATAATTTATTGATGACAAATGAAAAATGTAAATGTAAATACTGAAACAGAATCAAACCTAAACTATGACTAATAAGAATACAAAGCTTGATAATGACTTCAAGAAAATGAATCAAAACATGAACTTAACTTGTCCAATTCTTTCATTAAAGATATTTTGGAAGAGCTTGAGAAATGCGCAGCTAAGTATACAAATTCTCCTAACTAAATAATTAAACAATCAGCTTATAATGATACAACATTTTATCCATGATTGAAGATTTGTTGAAACATATTTGGAGAAGAACATTGGTAACATCATAAGATCTCTACTCTAAGACTAGCACCTAATTCTATTCTGAAACTTAGTTTAACATCACTAAACCTTACTCAAAAGTTATAGATTTCTTTTTAAAGTAGTCTTTGAGGAAAGGCCTTGTTTATGAAATGATAAAGAGGTGGAAAAAGTACTTCAGGCCTTGGGATGATACTGTCTTCTGTCCAGATGGTTATGAGTCAATTATAGATTTGGAACAAAAGAGGTTTTGTAAATAATGAAGGCCGTGGTGTTTGAGTTTAATAACTAATGTAATCTAATATGCAATGGATGACAACTAAATGTGGAATGTAAATACAATGAGCTAAGCTATAACTAAACTAAGATGTCACTAGTCTACAATAAATAGTGCTGAACTAACAAGCCATTATCAAACTTAAAACGAAATAACAGAGCATGAATTGAATGCAATTTGACTCCAGAGCACCCTAACTAAGTTGTCATGCAATTAATCTATGGGATTCTACAGCCTATTTTTTCCATCATGAATGGTATTTTGGAAGAGCTTGTTAGAACAATCCTGGCTGTACAATTCAGTGCAAATGCAAACATAAAGACTGAAAGCAATTTAAAAACTAAGACATCACAGATATCTCCTACCCATTATTATGATATTTTGGAAGAGCGTTTTAAGAGTAAGATCAGCTATGCTACTTAGTGTAAACAAACAACTGGAACATTCAGTATCACAGTCATGCCTTAGACATCATAAGTATTTTTTGGAAGAGTTTACTAGAATAAGTTCAACTGTGATAATTAACAAAAGAAATTTTAAATAAAACCTACAACACTACAGCCATTTCCCATTCATTATCATGATCTTTTGGAAGAGTTTCTTAGAACAAGTATAGCTATAGTGACTAATTAAATTAACCATGAACTCAAACTTAAAAAATGTGAAAACGACTAAGATACTTATCTAAATTACGAAAGTAAAGCCGTGCAGGAGGCAGGGGCCCTCTACCACCAGACGGAGTCTAACTCAAAATCAACTCAACGCGTTCAAAGCAATGTTGTCTTCTTCATTAAATAAAAATAACTTGAAACAAAGTATTCTCGATCTTCAGAAATATAAAAATCAATCCATGAAATCTAAGCAAAATCTAGAGTTTGTCTCTCGGTTTCCCGAGTGCTTTTATAACAAATCTACATAACAGAACTTGCAACAATACGGGGATCATTGTATTTCCTTATCAAAATCATACTAGGACTCTAAAGATGGTAGCGTAAAGGGACAAAGGACATCTGGACTGTCCTAGTCCTATTAGAAGTCTGCCTCCTTGAATGAGTTCCCACGTACCAAAACCACGTCCAAAATTCGGTTCATTCTTCATGGTGAGCAACAAACTATGAGGACAGGATGTGGAATATACCCATGTGTGGCTTTTCCTAAGAGGACACCTGAAACATGCTTGAACGTGAAGACAGCTACAGAATCGGCGGTTAGCTATGGAATGTCTGCATTCTGTAGCTAGTTTCAGTTCACAATGCATTACAATGACAAAATCACAAAACTTAGCAAGTTAGCCATGTTATTCATTCTAAAAGTAATTTTAACTTATTTCATTGATCAATTGGGCCTGGGATAAAAATGGAAAAAAGAAAATGGGGCAAATTAAGATGAAATAAAGAACAATCTTGGGGCTCAACATACCCCCACTGCTGATTTCTTGCATGTCCTCATGCAACTTATTCCATAAACTCAGAGACTTCTGCAAGAACATCCAACCCTCTTCTTCTTCTTTGCCTGGAAGTTAAAGGTCTTCTAGGTTTCTTGATGACTAACTTGAACCTTAAATTGGTAAGTGCCCTGATTAGCTTCTTGTTCCTCTTTTTCAAATTTTCGTTAGCCTTTTCCACTTTGTCCATTTGTAGAGATAAGGTTGAGTTCATACCAGTTTTGAGTTTGACTTGTTCCTTGAGAATATCATTCTCAGCTCTGATATGTCTATTAAGTACTTCCAACTCATACCTATCTCTTCTTAACACATCTAATTCGGATAGTGGAGGACTAGGGGTTCTATCTCTACTCTCTGAAGCTTTCCTTTCCAATGTTTCAACATAGTCATAAACTTCTTGCTGTGCAGGGTCAATTTCAGGGGTTTCTTCATTAAAATCTTCTTCAACATCTTCTTCAATAGATGTTTTCCTCATATTCTATGTTTATCACCCCTGTTTGTTTGATCTGTGTTTTCCTTAGTTTCCCCCTGAGTCTATGGCTTATTCTTGGCTGGGATGATCCCTCTCCTTTTTCTGTGGTAGATTTTCTGATTACCCTCTCTTCCTTAATTTGTCTCTTAATCTGAGTCAACTTCTCAGAGATTATTTCTTCACTACTTTCCTGTACTGTTTTGTCAATTTTAATTTTAGAGGATCTCCATTTTCTGCTTCTCCTTGTAGGCTGATGTTCAGGTGAAGGCTCTTTTGGTTCCTCAAAGTGATTTCTTACCAAGAAATTATCCCAAGTATCTTTTGTTTTGGCTAAATGGTGTTCAATTAAAATCTTAACCAAGCCATGATGGTATAGAGTTGTTTCTAGGAATTGGAATCTTCTTTGAACACCAGAAGCCATCTTTTTTAAACTTTGAAGCAAGAAATAGGGAAAATTTAGCTTTTCCTCAAGAAAATGCATTATCAACCTAATATGGTAAACATAAAATGTGCCATATCTACCTTCACAAGTGATAATTTTTTGTAGAATAAGCAATATGTTTCTCCATTTATTTTTTAATGCAGAACTTGGAATTCCCTTTTTAAACACAGTGACATCCATACCTGGTGATTTTAGGATTTGCTTCCATGATTCATTATGAAATTATCTGTTTTTTAAACCATCTCTCTCCATGTCTAAGAAATCCTATTGCTTCTGCAATAAAAACCTCTGTGACAGTGAATTTAACATCTCCAAATTCAACCTCGGCTCCTTTGAATGACCTTGCAAATGTTTCAGTAACTTCTTTGTGGAAGCCATCAAATTTCTCAATAATTTGTAGCCATCCTGCCTGTTGCAACATTTCTCTGCTTTGAGGGTATCCTTCCAGGTATTTTGTTCCCACTGGTTCAGTTCTTACAATGAGACCCATAATTTCTTCTTCAATCTTAAGATTAGTACTCTTTCTGCTCACGGAAACAATGATTCAACCTTCAAACTGATATACCTCTGGTTCACGGTGATAGTGCTTCAATATTCAAACTGATATATCTCTGCTTCACAGTGACAATGGCTTCAAATTCCAAACTGATATACCTCTGCTCACGGTGATAGTGGTTTGATATTTCAAACTGATATACCTCTGTTCACGGTGATAGTGGTTCAATATTTCAAACTGATATACCTCTGCTCACGGTGATAGAGACACCTCTGTTTTGCGGAATGAAATGATGAAGGGTTGGCTACGAAATGGAGTAATAGGAAGTGGTTATGGAACGAGTTAATGAAGTGAGATGAAAAAAACAAATCAATGAGTGAAAATACTGCGGAGATTTTTTTACAACGGATTCAAAAATCATCATTAAATGATTTGGCTAGGTGACGTAAAGAAATCAAACACTTCAGCCTTTTAACCGCTTAAATGATGATTGGGTATAGAATTTGAAATGAAATATTTTTATCCAAAGTTTTGCGGAGGGTATATTTGGCATGATCAATAAAAATAATCAAAACAACTTTTCGAATGATTCATAACTAGACTATACTAAAGTTTTTATGAAATGCCATTATAACCAGAACTTTTTACCTTTGCTTTTCATTTGCTTTTTGTGGTCTTTGTATACTTTGTTCTCCTCTGGAAGAGTCTTCATAATCCTTCTTGATTATTCTTATTCATGGATATACTGGATCATCTTGTTTCAATTCAAATGTTTGTTGATCACTGCCTTCAGGATTTGTAGCTGCGGAATGATTGTCTGGCTGCGGAAAGTCTGATTAGCTACAGAATGTACCTGTAGAGAATTTTAATCATGGAATGGAGTGGTTTGGAATATACATAGAATATTTTATTGAATGAGTGAAGATAGGTGATGAAACATGGTATAATGGAATATGTATGAAGTGAATGATGGAATGGGATGGATTCAATTTATGAAATGGAGTGGAAGAATATAAGAAATGGCCTGCAATCCATGACATGTGTTATTCATTTGCATAAAAACATGAAACTTTAAATTTTGATATGGAAATGAGGTGGATGAAGTATGAAATGAGATGAATGAAATATGGAATGAAGTGAGGTATGAATGAATGAATGAAATGGAGTATGGATGGATAAGTAAATGGAATGAAATGAAATGAGATGGATCATAAGTGCAATGGCTCTGAACTTATGATTTTGTAACAACTGCTTGCAAAAACAAAATGGAAAAGTTAGAGTGTCAGAAAAACTCTGATTTTCACCCTATCTTTTATGTATAAACATGCCAATCAATGATTGGTTTTCATGGTTATACCTTTTTTTTTTTATTTTTTTATAAAGAAATGCTTCAGAAAATTCAATCAAGTTGATGAAGAAGAAAGATTCTTCTTCATTAACTTCACATCACTGTTTTCCTGGAACTTCTTGAAAAATTCTTCTCTTGAGAGTGGTTTATGATACAGCTTCAATCTATGACCATTCACAAGAAAAGTGACCTCTTCTTCATCTATTGTCTTGATTTTTACTGCTCCATTGTCAAAAATTTCAACAATTTCACATGGCCCAAGCCAATGTGTTTGAAATTTACCTTGAAAATACTTGAATTTTGAATCAAACAAGAGAGCCCAGTCACCTTCTTTGAACTTCTTCTCTTTGATGTACTTGTCATGCCATCTAGTCCTTTGCTGTTGGACTAGACTTGTTTTCTGAACTGCATCTTGTCTGATCTCATCCAATTCATTAATCTGCTCCAATCTATGCTTTTGTGCTTCCGTTAAACCAAGTCCTAGCTGAACTTCCATTTTGAAGGTTTGAATCTGGAATTCTATGGGAAACAACACTTGCTTTCCATAAACAAGTTCATAAGGAGTATGGCCTGTTGTGTTTCTCCATGTAGTTCTATAGGCCCACAAGGCTTCAGGAAGCCTATCTACCCAATCTCTTCTATGTAAATGAACAGTCTTTGTTAGGATTCCTTCAATGACCTTATTAGTAGATTCCACTTGACCATTTGCTTGTGGATGATAAGGAGTAGATCTTCTATGCCTGATTTTGTATCTCTCCATCATTTGTTCCACTAGCCTTGATGTAAATTGAGCTCCTTGACCTATAACAATTTCCCTTGGGACACCAAAACGAGTAAAAATATCCTTGAAAAGAAAAGTAACTACAAATGCTTCATTAGCAAAAATTAATGGCTTAGCCTCTACCCATTTGGTAACATAATCAGTGCAAACTAATATATATCTCTTTTGTCTTGATGGAGGACTAATAGGTCCTACAAATTCCAAAGCCCATTTTTCAAAAGGTTCAATATGTACCTGAGATTGTAATGGCATCTCACCTGAAGGAGAAGGTTTCCCTACCCTTTGGCAACTGTCACACGTTTTGACATACTCTTTAGCATCTTTAAAAAAGGATGGCCAATAATATCCTAAATTAAGGATTTTATAGGTTTTCCTCTTATCAGCAAAGTGTTCGCCACAAGGTTCATCATGACATGCTTTGAGAATCTCAGGCATCTCATCTTCACGAACACATCTCCTAATGATCAAATCTGGACCTGTCTTGTACAACTCATTAGCAACCCATGAATATTTTGCACTGTCATAAATGATTTTTCTTTTATCTCTTGCATTCATTATTGAAGGAAATTTTCCTGAAACTAAATAATTAGCAATGTCAGCAAACCAAGGAGTTTGAGTAGAAATTGCAAAAAGATATTCATCAGGAAATTGATCTTCAACTGGAAGTGGCATCTTTGATGTTTTGGAGTCTAGATAAGAAATCGGCTACTGTGTTTTGTTTTCCAGGCCTATCTAGAATGGTAATGTTGAATTCTTGTAAAAGAAATAACCATCTTATGACTCTGCCATTAGTAATTGATTTGTTCATTAAGTATCTAATTACAGAATGATCAGTGTGAAAAAAAGTTTCATAGCCTGTTATATAGTGTCTGAATTTGTTTATGGCATGAACAACAGCTAAAAACTCTTTTTCAGTTACAGTATAGTTTAACTCTACAGGAGTCAAATTTTTACTGGTATAATAGATGGCATAAGGAATCAAATCTTTTTGTCCCAATACTGCTCCTAGAGCTATATCGGAAGCATCTGTCGAGATATGAAAAGGTAACTTCCAGTTAGGTCCCCTTAATATAGGTGCTTCAGAAATTTTGGTTTTCAGGGTTTCAAAAGCTAACTGGCAATCAGAATTCCACTTGAATTCACAATCTTTGGTAAGTAATTTGAAGAGTGGAGATGCTATCTTGGTGAAGTTTTCTATAAATCTCCGATAATATCCTGTAAATCCTAGAAAACTCCTAACATCTTTTTGACAACTTGGAATAGATAAGTTAGAGATGACTTCAACTTTTGACTCATCAACTCTAATCCCATCACCTGAAATATGATGCCCTAAAACAATACCTTTAGTAAACATCATGAAACATTTCTCATGACTAAGTGAAATATTTGCTTCCGGACATCTCTTTAAAACTTTTTCCAAGTTTGCTAAAGCTTCTTCAAATGTATTTCCATAAACTGTGAAATCATCCATGTATACCTCTACACAATCATGTATTAGATCTGAAAAAATTCCTAATACTGCCCTTTGGAATGTTGCATGTGCATTGCATAATCCAAATGGCAATACTCGGTAAGCATAGGTACCCCAAGGACAGGTAAATATGGTTTTGTCTTGATCTTCAAGTGCTACTTGGATTTGGTTGTAACCACTAAACTCATCTAGGAATGAGAAGTACTTTTTGCCAGCTAATGTATCTAACACTTGAGCTATGAAAGGTAAGGGAAAATGGTCTTTAAGAGTAGCTTTGTTTAGTTCCCGGTAGTCAACACATACCCTCCATTTACCATTTTTCTTTGGCACAATTACCAAAGGAGAAACCCACTGACTATCTGAAATAGGATAGATGAAGTTAAAATTTAACAATTTTTGCAATTCTTCTTTAACAATCTCCCTAAGATTTGGATTCATCCGTCTTTGAGGTTGTCTGATTGGTTTGCAATTTTCCTCTATATAGATGTGATGAGTGCAAGTCTTGGGGCTTATCCCTTTCTTGTCAGTGTATTCCCATGCATATGCAGAAGAATGTCTCTGTAATACTTTGACTAACTCTTCTTGTCGAGATTTTTCTAGGTTCTTGTTTATGTTCAAAGTTTTGCCTGGAAATATCTCACTTGAAGAGCTGTCAAATTTATCCATAGAATGAAGAGACATTTGACTTGATGACAAAAAATCAATGTTGGATCCCTATTGAAATGATTCATGTTTGTATTTTAAAGAGGATTCAAAGTTTTCTAGAGTATTCAGAATTTGATTATCTTCACTAATTTCTGAAATTGTGAAGAGAGGTTGTAAATCTTCTTCATCCTCTATCTATTGAGTGTCATCTAAATCTGTAATTGTCCTAGCTGGAGGATATAAAGTGAATTTCTTAGTTGAACTACCATCAGAGATGTACATATCACCGGATCTACAACTAATAAAAGCATCAGCTGTAGCCAACCAAGGTCTTCCTAATATAACAGGATGTCCTCCTAGATTATTCTTAGGAGTTAGGATCATGAAATCAACAGGGTACTCCCAAGAATCTAAGGATATGGTAATGTCTTCTATTACCCCATTAGGTTTGATCACAGATATGTCTGCTAATTGTAATAATGTGGGTGTAAAGAGAAGATTAGGAAGTTTCAGTTTATCCATGATTTTTCTACTCATGATATTGATTGCTGCTCCTAAATCAATGAGTGTGTTTTGGATTTCAATTCCATTGATGTGAATTTTAACAACTGGATTTCCTAGGTCAAGATACTTTGGAATAGCAATCTTACCCATCATAATCTCTGCTATTTTTCCTGCCAGTTGAATTTTATTTGTTTCTCTTATTCTTTTTCTTGTTTTCTTCATGCTCAACTCCTTTATTGTTTTGGCTAAAATTGGAATTTCCTTGATGGCTTGTAATAATGGAATTTTAATGCAAACATTTCTCAGCACATCTAGGAAATCATAATTAGGCACCATAATTTGTTTTTCTACACCTCTATGAATTTGTAATATTTCTGGAAAGGGAGGTATAGAAGTAGATGTGGATGGTTGCTCTAATACATGAGTTGAAATTATTGGATATTTTTGCTTTAATTTTTCAGTGTTTGGGTCTTGAAAAGATGTGTCTTCCTCAATACTTTTATTCACCTGTAGAGAGTCTTCCTCAGAGTTATCTTGTTCTTGTATGATCACAGAAGGTTTCCTCTTTTCAAGTATTCTTCCAGACCTAAGTTGAACATCACTAAGGTCTAAAGGAGTAATTAAATAAGTTGGAAATTGTTGACCTTCTATCATGTATGTGTTCTGAGGATTTTTATTATTGGGGTTTGGTATGGGTTCAGCAGGCAACTAATTTTATTTTTGAGGGAATGGTAATGGAAGTGTCTGATTTTGATGTGGTAGGTTCTGAGATGTTGTTGAGGATTTTGTTGAAAATTTTGTTGAGGATTTTGAGGATAAAAATGTGGGTATGGTGGATACTAATAGTACTGAGAGTATCTTCCATAGGGATTTTGTGTTCCTTGTGCCCAAGATTGAGATTGATTTTGAAATTGAGGCCAAGGTTGCTGCCAAGAATTCCAAGGTGGAGGTTGGTTATACATTTGATCATGGAATCCTTGTGTTTGAGGTCCTTTCCAAGGCCTTCTAGAGATAAAAGTGAGAGATTCTGTGGAATCTGTAGGACTTTCCTCCTGAAAGACAGCTTTGAGACCAGGAAGAGAAGGACAATTCTTGGTCTCATGTTTTTCAGAACAAATGACACAGGTCTCTACAATTTTTACATCCAAAGGACACTCTCTCAAGGCATGTTTCTTTCTACATTTGGGACAAAAGATTGCCAAGGCATTAGATTCAGCTTTTTTCTTGTTTTGTATCTTAAGGGTGTCTATTTGTTCACTAAGACTCCCTAAGATGTCATATTTGAAATCATCAAGCATATGTCCTATTTCTGATCTACTTACTGTCCCAGAAGCAGACTTACTTGCCCTTGCAAGAGCAGGATCTCTTGACCCTTTTACAGTTTTAGATTTCCCTCTTGAAAGATTGATACATAACTCAGATATTTCAGGTAATGTGAGCTGTGATATATCCCCTTTTCCGATCATGTTAAGGATATCCAACCATTCATCCCTAATTGTTTTCAACAAAAGAGATTTTAAGGTGTCTTGATCTAGGTTTTCCATTTTTGCTCTTTTGATGTTGTAATGAAATCTCTCCAACAAATCTTCCAAGTTTTCATCTTCTTTTTGTAACATCTTAAACACTTCTTCCTTATGATTGACCGACATACAATAATTCAAATACCTCTCTAGAAATGCTTGTTTCATGTCTTCCCATGTCCTAATATAACTGTTGATCAAACTCATAAACCACTTCAATGCTGCTCCTTTCAATGTTGAAGGAAATAGTTTAAGTTTTTGAGCATCTTGTAAGTACTCATAAGTTCTACATAGGATTTCAAATTAAAATAGCAAGGTTTCAGGATCTTCAGTTTTAAGTCCATAAAAGTTTCGAAGGACAGAGGGTGAAATTTTTTTCATGGTTGTATTGGTTTCTTCATCAATTATAGGGAACCCAAAAGAGCTTCCCATTTCTCTTCTACCTCTTCCTCCTTCTGCACCTCTACCTCCTTCTCCTCTACCTCTACCTCTACCTCCAAATAATGTGTGTTCTCCATTAAAGACTCCTCCTCCCCCTTCTTCTGCCATGGTTGATTCTCCTGTGGAAGTGGAAAATTTTGTGTCCCTAATAGGAGTATTTGGATCTTCTTCTAAGGAAGGTTCAGTGGATGAAGTGGAAGGTTTCTCTAATGGAATATCTGATCTTAGGTCTTCTAGAAGTTCGGGATCATTAAAGGATGGAATGTGGGTCTGAGTTGAAGGTGTACTAGCTCTTGGTCTAGGTGAAACAAGTGGTGTTCTAGGAATCAAACTTCTGCTTCTGCTGCTTATGAATCTACCCCTTGAGTCTCTCTCTCTACGCATATAATTGTTTTTGGGAGTTAAGAAACAAAGGTTACCTAGTTTTCACTTCCCCGGCAACGGCGCCAAAATTTTTGGTCTCAACCTAGTCTCCTAAATTGAGTTCATTTAATTGTCAACCAGGGTTGGTAAACTGCTGAAGTGAAGTGCACTGTATGTGCCTAAGTGTTTGTTTCTCAATGCATTGTGTTTAGTGTTTTATGATGTTTTTGGTCTTTTGATGGTTTTATGTTCACAAGGAAAAGAACTAAATGCTAGTGGAAGGAAGCTACTGGTTAAAAACAGAGTGAAGCCTAATTTATTGATGACAAATGACAAATACAAATGCAAATACTGAAACAGAATCAAACCCAAACTATGACTAAGCAAAATACAAAGCTTGATAATGACTTCATGAAAATGAATCAAAACATAAACTTAACTTGTCCAATTCTTTCATTAAAGGTATTTTGGAAGAGATTGAGAAATGGACAGCTAAGTAAAAAAATTCTCCTAACTAAACAATTAAACAATCAGCTTATAATGATACAAAATTTTATCCATGATTAAAGATTTGTTGAAACATATTTGGAGAATAACATTGGTAACATCATAAGATCTCTACTCTAAGACTAGCTCCTAATTCTATTCTGCAACTTAGTTTAACATCACTAAACATTACTCAAAAGTTATAGATTTCTTTTTAAAGTAGTCTTTGAGGAAAGGCCTTGTTTATGAAATGATAAAGAGGTGGAAAAAGTACTTCAGGCCTTGGGATGATACTGTCTTCTGTCCAGATGGTTATGAGTCAATTATAGATTTGGAACAAAAGAGGTTTTGTAAATAATGAAGTCCGTGGTGTTTGAGTTTAACAACTAATGTAATCTAATATGCAATGGATGACAACTAAATGTGGAATGTAAATACAATGAGCTAAGCTAGAACTAAACTAATATGTCACTAGTCTATAATAAATAGTGCTGAACTAACAAACCATTATCAAACTTAAAACGAAATAACAGATCATGAATTGAATGCAATTTGACTCCGGAGTACCCTAAATAAGTTGTTATGCAATTAAGCTATGGGATTCTATAGCCTATTTTGTCCATCATGAATGGTATTTTGGAAGAGCTTGTTAGAACAATCCTGGCTGTACAATTCAGTGCAAATGCAAACATAAAGACTGAAAGCAATTTAAAAACTAAGACATCACAGTTATCTCCTACCTATTATTATGATATTTTGGAAGAGCGTTTTAAGAGTAAGATCAACTATGCTACTTAGTGTAAACAAACAACTGGAACATTTAGTATCACAGTCATGCCTTAAACATCATAAGGATTTTTTGGAAGAGTTTACTAGAATAAGTTCAACTGTGATAATGAAAAAAAGAAATTACAAATAAAACCTACAACACTACAGCCATTTCCCATTCATTATCATGATCTTTTGGAAGAGTTTCTTAGAACAAGTATAGCTATAGTGACTAATGAAATTAACTATGAACTCAAACTTCAAAAACGTGAAAATGACTAAGATACTTATCTAAATTACGAAAGTAAAGCCGTGCAGGAGGCAAGGGCCCTCTACCACCAGACGGAATCTAACTCAAAATCAACTCAACGCGTTCAAAGCAATGTTGTCTTCTTCATTAAAGAAAAATAACTTGAAATAGAGTATTCTTGGTCTTCAGAAATATAACAATCAATCCATGAAATCTAAGTAAAATCTAGAGTTTGTCTCTCGGTTTCCCGAGTGCTTTTATAACAAATCTACATAACATAACTTGCAACAATACAGGGATCATTGTCTTTCCTTATCAAAATCGTACTAGGAATCTAAAGATGGTAGCGTAAAGGGACAAAGGACATCTGGACTGTCCTAGTCCTATTAGAAGTTTGCCTCCTTGAATGAGTTCCCACATACCAAAACCACGTCCATAATTCGGTTCATTATTCATGGTGAGCAACGAACGATGATGATAGGATGTGGAATATACCCATGTGTGGCTTTTCCTGAGAGGACACCTGGAACATGCTTGAACGTGAAGACAGATGCAGAATTGGCAGTTAGCTACGGAGTGTCTGCATTCTGTAGCTAGTTTCAATTCACAATGCATTACAATGACAAAATCACAAAACTTAGCAAGTTAGCCATGTTATTCATTCTAAAAGTAATTTTAACTAATTTCATTGATCAATTGGGCCTGGGATAACAATGGAAAAAGGAAAATGGGGTAAATTAAGATGAAATAAAGAACAATCTTGGGGCTCAACATACCCCTGCTGCTGACTTCTTGCATGTCCTCATGCAACTTATTCCATAAACTCAGAGACTTCTGCAAGAACATCCAACCCTCTTCTTCTTCTGTGCCTGGAAGTTAAAGGTATTTTGGGTTTCTTGATGACTAACTTGAACCTTAAATTGGTAAGTTCCCTGATTAGCTTCTTGTTCCTCTTTTTCAACTTTTCATTAGCCTTTTCCACTTGTCCATTTGTAGAGATAAGGTTGAGTTCATACTGGTTTTGAGTTTGACTTGTTCCTTGAGAATATCATTCTCAGCTCTGATATGTCTATTAAGTACTTCCAACTCATACTTATCTCTTCTTAACACATCTATTTCGGATAGTGGAGGACTAGGGGTTCTATCTCTACTCTCTGAAGCTTTCCTTTCCAATGTTTCAACATAGTCATAAACTTCTTGCTGTGCAGGGTCAATTTCAGGGGTTTCTTCATTAAAATCTTCTTCAACATCTTCTTCACTAGATGTTTCCTCATCTTCTATGTTTATCACCCTTGTTTGTTTTATCTGTGTTTTCCTTAGTTTCCCCCTGAGTCTATGGCTTCTTCTTGGCTGGGATGATCCCTCTCCTTTTTCTGTGGCAGATTTTCTGATTACCCTCTCTTCCTTAAGTTGTCTCTTAATCTGAGTCAACTTCTCATAGATTATTTCTTCACTACTTTCCTGTACTGTTTTTTCAATTTCAATTTTAGAGGCTCTCCATTTTCTGCTTCTCCTTGTAGGCTGATGTTCAGGTGAAGGATCTTTTGGTTCCTCAAAGTGATTTCTTACCAAGAAATTGTCCCAAGTATCTTTTGTTTTGGCTAAATGGTGTTCAATTAAAATCTTAACCAAGCCATGATGGTATAGAGTTGTTTCTAGGAATTGGACTCTTCTTTGAACACCAGAAGCCATCTTTTTTAAACTTTGAAGCAAGAAATAGGGCAAATTTAGCTCTTCCTCGAGAAAATGCATTATCAACCTAATATGGTAAACATAAAATGTGCCATATCTACCTTCACAAGTGATAAATTTTTGTAGAATAAGCAATATGTTTCTCCATTTATTTTTTAATGCAGAGCTTGGAATTCCCTTTTTAAACACAGTGACATCCATACCTAGTGATTTTAGGATTTGCTTCCATGATTCATTATGAAATTCTCTGTTTTTAAACCATATCTGTCCATGTATAAGCAATCCTGTTTCTTCTGCAATAAAAACCTCTGTGACAGTGAATTTAACATCTCCAACTTCAACCTCGGCTCCTTTGAATGACCTTGCAAATGTTTTAGTAACTTCTTTGTGGAAGCCATTAAATTTCTCAAGAAATTGTAGCCATCCTGCCTATTGCAACATTTCTCTGCTTTGAGGGTATCCTTCCAGGTATTTTGTGCCCACTGGTTCAGTTCTTACAATGAGGCCCATAATTTCTTCTTCAATATTCAGATTAGTACTCTTTCTGCTCACGGAAACAATGACTTCAAACTTCAAACTGATATACCTCTGGTTCACGGTGATAGTGCTTCAATCTTCAAACTGATATATCTCTGCTTCATGGTGACAATGGCTTCAAATTCCAAACTGATATACCTCTGCTTCACGGTGATAGTGCTTCAATCTCTGCTCACGGTGATAGTGGTTTAATATTTCAAACTGATATACCTCTGCTCACGGTGATAGTGGTTCAATATTTCAAACTGATATACCTCTGCTCACGGTGATAGAGATATCTTTGTTTTGCAGAATGAAATGATGAAGGGCTGGCTACGGAATGGAGTGATAGGAAGTAGTTACGGAACAAGTTAATGAATTGAGGTGAAGAAAACAAATCAATGAGTGAAAAGACTGCGGAGATTTTTTTTTTTTTTTACAACGGATTCAAAAATCATCATTAAATGATTTGGCTGGGTGACGTGAGAAAATCAAACACTTCAGCCTTTTAACCGCTTAAATGATGATCGGGTATAGAATTTGAAATGAAAGATTTTTATCCAAAGTTTTGTGGAGGGTATATTTGGCATGATCAATAAAAATAATCAAAACAACTTTTCAAATGATTCATAACTAAAACTATACTAAAGTTTATGATATGCCATTATAATCAAAACTTGTTACCTTTTCTTTTCATCTGCTTTTTGTGGTCTTCATATACTTTATTCTCCTCATGAAGAGTCTTCATAATCTTTCATGATTCTTCTTATTCATGAATATCTTGGATCATCTTGTTGCAATTCAAATTTTTGTTGATCGGTGCCTTCGGGATACGTAGGCTGGAATGTTGTCGGCTACGGAAAGTACGATTAGGCTATGAGAATATGTTTAGCTATGGAATGTACCTGTAGAGAATTTTAATCATGGAATGGAGTGGTTTGGAATATAAGTGGAATATTATATGGAATGAGTGAAGATAAATGATGAAATGGAATATGTATGAAGTGAATGATGGAGTGGGATGGATTACAATTTACGAAATGGAGTGGAAGAATATAGGAAATGGCCTGCAATCCATGACATGTGTTTTTCATTTGCAGAAAAACATCAAACTTTAAATTTTGATATGGAAATGAGGTGGATGAAGTATGGAATGAGATGAATGAAATGCGGAATGAAGTGAAGTATAAATGAATGAAATGGAGTATGGATGGATAAGTAAATGGAATGAAATGAAATGAGATGGATCATAAGTGCAATGGATCTGAACTTATGATTTTGTAACAGCTGCTTGTAGAAACAAAATGGAAAAGTTAGAGTGTCAGAAAGACTCTGATTTTCACCCTATCTTTTCTGTATAAACATGCCAATCAGTAAATGGTTTTCATGTTTATACTTTATTTTATTTTTATTTTTTATTTATTTTTATTTATTTTATTTTTTTAAAATGACTTCAGAAAATTCAATCAAGTTGATGAAGAAGAAAGATTATTCTTCATTAACTTCACATCACTGTTTTCCTGGAACTTCTTGACAAATTCTTCTCTTGAGAGTGGTTTGTGATACAGCTTCAATCTATGACCATTCACAAGAAAAGTGACCTCTTCTTCATCTATTGTCCTAATTTTTATTGCTCCATTGTCAAAAATTCTTATAATTTCATATGGCCCAAGCCAATGTGTTTGGAATTTACCTTGAAAATCTTTGAACTTTGAATCAAACAAGAGAGCCCAGTCACCTTCTTTGAACTTCTTTTCCTTGATGTACTTATCATGCCATCTATTCCTTTGCTGTTGGACTATACTTTTCTTCTGAACTGCATCTTGTCTGATCTCATCCAATTCATTAATCTACTCCAATCTGTGCTTTTGTGCCTCTGTTAGATCAAGTCCTAGTTGAACTGCCATTTTGAAAGTTTGAATCTGGAACTCTATGGGAAACAAAACTTGCTTTCCATAAACAAGTTCATAAGGAGTATGGCCTGTTGTGTTTCTCCATGTAGTTCTATAGGCCCACAAGGCTTCAGGAAGCCTATCTACCCAATCTCTTCTATGTAAATGAACAATCTTTGTTAGGATTCCTTTAATGACCTTATTAGTAGATTCCACTTGACCATTTGCTTGTGGATGATAAGGATTTGATTTGCTATGCCTGATTTTGTATCTCTCCATCATTTGTTCCACTAGCCTTGATGTAAATTGAGCTCCTTGATCTGTAACAATTTCCCTTGGGACACCAAAACGAGTAAAAATATCCTCAAAAAGAAAAGTAACTACAGATGCTTCATTAGCAAAAAGTAATGGCTTGGCCTCTACCCATTTGGTAACATAATCAATGCAAACTAATATATATCTCTTTTGTCTTGATGGAGGACTAATAGGTCCTACAAAATCCAAAGCCCATTTTTCAAAAGGTTCAATATGTACTTGAGGTTGTAATGGCATCTCACCTGAAGGAGAAGGTTTCCCTACCCTTTGGCAACTGTCACACCTTTTGACATACTCTTTAGCATATTTAAACAAGGATGGCCAATAATATCCTAAATTAAGGATCTTATAGGCTGTCCTCTTATCAGCAAAGTGTCCGCCACAAGGTTCATCATGACATGCTTTGAGAATCTCAGGCATCTCATCTTCCCGAACACATCTCCTAAGGATCAAATCTGGACCTGTCCTGTACAACTCATTAGCAACCTATGAATATTTTGCACTGTCATAAATGATTTTTCTTTTATCTCTTGCATTCATTATTGAAGGAAATTTTTCTGAAACTAAATAATTAGCAATGTTAGCAAACCAAGGAGTTTGAGTAGAAATTGCAAAAAGATATTCATCAGGAAATTGATCTTCAACTGGAGTGTCATCTTTGATGTTTTGGAGTCTAGATAGGAAGTCAGCTACTGTGTTTTGTTTTCCAGGCCTATCTAGAATGGTAATGTTGAATTCTTGTAAAAGCAATAACCATCTTATGACTCTGCCATTAGTAATTGATTTGTTCATTAAGTATCTAATTGCAGAATGATCAGTGTGAACAAAAGTTTCATAGCCTTTTATATAGTGTCTGAATTTGTCTATGGGATGAACAACAACTAAAAACTCTTTTTCAGTTACAGTATAGTTTAACTCTGCAGGAGTCAAATTTTTACTGGTATAGTAGATGGCATAAGGAATCAAGTCTTTTTGTCCCAATACTGCTCCTAGAGTTGTATCAGAGGCATCTGTTGAGATATGAAAAGGTAACTTCCAGTTAGGTCCCCTTAAAATAGGTGCTTCAGAAATTTTTGTTTTCAGGGTTTCAAAGGCTAACTGGCAATCAGAATTCCATTTGAATTCACAATCTTTGGTAAGTAATTTGAAGAGTGGAGATGCTATCTTAGTGAAGTTTTCTATAAACCTCCGATAATATCATGTAAATCCTAGAAAACTCCTAACATCTTTTTGACAACTTGGAATAGATAAGTTAGAGATGACTTCAACTTTTGACTCATCAACTCTAATCCCATCCCTTGAAATATGATGCCCTAAAACAATACCTTCAGTAAACATCATGAAAAATTTCTCATGACTAAGTGAAATATTTGCTTCTTGACATCTCTTTAAAAAAATTTCCAAGTTTGCTAAGGCTTCTTCAAATGTGTTTCCATAAACTGTGAAATCATCCATGTATACCTCTACACAATCATGTATTAGATCTGAAAAAATTCCTAATACTGCCCTTTGGAATGTTGCAGGTGCATTGCATAATCCAAATGGCAATACTCGGTAAGCATAGGTACCCCAAGGACAAGTAAATGTGGTTTTGTCTTGATCTTCAAGTGCTACTTGAATTTGGTTATAACCACTAAACCCATCTAAAAATGAGAAGTACTTTTTGCCAGCTAATGTATCTAACACCTGATCTATGAAAGGTAGAGGAAAATGATCTTTAAGAGTAGCTTTGTTTAATTCTCGGTAGTCAATACATACCCTCCATTTACCATTTTTTTTTGGCACAATTACCAAAGGAGAAACCCACTGACTATCTGAAATGGGATAGATGAAGTTGACATTTAACAATTTTTGCAATTCTTCTTTAACAATCTCCCTAAGATTTGGATTCATCCGTCTTTGAGGTTGTCTGATTGGTTTACAATTTTCCTCTATATAGATGTGATGAGTGCAGGTCTTGGGGCTTATCCCTTTCATGTCAGTGTACTCCCATGCATATGCAGAAGAATGTCTCTGTAATACTTTGACTAACTCTTCTTGTTGAGATTTTTCTAGGTTCTTGTTTATGTTCAAAGTTTTGCCTGGAAATATCTCACTTGAAGAGCTGCCAAATTTATCCATAGAATGAAGAGACAACTGCCTTGATGACAAAAACTCAATGTTGGATCCCTCTTGAAATGATTCATGTTTGTATTCTGAAGAGGATTCAAAGTTTTCTAGAGTATTTGGAATTTAATTATCTTCACTAATTTCTGAAATTGTGAAGAGAGGTTGTAAATCTTCTTCATCCTCCATCCATTGAGTGTCATCTAAATCTGTAATTGTCCTAGCTGGAGGATATAAAGTGAATTTCTTGGTTGAACTACCATCAGAGATGTACATATCATCAGATCTACAACTAATAAAAGCATCAGCTGTAGCCAACCAAGGTCTTCCTAATATAACAGGATGTCCTCCTAGATTATTCTTAGGAGTTAGGATCATGAAATCCACAGGGTACTCCCAAGAATCTAAGGATACTGGAATGTCTTCTATTACCCCATCAAGTTTGATCACAGATCTGTCTGCTAATTGTAATAATGTGGGTGTAAAGAGAAGATTAGGATGTTTCAGTTTATCCATGATTTGTCTACTCATGATATTGATTGCTGCTCCTAAATCAATGAGTTTGTTTTGGATTTCAATTCCATTGATGTGAATTTTAACAACTAGATTTCCTGGTTCAAGATACTTTGGAATAGTAATCTTACCCATCATAATGTTTGTTATTTTTCCTGCCAGTTGAATTTTCTTTGCTTCTCTTATTCTTTTTCTTGTTTTCTTCATGCTCAACTCCTTTATTGTTTTGGCTAAAATTGGAATTTCCTTAATGGCTTGTAATAATGGAATTTTAATGCAAACATTTCTCATCTCATCTAGGAAATCATAATTAGGCACCATAATTTGTTTTTCTACACCTCTATCAATTTGTAATCTTTCTGGAAAGGGAGGTATAGAAGTATATGTGGATGGTTTCTCTAATACAGGAGTTGAAATTATTGAATCTTTTTGCTTTAATTTTTCAGTGTTTGGGTCTTGAAAAGATGTGTCTTCCTCAAGACTTTTATTCACCTGTAGAGAGTCTTCCTCAGAGTTATCTTGTTCTTGTATGATCACAGAAGGTTTCCTCTTTTCAAGTATTCTTCCAGACCTAAGTTGAACATCACTAAGGTCTAAAGGAGTAATTAAATAAGTTGGAAATTGTTGACCTTCTATCATGTATGTGTTCTGAGGATTTTTATTATTGGGGTTTGGTATGGGTTGAGCAGGCAACTGATTTGATTTTTGAGGGAATGGTAATGGAAGTGGTTGATTTTGATGTGGTAGGTTCTGATGATGTTGTTGAAAATTTTGTTGAGGATTTTGAGGATAAAAATGTGGGTATGGTGGATAGGATGGTGGATACTGATAGTACTGAGAGTATCTTCCATAGGGATTTTGTGCTCCTTGTGCCCAAGCTTGAGATTGATTTTGAAATTGAGGCCAAGGTTGTTGCCAAGAATTCCAAGGTGGAGGTTGATTATACATTTGATCATGGAATCCTTGTGTTTGAGGTCCCTGCCAAGGTCTTCTAGATACAAAATTGAGAGACTATGTGGAATCTGTAGGAGTTTCCTCCTGAAAGACAGCTTTGAGACCAGGAAGAGAAGGACAATTCTTGGTCTCATGTTTTTCAGAACAAATGACATAGGTCTCTACAACTTTTACATCTAAAGGACACTCTCTCAAGGCATGTTTCTTTCTACATTTGGGACAAAATATTGCCAAAGCATCAGATTCAGCCTTTTTCTTGTTTTGTATCTTAAGGGTGTCTATTTGTTCACTAAGACTCCCTAAGATATCAGATTTAAAGTCATCAAGCATGTGTCCTATTTCTGATCTACTTACTGTCCCAGAAGCAGATTTACTTGCCCTTGCAAGAGCGGGATCTCTTGGACCTTTGACAGTTTTAGATTTCCCTCTTGAAAGGTTGATACATAACTCAGATATTTCAGGTAATGTGAGCTGTGATATATCCCCTTTTCCCATCATGTTAAGGATATCCAACCATTCATCCTTAATTGTTTTCAACAAAAGAGATTTTAAGGTGTCTTGATCTAGGTTTTCCATTTTTTCTCTTTTGATGTTGTAATGAAATCTCTCCAATAAATCTTCCAAGTTTTCATCTTCTTTTTGTAACATCTTAAACACTTCTTTCTTATGATTGACCGGCACACAATAATCCAAATACCTCTGTATAAATGCTTGTTTCATGTCTTCCCATGTCCTAATAGAACTGTAGATCAAACTCATAAACCACTTCAATGCTGCTCCTTTCAATGTTGAAGGAAATAGTTTAAGTTTTTGAGCATCTTGTAAGTAGTCATAAGTTCTGCACAAGATTTCAAATTCAAATAGGAAGGTTTCAGGATCTTCAGTTTTAATTCCATAGAAGTTTGGAAGGACAGAGGGTGAAATGTTTTTCATGGTTGTATTAGTTTCTTCATCAATTATAGGGATCCCAAAAGAGCTTCCCATTTCTCTTCTACCTCTTCCTCTTTCTGAACCTGTACCTCCTTCTCCTCTACCTCTACCTCTACCTCCAAATAATATGTGTTCTCCATTAAAGACTCCTCCTCCTCCCCCTTCTTCTGCCATAGTTGATTCTTCTGTGGAAGTGGAAAAATTTGTGTCTCTAGCAAAGGTTCTTGAATCTTCTTCTAAGACAGGTTCAGTGGATGAAGTGGAAGGTCTTTCTAATGGAATATTTGATCTTAAGTCCTCTGGGAGTCTAGGATCAGTAAGGGATGGAATGTAGGTCTGAGTTGGAGGTGTACTGGCTCTTGGTCTAGGTGAAACAAGTGGTATTCTAGGGATCAAGCTTCTGCTTCTGCTTCTTATGAATCTACCCCTTGAGTCTCTCTCTCTACGCATATAATTGTTTTTGGGAGTTAAGAAACAAGGCTACCTAGTTACACTTCCCCGGCAACGGCGCCAAAATGTTTGTGCTCAACCTAGTGTTCCTAAATTGAGTTCATTAATTGTCAACCAGGGTTGGTAAGCTGCTGAAGTGTGGTGCACTATATGTGCCTAGGTATTTGTTTCTCACTACGTTGTGTTTAGTGTTTTCTGATGTTTTTGGTTTTATGGTTTTATGTTTGAAAAGGGAAGGAACTAAATGCTGGTGAAAAGAAGCTATTGGCCTAAACTATGGATGACAAATGACAAATGCAAATACTAAAATAGAACAAAGCCTAAACTATGGCTAGAAAACAACAAATGCAAATTTTGATAATGAATTCAAGGAAATAAATCACAACATGAGCTTAAACTTTATCCAATTCATTCATTAAAGATGTGTTGGAAGAGCTTGGGAAATGGACAAGTTAAGTGTAAATGAAGTTCTCCTAACTAAACAATCAACAATCAACTTACAATGTTACAACATCTCATCCATGATTAAAGGTTTATTGGAATATATTTGGAAAAGAACATTTGTAGCATAATAAGATTTCTACTCTAAACTAGCTTCTAATTCTGTTCTACAACTCAATTTAACACCACATTTCCTTTTTAGAATGATCTTTGAGAAAAGGCCTGTTTGTGAAATGGTAAAAAGGTTGCAAAATACTCTAGGTCTTAGACTGATACTAACTTATGTCCAAATGATTATGTATTAATATGAGGTTGGAACAAAAGAAGTTTTGTAAATAATGAAGACCATGGTATTTAAATTTAACAACTAATATAATTTAAAAATTCAATGGATGAAAACTAAACTGGAGTGCTAATACAGTGAGCTAAGACTAAACTAGAGTGCCACTAGTCTATTTGAAGTACAATGAACAATGTTAAACTGAAAAGCCATTATCAAACTGGAAATGAAATGACAGAGCTGAACCAAATGCATTCTACCTCCGGAGTGCTATAACTAAATTAACATGCAACTAACCTAATGAATTCTACAGTCCATCTCGTCCAGTATGAATGATATTTTGGAAGAGTTTGTGAGAACAAGTATGGATGTATAATTCAATGCAATTGAACATAAACATAAGACTGAAATCAAATACAACTAGAAACTAAGACACCACAGTTGTTTCTTATTCGTTTTTCATGATATTTTGGAAGAGTTTGTAAGAGTAAGACTGGCTGTGACACTTAGTATAAACAAGCAACTAAAACCTACAATACCACAGTTATGCCTTATTCATCATAATGATATTTTGGAAGAGCTTATTAGAGTAAGTCCAACTGTGATAATTAACGAAAGAAAATGCCATTAAAACCTACAATACCATAGCTATGCCTTATTCATCGTAATGATATTTTTGAAGAGCTTATTAGAGTAAGTCTAGCTGTGATAATTAATGTAAAAAAGTATGAACATAAACTTCAGAAACTTGCCTAAACTAGAAATAAAAACAAGACTAAAATACTTATCTACTGTATAAACAAGGCTGCTCAGGAGGCAGGGGCCCTCTACCACCAGAGTAGCATGAAATCTAATTCAAGATCAACTTCAACAATTTCAAGGAAATGCTACTTCTTTCATTAAATAGAGATTACTTCAAAACAGAGTGTTTTTGGACTTCAGAAATCTAGCAGTCAACCATAAAATCTAACCAAAATCTAACCTTGTCCCTTGGTTTCCCGAGCTACATTTATAGCAAGTTTACATAACAGAATCTGAGATAATCCAGGGATAATTGTCTTTCCATATTAAAATCGAACTAGAACTCTAAAGGCGGCATCGTAATATGACTAAGGACATCTGGACTGTCCTTGTCCTATTAGGAGTCTATCTCCTAGTTTGAGTTCCCACGTGCATAACCACGTAAAAAATTCCGTTCAATCTTCATGGAGAGCAAAAAATTCTGAGGGCATGATCTGGAATACAACCATGTGTGGTTTTCTCTGATAGGACACCTGGAACCTGCTTAAACATGAAGAAAACTGCAGAATTCGCAACTAGCTACAGAATGTCTGCATTCTGTAGCTAGTCCTAGTTCAAAAAGAATTACAATGATGAAATCATAAAAACATAGCAAGTTAGTCATAATATTCATTCTTAAAGCAATTTTAACTAATTTCATTGATCATTTGAGCCTGGGATTAATAATGGACAAAAGAAATGGAGTGGAATGTGGTGGAAGAAAGAACATTCTTGGAGCTCAACACTCTTCTCCCATAATTCTTAACAAACTTGCGATAATACCATATTAACCCGAGAAATCCTCGCAACTGCTTTATGGTTGTGGGGACTTTCCATTCTTTAATGGCTTTAATTTTTTTAGGGTCTACCTTAAAACCCTCGTGAGATACAATATGACCCAGATATTCCACCTCTTGTACTCCAAATAAACATTTGGATGTTTTTGCATATAATTGTTTCTCCTACAATTGTTTGTGCGCCTTGTCAGCATGTTGAACATGATCCTTCCAAGACCTGCTGTAGATTAGTATATCATAAAAAAATACTTGCACAAATTTTGTAAGGAAGGGTTTGAAAATGGAATTCATCAAGCCTTGAAATGTAGAAGGTACATTAGTAAGGCCAAAAGGCATGACCAAAAATTCATAATGACCCTCATTAGTTTGAAATGTTGTTTTCGAAATATCTTTAGTCTTCATTGTAATTTGATGATATCCTGAATGAAGATCCAACTTCGTAAAATAAATTCCTCCATGTAATTCATCCAATAATTCATCAATCACAGGAATGGGAAATTTATATTTAATTGTGAGCTTATTGAGCTCCCTATAATTCAAACACATGCGCCATGATCCACCCTTCTTTTGTACCAATACTACAGGAGCAGAGAAAGAACTTTGACTAGGTTGAATTATACTAGCCTCTAACATTTATGTAATCATACGTTCAATTTTTCTCTTTTGGACATAAGGATATCTATAAGCCCTAATGCTTGGAGGAACACTTCCTGGAATCAAATGAATAGCATGATCATGATCACGAATAGGTGGGAGTCCTTTGGGAGTTTCAAAAACCTTGGAATGATTGTCCAAGACTTTTTGGAGATCTACATAAATAGATGATTTTGATGTTGGAACTTCTAGTGAGCATAATTGTGCAATTACGCCTCATTTTTCTTTCTTTAGAAGCTTTTTCATGACATTAGAGCTTATTATCTTTCCCGGATTCCCTACAAAACCCCATAACTTGACTTCCTTTCCTTTTGAAATTTTTTTCAAGAAAATTTCTTGAAAATTAAAAGCTACCGTCCCCAAAGATTATAACCATTGTACTCCTAGTACAACATCAGCACCTCCCATAGGAATGGAAAGCATCTGACTATTCAATACATATTCCCCCATGGTTAGCTTGATATTATGGCATTTTCCAGAGAAATTTATAGTTCCTCCATTTGCAACCATCACTTGAGATTCTGGTGTTGGGTATAGGAAACAATTCAATTCCTTGGCTACCTTACAATGAATAAAATTATGGGTACTACCTGAATCAATCAATACTATTACCTTTTTCTTCTTGATATGTCCTTCTATATTGAGAGTTTGAGGAGTGGTAATTCCTGTTAATGCATTACATGATATGGTCAGACTCATTTCTTCCTCTTCTAGGGTTGGTTCCTGGTGTATATCCTCTTCTTGTTCATTTTCTTCTTCCTCTTCACAATCTATGTAAAATAATTTCTTCTCAACACACTTATGACATTTACTGTATTTTCTATCACAATTATAGCAAAGCCCTTTTGCTATTTTTTCTTCCAATTTTTATGGTGTCAACCTTGTAGGTTGTGGAAATATAGGAGTAGCAACACTTCCCTCTTTAGATAAGTGAGTGTAGGCTTCCTTGTTGCCATAATTTTACATTCAATTTTTCTTGCTAACCTTAATGCCTTCTCCAATGAATCAGGTTCCAAAAAGCGAACTTCATGTTGGATGTTATCCTTTAAAGTACCTATGAAGAGATCAATCCTATGTTCCTCTGGAATATCAGTTACCCTTATATTCAATTTTTGGAAGTCCTCAATGTGCTCCCCCACTAAACCCTTTTGTTTGAGATTTATCAATTGGCTAAATAAGGTGTTTTTCTTTGTATCCTCATAATGTGCTATCATTTCCTCCATAAAAATTGACCAGGTGACAATTTTTTTACGGGAGCAAAGTGATCGATACAATAAAAATGTATTTTGTTCTAAATGTAAAGTTGCAATGCGTAGATTTTGTGTTTTTTGCACATTATTGAGATAAAAATATTGCTCCATCTGTAGTATCCATGTTACAAGATCCTTTCCATCAAACATTCTCATATCCATTTTTGGAATATGGTGGTTCCTCCCACCAACATTAGATTTTATGAAATCACGAGTAACATTTATTTTGTTCTCATCATGAGTTTCCTCTACTATCTTTTCACCATTAGGAAACATTTGTTGTATCAACTTTGTCAAACCTTCCATGTCTTCTTTTACATCATTCTTCATGTTTTCCTTTTTTTCATCGAGCTTAGCTTCCATATCATCCATCTTAAATTCCATGCCAGCTTCCATGCCATCTATCTTAGCTTCCATGCCATTCATAAAACCATCCATATTATATTCCATGCCTTTCTTCAAACCATCCATATTAGTTTCCATACTTTTCTTCAAAACTTCCATGTCATTTTTTGTTTCTCTTTGCAAGAGTAAAATTTGTTGCACTTGCTCTTGTAAATTTGATATGTCATGTTTCCATTCTTCGTCTTCATGAGTCATAGTAGAGCCTTCTAAAGGCTTAATGTGTGTTGAATTATTTTTAGGGGCCATTTTAGAATCCAATACTAATATCTATTCTACAATATGCCCTTAGAATCAATTCAACTTTATTCTTCAAACAAGATTTATGTAATTCAGGGGAAAAAAAAATTACACACCTTTTACTTGCTTTTGAGGAGCTCTATCTTGAAATTGAATTATCTCTGTAACTGTAAAACCTCAATATATGAAATTTTTCCTTGTAATAGCCCTCTAAAGCTTCTTTCAAATGTCACAGGTCTGACCTAATTTCGATTCTTCAAGACAAAGCTATGTCCAATCTCCCACAATAACCCTATTATGGACTCATTCAATAGAGAGAAATTGTATGACTTGCCATGTGTCAATGTTTCCTCCTTTGGCTCTGAAATTGATAAACAAGAAACCATAGTCTGTGTACTTGTGCTCACTTCTTACAACATTCCAATCCGATGCTCAGAGAGAGAGATATGAATATTTTCCCACGATAACCTCTTTGAGATGAAATTCGGGAGCCTGCAAAACACCTAACGTCCACAGATCATATCTTCGAAAATATTGTTAACCAAGATCTGAAATTTTGCGAAGATTTTCCTGAGGATTTCAGCTTTGCTCTCTAAAAATTTCAGCTTCTGAATCTTCGTAGAAACAAATTTAAAGCACAAATGTTGCCATGACTTGTTTAGGTTAAATTCAGGAGCCTGCAAAAATCCCTAACTTCCACAGATCATATCTCTGAAAATACTGCGAACCAAGCTCTAAAATTTTGCGACAATATTCCTCAGGATTTTGGCTTCACACTCTAAAAATTTCAACTTCTTAACCTTCGTAGAAAAAAAATTTATAGAAAAAATTCCACGATGACTAGTTTGGAGCAGTGAAAACCCTAGAATCCAAAGCTCTGATACCAGATGTTGTGAAACTAGCTCCAAAAATAGAAGGAAGGTGATGTCAATGCCTTATAAATAAGCCACTTTGAGAGGGAAACCTCCAATACATTGCATTAATGAATAATTCTTGGATGATACAAATTACAAAACATCCTTTCTATATATTGGAGTCCATGGGGCCACAATGTAATCTTAGTGGGGCCACAATGTAATCCTAGCTGACCTAACAATAACAATTTAAGGGCACAATAAAAACAATATGGGGGTTACAAGCGTACAATAATAACAATAAGGGGGTTACACTAACAACAATAAGGGACTATACTAGTAATATAGGGACCTAACATTACAGCTTCACATTTAGAAATAAATACATTTGTATGGTATCGATGGCTTTGCTACCGTAAAAAAATTATCGCTTGGTAATTTTTTATGGAGGAAATGATAACACATTATGAGGATAAAAAGAGCAACACCTTCTTTAGCCAATTGATAAATCTTAAACAGAAGGGTTCAGTGGTGAAGAACATTGAGGATTTCCAAAAATTGAATATAAGGATAACTGATATTCCATTGGAACATGGGATTCATGTGTAGAAATTATACAAAAAAAATGTATATCTTGGATTCACCTGATCTAACAATGTACTAAAGTTAAATACTGAATCGTTTCTACAAATATTTTGTGGAACTAAAAACACAATCACTAATCATATTTGCATGAAGAAAGATCAATCACACACAATAAAAATAATTTCCTAGGGAAATATTATAGCTAAAAACCCCACTATATTCTATTGTATATTAAGCATGGACCATGAAACAGTTACATACAAAACACTTCTCACAACAGCCCTCCAGTACTTAGCTAATTGTCTCACACCGTCATATGAAAAACTGACCAACACATAGCCAATTCTTAGCTTCCAAACAATATGCCTTGCTTGTCCAATCCTTAATGGTAAATATCCCTAAAATATAGGAATTCTTTCCTACCTTAACTGCGCAAGTATCATGGGCACTCCAATGGGTTTTTGTGTGCATGTGTGCAAGTAAATAATCCCACAATTGATAGTCAACCTCCCTCTCACCTAGAACTCAACTCGGTCTCCACTGGATCTGACATGCATGCAACTAATAATAGTATATCCTCAGTTGCATGTGAGATCATTGATTGTGAATTAATTAATATTTATTTCAATAGATTTATCGCTAGTGTATCTTCAGTGACAACTAGCACAACTGAGTTTAAATCACTTAAATGAGTTAAACTATTTACAACTTGCACCAACTCATGAACCACTGCAATTCGAACTCTGTTACAACTAGAATTACTTTGCATGTCCCACCAATCAACCTCTAACTCGAAATCCACTAGATAAATAAATTTATCACTTTCAGTTAACTCATTCAAGTCCACATTGAGAATAGATTACAATTTAATATCCATGTAAGTTAAGGGATAATAAAAATAGTCATGCACCCAAGAATAGAACCGTGGTCCCCACCCTAGTCTGGGTGCTTCATGAAACCAGGTGTTGAATGTAGCCAGGTGCTTAATGCACTAGGTGTGGGTGCTTAATCGTCTTGTAGAATCTCAACACTCCCTCTAGACAAGAAAGGGATTATCCTTCAACCCGATCCTGTCTCTATGGTATTCAGATTTTCTCATGGTGAGCACCTTTGTCAGAATATCTGCATCCCGATCTTCCATGGAAATGTACTGAAGCAACATGATCCTCCTTTGCAAAAAATATTTGAGATTATGGTACCATATATCTATATGCTTGGACCTATCACGAAACACAGGATTACTTGATAGTTTAATGCAACTATGATTATCACAATGAATCACTGTCAGATCCACCTGAGAACCAAACAAACCAACCAAGATATTTCTCATCTAGATAGCCTCACATACAGCTTGACTTGTTGCCATGTATTCCTCTTCAGCTGAAATGAATGCCATAGATCGTTGTTTCTTGCTATACCAGGAAACTGTTGTCGATCCAATTCTAAAGATCCCCCCTGATGTGCTATTTTTGTTTGATGGACTTCCAGCCCAATCTACATCCATGAAGCCATGCAACTTCCCTTCTCCTTCCATCTATACCGTATACCATACTGTGATGTTCCCATCAGGTATCTCAGGACATGCTTCCCCGCCTTCCAAAAGAGCTTGGTAGGCTTAACAATAGCTTGACTCAGCTGGTTAATTGCGTAGCAAATGTCCGGTCTCGTGTTCAATAGATACATTAGCGAACCCACTAACTGTCTATACACAGTAGCATCCACTACCTCTCCAGAAGTAGCATCCTCTTTCCTCCAATTTTTTGGAAGAAGAGTGTCCATGGGTTTGCAGCTCTCCATGTTGAACTTACCTAGTATCTCCTTTGCATACTTTCCTTGAGAGACAAAAGGCTCACCATCCCACTGCCATATTTCCATCCAAGGAAATAATGACGGAGTCCCATGTCCTTCATTTCGAGCTCCCTTGAAAGATCCTCCTTACATGACTGTATTAGCTGCTCATCACTAGTCAAAATTAGATCATAAACATAAAGAAAAAAGATCAATATCTTACCCTCAACCACAATCTGATACAGGTTTTCAGCTGCTTCACTTTTGGTGAAGCCCAGTCAAGTGAAATAGTTGTCTATCTGAGTGTACCAAGCACGGGGTGCTTGCTTCAACCCATACAACGTTCTTTTGAGTTTGTACACATGTGATTCACTATTGAAGATTTTTAAAACCTTCAAGTTCCTCTATGTACACCTCTTCATCAATGATCCTATTGAGAAACACAGTTTTCACATCCATCTGATGAATGCACCAACCCATATGTGCTGAGAGTGCAAGGATGAATCTAATGGAAGAGTAGCTTGCAGCATGCGCAAAAAGTCTCATCATAATCTATCCCCTCGATCTATAGAATCCCCGAGCCACAAATCTAGCCTTGTATTTCTCCACACTCCCATAAACAACTTGTTTTACCTTGTAGATCCATCTCAATCCAACCACTGATTTGTCGACTGGTCTTGGGACTATCTCCCATGCACTGTTCTTGACAATGGAGTCATATGCCTCCACCATTGCATCAACCCAAGTAGGCTGCTCCACTGATTTCTGAAAGGAAGATGGTTCAGTCATAATGCATGTTCTCATAAGAGCCATGTATTAAGTAAATCGGTCATGAGACTATCTCTATCTACGTTGTGAAGTAGGGTGTCCTACATTTTGTGAAGCATCAAGTCTCAGCCTATCATCTTCTATGGTGTGCCTTTTGCCATTTCTGATGGATGGCTCATCATGACTTATTTCCTCCACTCCATGGACTTCCCCATGTGGATGATCCACATCTTTAGATTCATCCTTGGGAACCAACAGTGCCTCCTCTGCATGCAATCCCGTCTCCCTCTCAAGGGACAACCACATGGCTTTCTCCTCATCAAATTTCATATCTCGTCGCACAATAGTCATTATGCTATTTGGAAAATACACACGATAATTATGGGGTGTTTCAGTGTACCCCACAAAAATCCCAACCTCAGAAGTAAATTCTAACATATTCCTGGCATCCTTGGTCACATGCACATAAACATATGAGCCAAAAATCTTAAAGTGTGAAACATCAGGTTTCTTACCAGTGAAAGCCTCTTTAGGTGTACTCATACAAAGTACTCTATGAGGACAATGATTTTTCACATGTACTGTTGTATTGCATGCTTCCACCCATAGATGCATCCATAGGCCTTGATCATGCAACATTGCTCTTGTTGCACCCACAATAGTTTTTTTCTCAATCTTCGTGATCCCATTCTTCTATGGGTTATGAGCCACTATGAGTTCTCTTTGAATTCCTTATTTGCTGCATAAGTTCTTGAATTTGTTAGAGATGTATTCTCCACCATTATTTCTCCTAAGGGCCTTCACTTTCTTCCCCAACTCTTTCTCCACAACTGCCTTAAAGTCACCGTACTTAGAGAATGTTTGATCTTTCTTCTACATGAAGAAGATCCAACACTTACAAGAAAATTCATCAACAAATATTGCATAGTACTTTTTTTTGCTGCTGGAGAAACCAAGAAAGGAACACACATGTCTGTGTGAACTCTCTCAAGGATACCTGAAGCTCCGTTTTCCTTCTCATGAAAGGTGGCCTTTACATATTTTCCCATAGTACATCCCTTTCATGTATCTGACTGCGCAAGTGAAGACTAGTAGAAATTTGCTGCATGACTTTCAAGGCTCCATGGTTAAGATGGCCCAATCTCCTGTGCCATAATTCACCCTCATCCTGACTCACCACTTGATATGCCTTGCCCATCATTGATACGTAACCATCTACTTCCAGCTTTTAGATATTCTTGAATCGCTATCCTCCTGGCTCGATCCCTTGTTTTATGTCGTGGGAAAGCTTTTCCATCACTAAAAACAATGTCATAGCCTGACTCCCTCTAAAAGGTAATGGTACCAATCCTAGTAGCATTATATTTTCCTTCGTCACCCATCTCAATATGCATCTGGAGATCTTTCTCCTCCAAGTCACTAAAAATCTCCTTATCTCTCGTCATGTGAAAAGAAGCACCACTATCCAAATACCACACAGATCCCAATGCACTCGACACCATGCATGTGATCAATGAGAATTCAAATTCAAATTATGAGACAAGGGCCTCACCAACTATAGATCCATCAGACTTATTGTTCTTCTTCTTTTGTGGATAGTTAGTAGTAAAATTCCCATGCTCGTGACAGTGAAAACACTTCACCTTGGACATGTCCTGCTTCTTGCCATTCTTGGACTCGGATTTTGAATGGAATTTCTTCCCTTTCCATTCCCCTGCCTTGGAAGCCAAAGCACAATCCTCTTCATCATCATTCTTTGATGAAGATCCATTTCTGGTGTTTCTTCTGAACTCCTCCTGCACCAAATCCGACCACAGTCATTCCCAATATGGAAATTGTTTCCTTCCATTGATATAGTCTTGATAGCTGTGCCAACTCTTGGGAATTCCTAGGAGATACAAGCTCACCAAATCATTGTTAAATACTGTTATTCCTACACACCCTACTTCATCCCGACATTGGAAAAACTTTGTGAGATATTTTGGAATGGTGTCACACTTTTCCATCTTGATCTTCTGGAGTTTATCTTTGAGCACCAATTTCCTATGGTCATTGTTGCTTTGGAATAGATCCGTCAAAGCCTTCCACATTGCATATGGTGTGGCTTTCCCATGGATTTTTGAGACAATGTGGTCTCGTACTCCCTCCAATAGGACCCCCCTCGCTTTTGACTCTTTCTTTTTCCATGCATCAATATTTGTAGCATCTACAACATCTGGCTTAGGAACACATTTTTCAATGAATTCATTAAAGACATTGTCTTCCAGTATTGCCTCCATATGTCCTTCCAATTAATGTAGTTAGAGCTGCCCTCAAGTGCATACTCTAACCTAAAGCCATTGAAAGCCATTTCAATCTTGAATCAGTTGTAGCACCAAGAAAGTCTTTATGCAAATTCGAATTCTATCCAGTCACAAACTCAACTCCTGCTTCAGTTTTGCAATTTCCTGTGTTGTGATACCATGTATAAATTATACAACAAGAATGTATATCTTGAATTCACCGTATGTAAAAACATACTAAAGTTAAATACTGAATCACTTCTACAAATATTTTGCGGAATTAAAAACACAATCACTAATCACATGAACATGAAGAAATAAAAATCACACACAACATAGATAATTTCCTGGGGAAATATTATAGCTGGAAAACCCCACTATATTCTATTGTATATTAAGCATGGATCATGAAATAATTACATACAAAAATCTTCTCAAAAGAGCCCTCCAGTACTCAGCCAATTGTCTCACACTGTCATATGCAAAATTTACCAAAACATGGACAATTCTCAACCTCCAGACAACTTTCCTTGCTTGCACAATCCCTGATGGTAAAGATCCATAAAATATAAGAATTATTACCTTCCTTGACCGTGCAAGTATCATGGGCACTCCAATGGGTGTTTTCATGCATGTGTGAAAGCATATAATCCTACAACTGATATTCCACCTCCCTTTCACCTAGAAATCAACTGGGTCTCCACTGGATCTGACATGCATGCAACTAATAATAGTAAATCCTCAGTTTCATGTGAGATCACTGATTGTGAATTAATTAATATTTAATTCACTAGATCTCTCACTAGAGTGTCTTCAGTCACAACTAGCACAACTAAGTTTAACTAACTTAACTGAGTTAAAATATTTACAACTTGCACCAACTCATGCACCACTGCACTTCGAACTCTGTTACAACTACAGTTACTCTGCATGTCCCACCGACCAACCTCCAACTCGAAATCCACTAGCTAACTGAATTGATCACTTTCAGTTAACTCATTCAATTCCACATTGAGAATATAATACAGTTTAATGTCCATCTAAATTAAGGGATAATAAAAATAGACATGCACCCAAAAATAGCACTCTGGGCCCCACCCTAGTCTGGGTGCATAATGCAACCAGGTGCTTAATGCACTAGGCATGGGTGTTGAATCTCAACATGATGTATTCATAGGGATTTCAAAGGATAAGATCCAACATGAGGTTCGCCTTTGGGAACCTAATTAATTAGAGAAGGTATTTAGGTTGGAAAGAAGAAATGAATGTAAAATTATGGAGACAAGGAAGCCTACCACTCACATCTATAAATATGGAAGTCTTGCTACACCTAGACTTCCACAAACTACAAGGTTGACACCATACAAATTTGAAGAAAAAAGAGAAAAAGGGCTTTGCTACAGTTGTGATAGAAAATACACTAAAGGTCATAAGTAGGCTTAGAAGAAATTATTCTACATATATTGTGAAGAGGAGGAAGAAAATGAATATGAAACTTCGAAAGAAGAGGATATACACTAGGAACCAACCCTAGAGAAAGAAGAAATGAGTTCGAGCATATCTTGTAATGCATTGGCGGGAATTACCACTCCTAAAACTCTCAAGATAGAAGGAAATGTCAAGAAGAAAAAGGTAATAGTATTGATTGACTCAGGTAGTACCCATACTTTTATTCATTGTAAGGTAGCCAAGGAATTGAAATGCTTCCTATACCAAGCACCAGAATGTTAGGTGATGGTTGCAAATGGAGGAACTATAAATTTCTCTAAAAAATGTCATAATATCAAGCTAACCATGGGGGAATATGTATTGAATATTCCAATTATTTCCATTCCAATGGGAGGTGCTGATGTTGTACTAGGAGAACAACGATTACACTATTTGGGGACAGAAGCTTTTAATTTTCAAGAAATTTTATTGAATTGTTTTTTGGGAGAAAAGGAAGTTGAATGATGGGGTATCGCAAGGAATCCAAGAAAGATAATAAGCTCTAAATCCAGGAAAAAGCTTCTGAAGAAAGAACAACGAGTCGTAATTGCATAATTGTTCTCACTGGAAACTACCAAGGTGTTTGAAACTCCGAAAGGGCCCCCACCTATTCGTGATCATGATCATGCTATTCATTTGATTCCAGTAAGTGTTCCTCCAAACATTAGGCCTTATAGATATGCTTATGTCCAAAAGAGAGAAATTGAATGTATGATTGCAGAAATGTTAGAGGCTGGTATAATTCAGCTAAGTCAAAGTTCTTTCTTAGTTGCAGTAGTATTGGTGCACAAGAAGGATGGATCATGGTGCATGTGTATAGATTGTAGGGAGTCAATAAGCTCACTATTAAAGATAAATTTCCCATTCCTTTGATTTATTAATTATTGGATGAATTACATGGAGAAATTTATTTTACCAAGTTGGATCTTCGTTCAGGATATCATCAAATTAGAATGAAGACTGAAGATATTTCAAAAATAGAATTTTGAACTGATGAGGGTCATTATGAATTTTAGGTCATGCCTTTTCGCGTTACCAATGCACCTTCTACATTTCAAGGGTTGATGAATTCCATTTTCAAAACCCTTCCTTAGAAAATTTGTGTTAGTATTTTTTGATTATATACTAATCAACATAAGGTCTTGGAAATATCATGTTCAACATGTTGACAAGGTGCTCAAACTATTGGAGGAGAAACAATTACATGAAAAAACCTCCAAATGTTTCTTTGGAGTATAAGAGGTTGAATATCTGGGTCATACTGTATCTCACGAGGGTGTTAAGGTAGACCCTAACAAAATTAAAGCCATTAAGGAATGGAAAGTCCCCACATCCATAAAGCAGTTGCAAGGATTTCCCAGGTAAACAGGATATTATCGCAAATTTGTTAAGAATTATGGGAGAATAGCAGCACCTCTAACAATATTATTGAATAAATATGAATTTTCATGGAATCCAAAAGTGACTAAGGCCTTTAAAGATATTAAAGAGGAGTGGTGCCTACCACCGGTCTTAGCTACGCCAGAATTCAAAAAAACATTTATTGCGGAATGTGATGCCTCAGGAAATAGAATTGGTGTTTTTTTAATGCAAGAAGGAGGACTCATTTCCTTTGAAAGTCATCAAATCAAAATAAATTATTTACAAAAATCTATTTATGAGAAGGAAATGTTGGGAATACTACATGCACTAAAGAAATGGCGACCTTACCTAATGGGAAGACACTTCAAGGTAAAAACTGATCATGATAGTCTTAAATAATTTTTGGAATAAAGACTATTTTGAGAAGAGAAACAAAAATGGGTCACAAGGATTTTGGGTTATGAATTTGAAATCATATACAAAAAAGAAAGGCTAAATGTTGTTGTAGATGCAGTCTCAAGAAAGGATGAAGAGGTGGAAGCATTTCCTTGTGCCATTTTTATTATCCAACCAGATTGGATAACCGAATGAAGGGATGAATGGAAGAATGACAGAGAAGTGTGGATGCTCATTCAAAATTTTCAGCAAGATCTTAGAACATATGCTACATTTAGTTGGAAAAATGATTCCTTATGGTACAAATATTGCTTATATCTTTGTAAGAATTCCCAACTAAAAAAATATATTCTTTTGGAATTGCACACTTCTCCCTTAGGATGACACTCAAGATTTTTAAAAACTTAACACAGGGTGAAGAAATATTTTTTTTGGGATGGTCTTACATTTTATATTAAAAATTTTGTGGCAGAATGTTTGGTTTTCCAGCAAAATAAAGTTGAGACAGTTAAGAACCTGAGTCTTCTACAACCTTTATCCATTCCAAGTAAATGTTGGGAGGAGATTTAAATTTATTTTATCACAGGTTTACCTAAGTCCAAAGGAAAGAGTGGCATCATGGTGGTAGTTGATAGACTTACCAAGTATACACACTTTTGTGCATTATCTCATCCATTTAAAGCAAGTACAGTTGCTACTGCATTTATGGAAACAATTCAAAGGCTACATGGAAACCCAAAGATTATTGTAAGTGACAGAGATCCCATTTTTATTGGAAAATTTTGGATGGAATTATTTTCTTGTTTGGGTACTCAACTAGCTCATAGGTCATCTTATCATCCTCAATCCAATGGAAAAACTAAGATAGTGAAGAAATGTTTGGAAGGATATCTTTGTTGTCTTTCATTTGATAAACAAACACAATGGGTCAAGTGGTTACCTTCGGTTGAATGGTGGTATAACACTTCCTTCCATACTACAGCAAAAAAGACTCCATTTATGGAACTTTATGGATATTATCCACTCTCCATCACATCATCTTTAAAAGAAAATTCTAAGGTTCAAGCAGTGGAAGATGACATTGAGCATCAACAAAAAGTTCTCCCACTCTTAAAGGATAACCTAAATTTGGCACAAAATCAAATGAAACAACGGGGAGATCAACATCACAACAAGAGAAGTTTTGATGTAGGAGACTGGGTATTTTTACGGCTACATCCACACAAACAAATGTCCCTCAAGCAAGCTAAGAAGGATAATAAATTATCGCCAAAGTACTATGGTCCTTACAAGGTGTTGAAAAATATTGGTACTATGGCATACGAATTGGAGTTTCCTGCTTCTTCTCGAGTGCATGTAGTTTTCCATGTTTCATGCTTAAAGAAGGTTATAGGTGTTTTCTCAACTTAGTGTTCCTAAATTGATGTCATAAATTGTCAACCAGGGTTAGTAAACTGTTGAAGTGAAGTGTGCTATATGTGCCTAGGTATCTTCTTTCTACTTCGTTTTGTTTAGTGTTTTTCTAGTGTTTTTGGTTTTGTGTTTTTATGCTAAGACGAAAAGAACTAAATTATTGGCAAAGAGAAGTTATTGATCACACTAAAACAAAGCAAAATCTACTCTAAAATATGTATGGCACCTAAGAACAGAAAATGCTAATCCACAGATTATAAAGCTAATAAGAAAAGTAACTCATAACATTAAACTCAGTCCAATTCATTTCATTAGAAGTATGTTGGAACAACTTGAGAAAAGGATATGTTTGATGTAATGAGGTTCTCTTTAGTAAACAACAACTTAAAATATCACAGAGAAAATCTCATCCCTTGTTAGAAATTTGTTGGAACATTTTGAGAAAAGATTATCTGCAACATAGTAAGGAACCCTATGCTAAAATAACTTATGACCCTAGAATTAACCCATTCTGCAACTCAAAATTTTACTATTAAGCCTCATTCAAGGGTTAGAGGTCTCTTGGAATATCTTTGGAAAAAAGCTGTTTGTAAAATTATGAGAAATTAAAGAACAGTCAAGAACTCAAAAAGATGTAACTAATTCTTTTCCATATGATAATGATGTGTTAGAAGAGATTAAGAACAAGAGCAGCTTGTAAAATAATGATGGTCTTTTAAGTCTAATTAACAAGACTAGAATGCAATTAACTAATAAAACTTGAAATACAATGAACAGAACTAAACTAAAATGAAATTAACCTCTGAAGTACTACAGCTCTATCTCATTCACGTGTTAGCAATATATTGGAATAGTTCATGAGAACAGGATTCACTGTAATATTCTATGGAAGTAAACATGAAACATGATGCTCAGAAAAAACTGCCTAGATTAAGAATGAAATAGAGCTAAAGGTCACTTATCTAGAAAATATGCACAAATCCTTTCGGATAGTAGGGGCCCCCTACCATCATATTGGCACAGGAATCGTTAAATCCTTAAAATTGCTTCATATCATGCATTAAAGTTGCAATTCTTTCATTAAAGGAAGAACGCTCAGAACAGAGTATCATAGTCTTTGAGAACTAGCAACAAAACATCAACTAACTAACTATTTCTTAGTTCATCGAGTTATTCTTATAAGAAAATACATAAATTTCATTGAGGAGAAATAGGAATACGTGTATTTTACAATCAAAATCGAACTAGAACTCCTGTTGAGGACTCATACTTTGTTGAAGACACCTGCAGAGTCCTTATCCTTGTAGAAGTCTACTTCTTAGTTTTGCTTTTCTCTACATGCATAACCACTTGCAGATTTTTTCTCAACCTTCGTAGAGGACAAGGAATGATGTAGGAGAGTTCTGGAATTCAACCATATGCATTTTTCCCTCAAATGACACCTGTAACCTGTGTGAACAGAAAGATGGTTGCGTAATATGTGACTAGCTACAGAATGGCTGCATTCTGTAGCTAAGTCTGATAAAAAATCACTACAACAACAAAACCACAAAAGTATAGTAAGTCAGTCATTGCATGCATTCTTAAAGTAATTTTAATAATTCTTATTGATCTTTTAAGCCTATATTTGCTAAAGGACAAATGGAATGAAGTGAAATTTGGTGAAAGGAAAGGACATCTTTAGGGCTCAACATACCCCCACTGCAAAGCTTTTGCATGTCCTCATGCAATCAATCCATGTATTCTGAAACTTCTGCTAGGACATCTAACTTCATTTTTCTGCTTTTCTTGGTGCTCAATGGCATCATAGGCTTCCTTATGACCAATTTGAACCTCATATTTATAAGTGTCCTGCTCAACTTTTTGTTTTTCTTCTTCAGCTTCTCACTATTCTTGTACAATTTTTCCATTTGCAGAAACAGAGTTGTGTTCATGTCACTTTTCAGTTTGACTTGTTCCCTTAAAATTTCATTTTCATTTTTTATATGCCTATTGAGTACTTCCAATTCATATTTATCGCTTCTCAGCACCTCAATTGAAGATTCTTGTGGGCTCGGAGTTCTTCCTCTATTTTCTAAGGCTCTCTTTTCTAATGACTAAACATAATTATAGATTTTTTGTTGGGATGGCTCTACCTCTGGAGTTCCTCTATCAAGATCTTCTTCGTAATGGTACACAGGAGATCTGTCAGTTGGTGTCTCTTCATCTTCAATATCTATGATTCCTATTTGCTTAATTCCTGTTTTTTTCAATATGCCTCTAAGCCTATGGATTCTTCTCAGTTTATATGGTCCCTCACCTCTCTCCTTAGCATAATTTCCTATTATATTTTCCTTTTTAAGATGTTTCTTGATTTCAGCCAAATTTTCAGAGATAATCTCCTCACTCTCTTCTTGTATGGATTTATCAGTTTTAATTTCAACAGATTTGGCAATTTTTCCTTTCCTGCTTCTTAAAATTTTTCCTTCAGATAGAGTTTCTTTAGGTTCTTCAAAATTATTCCTCAAGAGGAACTCATCCCAACTGTCTCCCACCTTTCTCAAATGATGCTCAATCAAGATTTTAACTAGGCCATGGTGATACAAGGTGGTTTCTAAGAACTGAACCTTTTTTTTTACATTAGAAGCCATTCTCTTTAGGATATGGAGTAAGAAAAAGGGTAAATTTATTTCTTCATCTAGGAAATGCATCATAAGTCGAGTGTGATAAAAATATAGGGTGTCAAACCTTCCCTCACAAGTTATAAAATTTTGCAGAATTAGCAACGTATTTCACCATTTATTCTTTAAGGCTGAACTAGGAATGCCTTTCTTGAAAACTGAAATATCCATACCTGGTGTTTTTAGCATCTGCCTCCATGCTTCATTGTGAAATTCCTTGTTTTTGAACCATCGTTCACCTTGCCCTGGTAACTCTGTTGCTTCTGTTATAAAGGATTCTGTGATAATGAACTTGACATCACCTATTTCAACTTCTGACCTATTGAATGACCAGGCAATTGACTTGGTGACCTCCTTATGAAATCCATTGAACTTCTCCAAAAGTTGTAGCCATCCAACCTACTGTAACATCTCTTTAATTTGTGGATAACATTATAGATACTTGGTTTGGACTGGTTCAGACCTTACAATAAGTCCCATGGCTTCTCCTCCTCAACTTAAATTTACTGCTTTGTTACTGCTTCCCTATTCAAGGTAAAAATGGTTGTAGAGGGTTGTTTTCACCTTAAAGATGACCTCCCTGTTTCTGCAGAAATGAATTGGCTATGGAAAAATGACATGAAGTAGTTATGGAATGAGTGAAATACGGTGAGGGTAAATCACACGAATAAATGTGTTTGAGAGCTGTCATGGAGTAAAATACCGTGGAGAAATCCCATGAGGATTTCAAAATCATCACTGAATATTTCGGGTTAGTGACGTGACCTAATAGGTCACTTCAAATACTAACCATTAACTTTTAATAAATGATGATTTGATATGGTGGAATGGAGGGGATTTTTCCAAGGATTCTATGATAGGCTTGATCAATACGAATAATAAAAATAACTTTATGAAACATACATATGACTTAACCATACTATATCTTTTATAATCTGTTATCATAATAATTTCACAATTTTACCTTAGCCCTTATTTTGATTTTTGCTTTTTTTTTTTCAATATGCTTGGTCTTTTCTTTGAAAATAATTGATCTTTCAATCTTCATAATACTTTTGATTTTGCTTGTTGAAATAGATGTTCAAGATCAATTTTCTGCTGAACCCGTGGTTGCTGAATAGTTGGCTGCAGAAAATCTGGTTGCAGAATGTCTGGTTGCAGAATATCTGGCTGCAGAATGTACTTGTGAAAGCTTTGAAACATGGAATGAAATGATTTGAAATATGGATGGAATGAACTATAATATGAAATAAAATGGATTATGAAATATAGTGGAATTAAGCATGAATGAAGTGGAATATGATGGAATGAAATAGACCATAAATGTGGAGTGAAATGAAATATGAAAAGTGGCCTACAACTTGTGATTTGTAATACTCAATTGCAGAAAGAGATCAATTTTGAAAATATAAAATGAAAATGAGATGGATCATGAAATGGAATGAATGAAGTATGGATGAATGAAGTAAGATATGATGAAGTGAAATGGATCATAAGTGGAATGTGATATGTAAAGTGAGCTTGCACTTATGATTTTATGATAGTTGTTTGCAGGAGAAGAACAATTTTAAAAAGCTAAAGTGTCAGAAGGATTCTGATTTTCACCTTATCTCTATATAAACATGCTAATCAATGATTAGTTTTGATGTTTATACTTTATTTTTTTCTTTTTTCTTTTTTTCTCTCTCTTTTTTTTTTCATCATCTGATTTCAGAAAATACAATTAAGTTGATGAAGAAGAAGGATTCTTCTTCATTAATTTCACATCGCTGTTCTCTTGGAATATCTTGACAAATTCTTCTCTTGAAAGTGGCTTATGATACAGCTTCAATCTATGACCATTTACAAGAAAAGTGACCTTATCTTCATCTATTGTCCTGATTTTTATTGCTCCATTGTCAAAAAAATTCACAATTTCATATGGCCCAAGCCAATGTGTTTGGAATTTACCTTGAAAATATTTGAACTTTGAATCAAACAAAAGGGCCCAGTCACCTTCTTTGAATTTATTTTCCTTAATGTACTTATCATGCCATCTAGTCCTTCACTGTTGCACTATATTTGTTCTTTGGACTGCATCCTATCTGATCTCATCCAATTCATTAATCTGCTCCAATATGTGCTTTTGTGCTTCTATTAGATCAAGTCCTAACTGGACTGCCATTTTAAAAGTTTGAATCTGAAACTCTATGGGAAACAAGACTTGTTTTCCATAAACAAGTTCATAAGGGGTATGACCTGTTGTGCTTCTCCATGTAGTTATATAGGCCCACAAGGCTTCAGGAATCCTGTCTGCCCAATCTCTTCTATGTAAATGAAAATTCTTTGTTAAGATCCCTTCAATTACCTTATTAGTAGATTCCACTTGGTCATTTGCTTGTGGATGATAGGGAGTATATTTTCTGTGTCTGATTTTGTACCTCTCCACCATTTTTTCCAGTAGCCTTGATGTGAATCGAGCTCCTTGATCTGTAACAATTTCTCTTGGGACACCAAAATGAGTAAAAATATCCTCAAAAAGAAAATTAACTACAAATGCTTCAGTAGCAGAAAGTAATGGCTTCGCCTCTACCCATTTGGTAACATAATTAGTGCAAACTAATATATATTTCTTTTGTCTTGATGGAGGACTAATAGTTCCTACAAAATCTAAAGCCCATTTCTCAAAAGGTTCAATATGTACCTGAGGCTGCAATGGCATTTCACCTGAAGGAGAAGGTTTCCCTACCCTTTGGCAGCTGTCACACATTTTGACATACTCTTTAGCATCTTTAAAAAGGGATGGCCAATAGTATCCTAAATGAAGGATCTTATACGCTGTCATTTTATGAGAAAAGTGTCCACCACAAGGTTCATCATGACATGCCTTGAGGATCTCAGGCATCTCATCTTCTCGAACACATCTCCTAATGAAAAAGTCTGGACCTGTTTTGTATAACTCATTAGCAACCCATGAATATTTTGCACTGTCATAAATGATCTTTATTTTGTCTCTTGCATTCATTATTGAAGGAAATTTTCCTAAAACTAAATAATTAGCAATGTCAACAAACAAAGGAGTTTGAGTAGAAATTGCAAAAACATATTCATCATGGAATTGATCTTCAACTGGGGTATTGTCTTTAATGTTTTGGAGTCTAGATAGGAAATCAACTACTGTATTTTGTTTCCCAGGCCTATGTAGAATGGTGATGTTGAATTCTTGTAAAATCAATAACCATCTTATGACTCTGCCATTAGTAATTGATTTGTTCATTAGATATTTAATTGCGGAGTGATCTGTGTGAAAAAAAATTTCATAGCCTATTATATAGTGTTTGAATTTATTTATGGCATCAACAATAACTAGGAACTCTTTTTCAGTTACAGTATAATTTAACTTTGAAGGAGTCAAATTTTTACTTGTATAGTAGATTGCATAAGGAATCAGGTCTTTTTTTCCCAATACTGCTCCTAAATCTGTATCTGAGGCATCTGTTGAAATATGAAAAGGTAGTTTCCAGTTAGGTCCCCTTAAAATAGGTGCTTTAAAAATTTTTTTGTTTTTAGGGTCTCAAAGGCTAGCTGGCAATCAGGATTCCACTTGAATTCACAGTCCTTGGTGAGTAATTTGAAAAGTGGAGATGCTATCTTGGTGAAGTTTTCTATAAACCTTCGATAATATCTTGTAAATCCTAGAAAACTCCTAACATCTTTTTGAAAACTTGGAACAGATAAGTAAGAGATGAATTCAAATTTTGACTCATCAACTCTAATCCCATCCCTTGAAATGTGATGCCCCAAAACAATTCCTTCAGTAAACATCATAAAACACTTCTCATGACTCAGTGAAAGATTTTCTTCTTTACATCTTTTTAAAACTTTTTCCAAGTTTTCTAAGGCTTCTTCAAATGTGTTTCCATAAACTGTGAAATCATCCATATATACCTCTACACAATCATGTATTAGATCTGAAAATATTCCTAGTACTGCCCTTTGAAATGTTATAGGTGCATTGCATAGTCCAAATGGCAATACTCAGTAAGCATAGGTACCACAAGGACAGGTAAATGTGGTTTTTTCTTGATCTTCAAGTGCTACTTGAATTTGGTTATAACCACTAAACCCATCTAAAAATGAGAAGTATTTTTTTCCAGCTAATGTATCTAACACTTGATCTACGAAAGGTAGGGGAAAATGATCTTTAAGAGTAGCTTTGTTTAATTCCCGGTAGTCAGTACATACCCTCCATTTACCATTTTTATTTGGCACAATTACCAAAGGAGAAATCCACTGACTATATGAAATGGGATAGACAAAGTTGACATTTAATAATTTATGCAATTCTTCTTTAACAATCTCCCTAAGGTTTGGATTCATTCGTCTCTGAGGTTGTCTGATTGGTTTACAATTTTCCTCTGTGTAGATGTGATGAGTGCAAGTCTTAGGGCTTATCCCTTTCATATCAGTGTACTCCCATACATATGCAGAAGAATGTCTCTGTAATATCTTGAATAGCTTTTATTGTTGAGATTTCTCTAGGTTCTTGTTTATGTTTAAATTTTTACCTCGAAATATCTCAATTGTAGAGCTACCAAATTTATCCATGGAGTAAAGAGACATCTGTCTTGATGATAAAAACTCAATGTTGGATTCTTCTTGAAATTGTTCATGTTTGTATTCCGAACATGATTCAAAATTTTCTAAGGTATTTAGAATCTGGCTATCTTCACTAATTTCTGAAATTGTGAAGAGAGGTTGTATGTCTTCTTCATCCTCAATCCATTGAGTATCATCTAATTATGTAATTGTTTTTGCTGGAGGATACAAGGTAAATTTCTTGGTTGAACTACCATCAGAGATGTACATATCACCAGATCTATAGCTAATGAAAGCATCAGCTGTAGCTAACCAAGGTCTTCCTAATATAATAGGATGACCTCCTAGATTATTATTAGGAGTTAGGATCATAAAATCCACAGGATACTCCCAAGAATCTAGGGACACTAGAATGTCTTCTATTACCCCATCAGGTTTGATCACATATCTATCTGCTAATTGTAATAATGTGGGTGAAAAAAGAAGATTAGGAAGTTTTAGTTTATCCATGATTTGTCTACTCATGATATTGATTTATGCTCCTAGATCAATAAGTGTGTTTTGGATCTCAGTTCCATTGATGTGTATTTTAACAACTGGATTTCCTGGGTCTAGATACTTTGGAATAGCAATCTTACCCATCATGATGTCTGCTATTTTTCCTGCCAGTTGAATTTTCTTTGTCTCTTTTATTCTTTTTCCTGTTTTTTTCATGCTCGACTCCTTTATTATCTTTGCTAGGATTGGAATTTCCTTCATAGCTTGTAATAATGGGATCTTAATACAAACATTCCTTAGCTCATCTAGGAAATCATAATTAGGCACCATAATTTGTTTTTCTACACCATTACCAATTTGTAATCTTTCTGGAAAGGGAGGTGTAGATGTGGATGTTGATGGCTGCTCTAATATAGGAGTTGAAATTATTGGTTCTTTTTGTTTTGATTTTTCAATGTTTGGCTCTTGAAAAGATGTGTTCTCTTCAAGACTTTTATTTACCCGTAGAGAATCTTCCTCATAGTTGTTTACTCTTGTATGATTACAAAATGTTTCTTCTCATTAGGGGAATTTTGAGGTCTAAAATGGGCCTCCTAAGGAAATTATAAAATAATAGTGGAAAAAATCAAAGATTTGATGACATCATCAAATTTTAGAGGGAAAAATGAAAAAACTATTTTTTCAACTCATATTTTCAACTTATCTCCCAAAGTTTTTACTCAAATTTCGAGTGGGAGTACTCGTTGGATGCTAAATTTAATTCCCCATCCAAGGAGTATCCATGTTTCATACTTTCAATGGGTCCTACTACACGAAAAATGAGAAATACATAAAAAAACTTGATTACAATCACATTTTTAATGTATTTCTCATTTTTTGTGTAGTAGAGTTCATCGAAAGTATGCAACATGGGTACTCCTTGGATGAGGAATTAAATTTTGCATCCAACAAGTACTCCCACTCAAAATTTGAATAAAAATTTAGGGAGATAAGTTCAAAATACGAGTTGAAAAAGTAGTTTTATTATTTTATTATTTTTTAATATTTTTACCTTTTTATTTAAAAAATAGTAAATTATAACCCATGGTTGACATCATCATCTTGAATCCTATTGGTTGTTATAAAGTTTATTTTTTTTGTACATTTTTCTTAGGATGCCCATTTTAGACCTCAAAATTCCCCTAGTGTTTCAAGTATTCTTCCAGACCTAAGTTGAACATCATTAAGGTTTAAAGGAGTAATCAAATAGGTTGGAAACTGTTGGCCTTCTATCATGTATGTGTTCTGAAGATTTTTATTGCTGGGGTTTGGTATGGGTTTGGCAGGTAACTGATTTGCTTTCTGAGAAAATGGTAATGGAAGTGGTGGATTTTGATGTTGTAGATTTTGAGGATTTTGTTGAGGAGGGAAATTTGGATATGGTGGATAAGATGGTGGATATTGATAGTACTGAGAGTATCTTCCATAAGGATTGTGTGCTCCTTGTGCCCAAGTTTGAGATTAATTTTGGAATTGGGGCCAAGGTTGTTGCCAAGAATTCCAATTTGGTGGGGGTTTATTATACAGCTGATCATGGAATCCTTGTGTTTGAGGTCCTTTCCAAGGCCTCCTCGAGACAAAATTGAGAGATTCTCTCGAATTTGTACGGGTTTCTTCTTGAAAGACAGCTTTAAGACCAGGAAGTGAAGGAAAACTCTTGGTCTCATGTTTTTCTGAACAAATTACACAGGTCTCTACTATTTTTGCATCCAAAGGGCACTTTCTCAAGGCATGCTTCTTTCTACATTTTGGACAAAATATTGCTAAGGCATTAGATTCAGCTCTTTACTTGTTTTGTAACTTAAGGGTGTCTATTTTCTCACTAAGACTCCCTAAAATATCAGATTTTAATTCATCAAGTATATGTCCTATTTCTACCCTACTTACAGTCCCAGATGCAGACTTACTTGCCCTTGCAAGAGCAAGGTCTCTTGGTCCTTTTACAGTTTTAGATTTCCCTCTTGAAAGGTTGATACATAATTTAGCTATTTCAGGTAATGTGAGCTGAGATATATGCCATTTTCCCATCATGTTAAGGATATCTAGCCATTCATCCCTAATTGCCTTCAACAAGAGAGCTTTCAAAGTATCTTGGTCTAAGTTTTCCATTTTTTTCTCTTTTGATGTTATAGTTAAACCTCTCCAACAAATCTTCCATAGTTTCATTCTCTTTTTGTAGCATTTTAAACACTTCCTCCTTATGGTTGAATGACATACATTAATCCAAATACCTCTCTATAAATGCATGGTTCATGTCTTCCCATGTCCTAATAGAACTGTTGATCAAACTCATAAACAATTTTAATGCTGCTCCTTTCAATGTTGAAGGGAATAGTTTAAGTTTTTGGGCATCTTGTAAGTAATCATAGGCTCTACATAGGACTTAAAATTCAAATAGGAAGGTTTCAGGATCTTCACTTTTGAGTCCATAAAAGTTTGGAAGGACAGAAGGTGAAATGTTTTTCATAGTTGCGTTGGTTTCTTCATCTACTATAGGAAACCCAAAAGAGCTTCCCATTTCCCTTCTACCTCTTCCTCTACCTCCCTCTTCACCTCTACCTCCTTCTCCCTCTGCACCTCTACCTCCTTCTCCTCTACCTCTACCTCTACCTCCTCCAAATAGTGTATGTTCTCCATTAAAGACTCCTCCTGCCCCTTCTTCTGCCATAGTTGATTCTTCTGTGGAAGTAGAAAAGTTTGTCCCTAGCAGGGGTTCTTGAATCTTCCTCTAATATAGGTTCAATGGATGAAGTGGAAGGTATTTTTGATGGAATATATGATCTTAAGTATTCTGGAAGTCTATGATCAGTAAAGTATGGGAGGTGGGTTTGAGTTGGAGGTGTGCTGCCTCTTGGTCTTCGTGGAACAAGTGGTGTTCTAGGAATCAAGCTTCTGATTCTTATGAATCTACACCTTGAGTCTCTTTCTCTACGCATATCATTGTTTTTGGGAGGTAAGAAACAAGGCTACCTAGTAACACTTCCCCGACAACGGCGCCAAAATTTTTGCTCAACTTAGTGTTCCTAAATTGATGTCATAAATTGTCAACCAGGGCTAGTAAATTGTTGAAGTGAAGTGCACTATATGTTCCTAGGTATCTTCTTCCTACTTCGTTGTGTTTAGTGTTTTTGGTTTTGTGTTTTTATGTTAAGAGGAAAAGAACTAAATTATTGGCAAAGAGAAGTTATTGATCACACTAAAACATAGCAAAATCTACTCTAAACTATGGATGGCACCTAAGAACAAAAAATGCTAATCCACAGATTATAAAGCTGACAAGAAAAGTAAATCATAACATTAAACTCAGTCCAATTAATTTCATTAGAAGTATGTTGGAACAACTTGAGAAAATGATACGTTTGATGTAATGAGGTTCTCTTTAGTAAGCAACAACTTAAAATATCACAAAGAAAATCTCATCCCTTGTTAGAAATTTGTTGGAACATTTTGAGAAAAGATTATCTGCAGCATAGTAAGGAACCCTATGCTAAAATAACTTATGACCTTAGAATTAACCCATTCTGCAACTCAAAATGTTACTATTAAGCCTCATTCAAGGGTTAGATATCTCTTGGAATATCTTTGGAAAAAGGTTGTTTGTAAAATTATGAGAAATTTCAGAACAGTCAAGAACTCAAAATGATGTAACTAATTCTTGTCCATATGGTAATTATGTGTTAGAAGAGATTAATAACAAGAGCATATTGTAAAATAATGAGGGTCTTTTAAGTCTAATTAACAGGACTAGAATGAAATTAACTAATAAAACTTGAAATACAATGAATAGAACTGAACTAAAATGCAATTAACCTCCGAAGTACTACAACTCTATCTCATTCACGTGTTAGTGATATATTGGAACAGTTCATGAGAACAAGATTGACTGTAATATTCGATGGAAGTAAACATGAAACATGATGCTCAGAAAAAACTTCCTAGATTAAGAACAAAATAGAGCTAAAGGTTAGTTATCTAGAAAATATGCACAAAACCTTTCGGACAGTAGGGGCCCTGTACCATCAGACTGGCACACGAATCCTTAACTCCTTAAAATTGCTTCAGATCATGCATTAAATTTGTACTTCCTTCATTAAAGGAAGAACGCTCAGAAACAGAGTATCACAGTCTTTGAGAACTAACAACAAAACATCAACTAACTAAATGTTTCTCGTCTCACCGAGTTATTCTTTTAAGAAAATACATAACTGTCATTGAGGAGAAATAGGCATAGGTGTCTTTTACAATCAAAATTGAACTAGAACTCCTGTTGAGGACTTGTACTTTGCTGAAGACACCTGTAGAGTCCTTATCCTTGTATAAGTCTACTTCTTAGTTTTGGTTTTCTCCACGTGCATAACCACTTGCAGATTTTTGCTCAACCTTCGTAGAGGACAAGGAATGATGTAGGAGAGTTTTGGAATTTAACCATATGCATTTTTCCCTCAAATGACACCTGTAACCTATGTGAACATAAAGATGGTTGCAGAATATGCGACTAGCTACAGAATGGCTGCATTCTGTAGGTAAGTCTGATAAAAAATCACTACGACAACAAAACCACAAAAGTATAGTAATTTAGTCATTGCATGCATTCTTAAAGTAATTTTAATCATTCCTATTGATCTTTTAAGCCTATATCTGCTAAAGGACAAATGGAATGAATTGAAATTTGGTGAAAGGAAAGGACATCTTTAGGGCTCAACAATAGGTAACAAAATTCTAGTGAAAACAGTATTGCCATAACTTGATGAGGAAGGAAAAATCATATTGGAACCTAAAGAAATCATGGAAACAAGAAATTGATAGCTACGAAATCGATCAATTTCAAAGTATCTCATCAAGTGGAAGAACTTAGCCACTGAATATTCTACATGGGAGGATGATAATATTATACAGAAGCATCAAGAGCTACTCAAGTGTTGAGGACAACACTTTTTTGATGGAGAAGGGCATGTTAGGACCCTATATTACTAGCGGAGTCCCTTATTGTTGTTATTGTAGCCCCTTTATTGTTATTGTTGTACCCATGTAACCCCCATATTGTTATTATTGTGCCCTTACATTATTATTGTTAGGTTGGCTAGGATTATATTATGACCCCATGGACTCCTATATATAGAAAGGAGGTTTTGTCATTTGTATCATCCGAGAATTTTTTATTTATGTAATTTAAAGTAGGTTGACCCCTCGAAGTGCCTTATTTCTAAGGCGTTGATCTCTCTTTTCTTCTATTTTTGGAGCCGGTTTCATAACAATTTTCCTAAATGTCTCTGGATATTAAATGTACCAATCCTGGTAGCGTTATTCCCCTTGTCATAACTCATCTCGATGTGCATCTGGATATCCTTCTCCTCCAAGCTACTAAAGAGCTCTTTATTTCATTTTATGTGGAAATATGCTCCACTATCCAAGTACCATATAGATCCCATCATAGTTTACGCCGTGCATGTGATGAGAGACATGTCCGACTCAAACTCTGAGGCCAAAGCTTCACCCACTGTAGCTCCTAGAGCCTTCTTGTTGTTCTTCTTCTTTTTTGGAGAATTTTTGGCATAGTGTCCATGATCATGATAGTGAAAATATTTCACCTTTGACATGTCATGCTTCTTTCCTTCTTTGCCGGTATCAAATTTGGAATAGGAATTCTTCCCCTACCCCTTGTTTTCCTTACCAAACAAGGAACAATTTTCCTCATCATTAATATTTGATGAGGATCCATCCTTGGTATTCCACTGAAACTCTTCTTGTACCAAATTTGACCATAGTTGCTCCCAATATGGTAACTTATCCATCCCTTTCATAGAATTCTCATAACTATGCCAGCTATTGGGAAGGCTTAGAAGTGCTAGGCTCACCAAATCATCATTATATTGTAATCCCAACACTTCAAAGCTCATCTCGACATTGAGTGAACTTGGTCAAGTATTTCTAGATTGTGTCGCCCTTCTCCATTTTGATTTTCCTGACCTTGTCCTTGAGTGCCAATTTTTCGTGGTCAGTTCTGTTTTGAAAAATATTTTTCAAGGCCTTCCACATAGCATATAGATTTTCCTTTCCATGGAGACTCGAGACAATATGATCTCAAACTACGTCTAAAAAGATCCTCCTCACCTTTTCTACCTTCTTCTGACTGCATCAAGTAGTTATGAATATGTTGTTGCGGGCTTGGGAATATCATTATCTATGAATTCCTTCAACCCATTATCCTCCAACACTGCCTCCATCCTGTCCTTCCATGAAATATAATTCGAACTGCCCTTGAGTGCATATTCGAGTCTCAAGCTGTTGAAAGACATCTTGATCTACTTCTAGCTCCAAAGTAAGTATATGAAAATTTGAATATTGTTCAACTCAAGCTCAATTTATTCTCCACTATTGTGATTCCTGGCACTCTGATACCATGTAGAAAATTTCTAACACAACTATAATACCATGTAGAAATTATATCAATGGCTTCAATCCAATCATGTAATGTACTAAAATAAGGTACTCAATCCTTCTACAATATTTGCGAAACATAGATCACGATTGCTCAATCACATGCAAGTAAGAGAAAGAAGTAAATCAATACACAACACTAGATATTACTGGGGAAAGAAACTACTCAAAACCCCTCTATTTTTATTGTATAATCAAGCAAGGAATCATGAAACAATGCAATGTATTTTTGATCACCACAACCTCATATACTCTACCAATTGCTTTACACCGATCTAGAAAAAATTGGACAAACACATAGCCAATTATTAGCCTACCCTTAGCCTACCCGACTTATGCAATCCCTAAAGAATTAAACCCCTATTAAATACGAAATTCATCCTTCCTTGATTGCACAGTTCATCATCGGCTTCCTGTGCTTTTATAACTGCATCTAGGAAGTTTGCTAGAAATACAACTGATAATTTACTTGCCTTGAACCTTTGTCTCAACTGGGTCTCCACTAGAATTAGCATGCATGCAGCTATAAATAGTGAATCATTAGTTACTTGGTATATCACTATTGTTGAATTAAATATATTTTAATTTACTTGATCTTCCACTAGCTCATCAAACAGTTAGAACTAGTTAAACTGATTTTAACTCAATCAATGTGAGTTAGTTGATCCCACTCACATTATGCTAGTGCTACAACTACAACTGGACCCTGTTAATAATAAAATCACTCTATGTGCTTATCCTTTGACCCTCAACACAAAATTCTTGAGCTAACTAATTATATCACACTTAGTTAACTATTACAAGTTGTTATGAGATAAGATTACAATTAATTTTCCAATCTATTGAAAAAATTTGTTGCACACTAATGTGTCACTAGGATCCATCACTATGTGACCTTTGATCCCACACTTGTATGTGTGCATTTTCATGTTGTTTCTGAATTCCAATCTCACTGTTTCTTGTTGCAACTTTCAAAATTGGTTTTTAGGGACCATATTAAGGGCATATCTCATTTTGGTGGCTTGGGGACCTAAAATTTCGAAATCCCATTTTAGTTATTTAATGGTTGTTTTTGGGGTCAAATGTTTTTCGATGTAGTTCTCAACCACTCGACATTGTTCTAAATGTCAAGAGATTCCTAATGGTGCTAAGATAATCTCAACTAGAGTTTGTATGCATAGTTTATGCCTTCCGCATGTTGACCAATGTTTTTTATCACCTTGGTACCAAGTGGATCTTACATTTCTCACACATGTGGAGCTAATCAGATGTGGACCTTCAAGAAGATTATAGAGGGCCGAAAACCCTAATTCTAACCCTAGATAACTATGAAGACATGATGAATATTAGGTTGCTAGTAAATTAAAGGTTATATTCTTGTTATATTAATTAGTTTTTCATAGTTGAGAAAAGTAAGGGAGTGGAATGTTAGAGTTAAATAGAGGAAGTAGAAGGCCTTGTAACAACCATAAAAAAAACCATTTTTAGTCAGAACTACATACTGAGTTCATATTTTTTGTATTCACATTTCCATATATAAGGAGAAAAGAGAAATACATAGTCCTCACCTTCTTGCCAAGTTTTCCCATATTGGATTGGCCTAGGTACATCTTCTGTTCATTGTGTGGATGGTGTGGTATTTGTTTTAGCTTATTTTATCTTGGTATCAAATTTCAACGCATTTTGACATTTTTAATGCTAACATGGAAATACGAAATTTAACCTTAAGTAGTACATTACATAACAAAAGGTTTTCAAAAATTTGTAAGATCTATTATGATAAAGTACTGAAGTGGAATATCCGAAGAAGTTTATAAATCATATTAGTATTAGAGAAACAATATTTGGGGTTTTTGTGAGAAATTATAAGATCTAGAAATTCACTTAAAGAAAGAAATATCAAAACCGTAGGCATGGTAGAAGAGTACAATAACAAACCAAGGTATGACTCGAATGAGCGGTTTTCAAAGCTAAAAGAACAAGTCTCTGACATCTCTCACAACATGGTGATCCTCATTACTGGTTTGATTCACAAATATGATTTCAAGTAATCTAAGAACATCCACTTTGAAACTAGCCGCAAAAGCTCTGAAAGGAAGAAAAAAATGGATATTTATTTAAAAATATTCTTGCAAGTCAATAACATAACACAAGTTTAAAAAACTAGGCCCCAAATATAAGAAAAAGGAAAGTAGATCCTTGGATATAGTTTATATTCTACTTATTCTAAAGTTGTTATTTCCTTTTTAAGTTCTTTCTTTATTTCAGTATGAATTTTTCGACAGGCTCAAGGAGCTCGAATGGAATTTTCATATGATTATGTAATTATATTTTTTTATAAAAAGAACTACAAGAAATTTTACAAAAAAGGAAAAAGGACAGTAGAGGCTTAGTTCACTAGTGATATTGATGGAAAGTTGAGCCAACCACCAGGGTTCCATTATTGTTCTCATCTACCCCACCCAAATGGAAAATTCATTTTTTTGTTAACCAATGCAAATGGAGAATTACATGCAATCTGTGACTTGTATATAAACTAATGAGTGTTATTGACCCTAGAAAGAGGTTTATGTGCAACTAAATCATCTTCGTTATCTGAAAATCCTTGTACTTGTAGTATTGTACATGACTTAGTTTCTTGAATAAATTATTTCCCAAAGAAAAAAAAAAACATATCTCTCATGTCAATTAATACAAATAAAAATGGAATAAGACATTATAGGAACAAGAAGGATATCACTGTTACTATTCTTTGTTTTCTTAGTTACAAGAAAACTTAGAAGTAAAATCCTTTTTACTTTATAAAAATTCTATTTGGAAACTCAACCTATTTTGTATTGAAATATCATAAATAATTAAAAGAAATAGTTATAATTTTTGTTCTTGCCACTTTCAGATACAATGAGAGAAGAAGTCATAAGAAATCTGATAAATATTGTAGGTTTCCATCACATGATGAAAATGTACATTTATTTGAACAAAGGAAATGTAATTAGACATATTTAGCAAACAAATTTAGAGGAATAACCAGTATATGTACCTCATTTCCTCCGTCTATATATTCCATTTCCTCAGTACTTGGTGCTATGTTATTAAGGACATACGCTAAATATCAAAATTATAAGATGCGAGAAATAACCAAAAAATGTCCACTACAAGAATTTGAGAGAGCATCGATCATAGATGATTACAAGTCTACAATGTCTATGGTGTCAACTAAATTTTAATTATAACCATTAAACATGCATTGTCATGGTAAATTTAATAAGTTGCATCCACCATATATATAAATAAAGAAACTTTTTATTTAAAGTTCAAAGGAATAAAAAAATAACAATGCCAGAGATGTTAAATTGAACAAAGGTAAATGTATAATATGCAACAAAAAATGTAGAAAAAATGAGGCATGTAAAGGGTAGAAAGAGATTAAACATTGTCTCCATATGGTAAAAGTGTTTTCAAGTATAAAACTATAATATGGTTATCCAACAATACAAATTAGCCAAAGAATCTTTGTTTATATTTATCCAAGTGCATTTAAACTAATGTGCAATAAAATAGCTCTATAGCAGCCCAAAGGTTGTAAGATAATGTTAAAAGCATGGGAATATCAAGATCATGGTTTCCACTCTATCCCAATATAGGGAAAACAAATCCACAAAGTACATAATCAATTAGGAGCACAAGGCTTGGGCTTTTAGGTGGATTAGAAAATCCACCCTCCTCCAATCCTTTCGGGCTGAAGGTATTTAGGTTCAAGTCCAAGTTCTAGAAAATGGGTTCATATGTGATGGCTTGGGTTATTTAAGAAATTTCGATAGGTCCAATTTCCATAGGAGGAACTTGGATCTACTGAAAGGTATGGCCACCCAAGTGGCAGTTCGTAAGTCATTGACGATTGTTAATAGGACTTGGGCTAAAAAAATTGTGAAGGTTGAAGCTCTGTCTAAATAAAATATAAAAAAATTATTAGGAGTGCCATAAATATTGGGGCTGACACAAAAATTTAAGGAACGAAGTTTAGAAAGAAGATCACAGTTTCCACGCTATTATATGTGTGTGTTAAGAAAATAATTTGTTGGAATAATTACTTCAAAGTTCAAACAAACATTGTGCTACAACCTAAAAAAATGTTAACATCTAGAAGGGAAGAAACAAACTAATGTATTGAAGCACTTAATTGACCTCTGTTGGACCATGAAAATAATTGCTTCAAACAAAATGAAAAATTCTAATGGGCATTCCTTGAGGAACCACAACACATCCATTTTCAGAGATACTTATTCATATGGAAATATGGCAAACAATATTTATGAGTTATAAGGTTATATTTCTAGTTGATATGGAGGGTATGAAAGCCAGCTGTGAGAAGAGCCAAGGATTCAAGGACATGATTTCAAATTCATAATTACTTTTCTTAGGTCTTTGGTGTGAGTAGGAATATTATTTACCTTAAGAAAATAAAACATGTTTAGTTATATTTTACAGGGAAATGAATGTTACCTTTCAAGACTTTTTATGTGAGGGATAATTGCCTTGTACGTACATTTAAGGGGCACAATAATGAGAAAACCTTGTGGGTCTTATAGTCAACTCTAAATACATAGCTCATGGTAGTGAAACAAATGGGGTGCTTATGTATCACGACGAAATGTCAAATCATGTTGCCTTGCATCAAATTGACAATCCAAACTTGGATGACAGTGACGATGATTCACCACATTTCATAAGAACTGTTTGTTGGAAGAGTAATATCCATACAATTTTAGCTGCTAATAGCCAAATAACAGTAAAAGTTATTGTATTTTCACTCCGAATTTCAATTTTATCATATAATTCTTCATGGCCCTGCATAGATAACAAAGTTGGAGAGAATTTTGAAATTTGTTAAATTAACATTCTTTCTGGAAATTAGCCCTCTGAATTTCTTGCCGCCTAAGTATGTTGAGAAATGAGGTTTATGTGGATTATATTCAACAATTTTTAATTTTCCCATATTTCTACAGTGCCATATGCTTCTGCAAATTTATCAGTTGTCATTGGCCTCTAATAGAATAGCTATAGTATCTTCCAGTATTGTAGTATGCTATTGAATGTTCTATATGCCCCTCTTAAAACTAATTTTAAGGAATATTAGCCTCAATTTTGGAAACTTCTTTGGTCTCGGGAGAGCCCACTGATTAAGTCCCAGGATATGAAGTCTAATTTGCTTTACAGGTGTCAGAAATCAAGGAAAGGTTCTAGGAATAAAAGTGTGTTAATAACTTCAGAAACTTGAAGTGAATTACTCTACAATATTCTTGGACAAACTTCAATCGTGTCTATCTCTATTTTGACATATCGGCTTCTTCACTTCTAACATGTCCAATGTTTCTTGCATTTCTATAATAGTCACCTCTCTTCTTTCTACTAAAGGATAATTTCATACATTTTCAAAAAATAACTTATTCCCTTAAGTTATGTTGGGTTCACTTCCATTAGGTATTTTTGAAATCCTCATAAAGACACCAAATATCATACTACTAATAGTCAATTTTTTTCTTACCACTAGATGAGGTGATGAGGTGCATCATATTCTTGACACATAATCCAAGCTACACCTATGTTCTGTGACACAACCATGTTTACTTCTCACATTGCAGATGATTTTGTGCCATCTCTGTAATTTCCCTCCATGTTACCATACTCATTCTTTATCTATCAAAATTACTAGAATCACTAGCACTTATAAGGAGTATGATAAAATAAAATGTAGATATAACATTTAAGAGTTAGTAAACCATTGGATAATGAAGGACCTCAAACCTAAAAAATGTGGTGTAGCTGTAAATAAGAGAATTAAATATCAATAAACTCTAATAAATAACAATGAAAAAATAATCCCCCTAGAGTGTAGGACAATGAAAATAAAGTGTACTATTAGGAACTCTTTGTGTGAAGGTCGCCAGTTCAAACCCCATGGGTCTAGGTAATAGAAATGAAGAATAAAACAATGAATAAAAATAATAAATTCTACCAAACTATCTATTTAAGAAATGTCGAAACACCCAAGTCACACGACACAATAATATGAGGAAGACACATATTCAATAAGAGGTATGTCCACTATTAGGATCATGTGATCTTGAAATATTTTACTTAGTCTATCATCCATGTGGTCTTAGTCAAAACAACATTCAAATCTGTGACTATCTGCTGTGAGAGTCCTCAAAGCTATGTAAATTTTTTTATGCTTGAGTTATGAGGTCAATCCAAAGGTCAATGGTTGGGTATCAAAATTCATGTCATTGAAAAGGGAATGGTCATTAGAGGTTAGTGTGTGTGGAAAAGAGTTTAATAATGTCAACACCTCATAACAACCATGACTATGTTCATCCTTCATTATACTACAATATGTCTTACATATAGTCATGTATCATTTTGCAAGGGTTCATTAATGTCATACCTCCATACCCCCTTGTTTATATTAATTTTATCTTATACTCCCCACGCTCATGCCAGATCAAGTGGATGCTACAGGTGACCAATCAAGTGACAAGTTGACTATGCTCACTATGGGAAATTCGTTGCACACAAGTGTTACTCAACCTAGTCGTTGTGCAACAACGAAACAAGTGAGTATCAACCATTCAGGAGGTTTTCAATCATTGGAGAACATAATTAAAGAGTTATACACCAACAAACATCCATTTAAATCCTACCCATGTGATCCATTTTTCCAGAGGGTGTGTGCAACCATACAAAGCATGGAGTGCTATTGAGCCTGCTCGCTGTGCATCGTACTATGTTCTTGACATCCTTTTGAAACAATGATTTTGATCACATGGGGTGAATTTTGGGAAAATGAAAGAGGTTTTGCTTAAGAATAGGAAAAATAACAATAAAATATTCCATTTTTGCACAACTGTCACATATCGGGAGATTTGAATACATCTTCAAGGTCTATTTTTTGGATTGTCAAATTTCTTTTTTTAGTCATGATTTTGGAGAGTAGTATCTGAGAAGCTGGGGAAGAATTTAGAGAAATTGAGACATGTTTTTCTTAAATACAAGCTCATCTACAATAACCTCCTTCATGTTTAGCACATGTTCTACTGTTTTGGAGATACAAGTGTTTCTTGTAGGCCTATTTTCATAATTTTTTGGTGGTAGAATTATGAATTGGTTTTGCAATTTGGTTTTTTGTGAAGGTTTCGGGTGTTATGTTCAGCATTATAAAGTGGTCCTTTGCATTATGAGATTTCTGGTATGCTTCTACTTCATATTTTGGAGTCTTTATGGTGGGAAGAGGCATACTACCAAATTTAAAAATTAAAATACCTAGTTGTTGCGCAACACAGACTTGGAAACTTATTGCTTTTTCTCCTTTTGATTCCAGAAAAGTATGGCTCGTTGTTTGTGGCTAAATATCATGGATTTGGACACTTTTTTTTAAATATGATAGGATTATTATGATTTTAGTTTTTTTTTCATTAAAATAAAAATACTGCAAGACAATTAATGTCTCTTCTTTTGTATTGGATTCGATCCACTTCATGGATCTAAGATGCATTGTATATATATACATAGCTTTTAAAATTATATATGTCTATTTAATATTGAATACTTGAATGGATAAAGGGTTAGATAATATTTCAAACTGGTTTTATTAATTTTTCTATTGTGATCATATTTTTGATGAAAAAATAAGCTTATGGTTTAGTTATTCTAGTGAGAATTTGCAAATATTCTTGTGGTATTGTGTTTCAAAAATGTTTTTTTTCATGTGTATTTGCTATCATTTTCTTTTGTAGCTCCTTTTTTTGGTGTAATGGCTCAGTTATATTAGAAATAATTCATGTATTGCTCTGATTTGACTGTGTCCTAATATTTCAATTGCAAATGAAATATGATGTTATACCCATATTTTGTGTTTTTTTCTTCTTAATACTTTGTCACAAATATGCCGCATCATACTTTTCATCTGGCTTGTCTCATGTGAAAACTTCCTTTCATATTTACCTCCACTACACTACAAGTTGTTTCCTTATTTCAAAGTATATTCCAGACAAGAATTTGCGTGTCTAACTGGTTTTTATATGCATAAGCATGATAAGGAAATATATTTTATGATCACCAATATCCATTTTTCAAAAAAAATCATTTATTCCAAAAAACATTTTAAAATCCCTTCAGATCTCATCTATGTGTGCCTTGTAACCTCAAAATATTCAGTTTTCTTAAGTGAGGGAACCCCTTCCAGCTAGAAAGACCATATTCTAGCAAGAAGTGGTTTGTGGTTACCTTTGTGGCCCTTTATTTAGCCTAAAGGGATTTACAGAGTGCTAAAATAGCAGTGTCCTAGCCGGGGAGCAAACGAGCATGTTAATCTTCCCTATCAAAAATTTCCAAAGTTGCAGATCTGAGTGTTGAAGGTGAACAACAAAAAGACATTAGGAAGGTTGAATCATTCAACTGACGACTCCAAATTCAAAGGATCTAGAATGTATGAATTTAAAAGAAACTCTACTAGTTTGAGATGAGTTTTGTATCTGCAAGGTATGCTTCTTTAAAATGAGATCATATTACTTGTTTTCCAAATTGCACATCTCATGTAGATCGGAAAAAATATTTTCAAAAATTCAAAGACAAAATAGGAGACGATGTTGCTTTACATCTGTTCAAATTCCATTTGCATGTACAATATATTGGGGTGAATTTCCCTAAGGATTCTTTGATGAAAATTTTCTTGGCAACCATAGAAGACAAAGCTAGATCCTTGTATGAAGGTTTTCCATCTGCCATTTTATGATCTATTACAAATTCTTACTCAGTTTTTTATGAACATTTTAAGTTATTTTGTCCACCTGTCCCTCTGACTGAAAATTGTTGTGCATGGTTTGAATATTTTATTCAATATCTAAAGGATATTTATGGTGATGAAGAGTGTATGGATCATGATATTAAGGAATCCCTTTATTAATTTTCATCCCAATATCAGAAAATAGAAGTCAATTTCCATGAAATCCAAGAAAAATTCCAACAAGTACTAATTCCTTTGGTTGAAGATGATAAATAGCTAGAGTGTTATCATGACAATCTTGTTCATTCCCCTGAAATTGATGAAATAATGCATTAAGTTTACTTTCATGAACTTGATCAATATATCCATCAAGGTGAACTTGATAAAGAAGAGGAGAGAAGTGAAGGATAAGGGGTTATTTTACAGCCTTTTGCACATGAATATTTCATTCAGAAAAATATACCTCCATGTTCTGAAAAAGAAAAGTTTGCTAAAGAAGAGCAGGTTGTTTTAGATACCATGGATGTGCACATGATTACAATGGTTGCCTCATGATCCAGGTGGATATTGGTGGCCACCCGCCTATTCCACTTGGGCCCCCACCATTGTCTCTTTAAGTTTTTCAGTTTCGACATAACTTACTATTTTTAGCAGTTTTTGGGTCCTGAACTTCCGGAGCCATTTTAAGGCCCTAAACGACGTTTTTTGGGTATCGTTTTACTAGCGAATTGGATCATCCAATTCATCTCAACAGTTGTAGTCCTCGGATAGAGATTTCTAATGATGTATCATGTGCATCAAACAGAGATAGTATGCCAAAGTTACGTCCCTGGGAAGTTGAAACACCAATTTACCCAAATGGGGCCCATAGTTTTGGCGCTTCATCTCCTACGGTTAGGTTTTTGGGATGTTTAGGGTTCTCCATTGTTTCTAAATAATAAATAGGCCCTCGAGCCTCATTGTAACTCAGTTAAGAGGCCTTTAGCCGCCACATCTCTTCTCAGAGATAGCTACCAGTGCCCTAGCTAGTTTTATTTCCATTCTGTCTGTAAGCAAATTTCAATTCTTTGATATTAATGAAATGAAGTGTTAATTCCACTGCATCGCTGTATTTATGGTTATATGTTTATTCTGTTGCGTTCCTACATAAATCCAGATCACCTCAGTTGAAGAAAATTAATCAAAGAGCATTGTCCTCTTGTTGATAATCAAGTGCAGGTAACCAATGTGTGTTTGAAGACCCTTTCTTGGAATCAATAGAGGGAGAGGTTTGTCTTCCCATGGCCAATTTTCTATAGGATCTATGGAATATTTTACTCTTACCGATGTTGGTTTTTAGAATCAATTGAATTTTGAGTTGCCAATATATTTTTCCTTATGTTTTATAAAGGTAACTATGAGAAAAATTTAGCCAAGTGTCCATCTGTTCGACTGAATTCATTGAAAAGAGGTGATTACCTAATGTACATACTTTCACCAGATGAAAGATTCCATTGTACATATCGTGTTACTTTCAATGTTGTAAGTGTGGGTGTTTGACACTAAGATTTGATGCCCCAGGTGAAGGCCACATGGTCTTAGTGATTCGCTACCATAATTAAGTAAGTAAGTAAGTCATTTAGTCGGCCAATAGTCATATTTTTAGTTTTTTAGTTTGAATTTTGATATTTGACTCCATTTCCCAATGCTATAGATAGGCTACTAGTCTGTGGTTTTTTTCTTGGTGCCTTGTGGGGAGGTATCCATCCCCATTGGAGCCAATGTTAGCATCATGTGATATTGAAATCAATTACATATTATATGATCCATGTGGTCTCAATCGAAACAACATTCAATTCAGTGACTATCTGTTGTCAAAGTCCACAAATTTATGTAAAATTTGTTATGTTTGAGTCATGAGGTCAGACGAAAGGTCAATTATTGGATATCAACATTCATGTAATTGGAAATGGAATGGTAATTAGTGGTTAGTGTGCGTGGAAAATATTTTATTAATGTCATCACCTCATAAGGACCATGACTATGTTCACCCTTAATTATACTACAATATGTCCTATGTATAGTCATGTATCATTTCACAATGGTTCATTTATGTCATACCTCCAGACCCCTTTGTTTCATATTTATTTTATCTCATAATACCCACACTCATGCTAGATAAAGTGGATGCTACAAGTGACCAATGAAGTGACAAGTTCGCTACAATCTATATGGGAAATTCTTTGTGAACAAGTGCTACTCAACCTAGTCATTTTGCAACCACTCCACAAGTGAGTATCAACCATTAAGGAGGTTTGCAAGTATTGGAGAACCTACATAAAGAGTTATACATGATTACACAACCATTTCAAACCTACCCATGTGATCTATTTTTCTATAAAGGGTGTGCAACCATACATAGAATGGAGTGCTACCTAGCCTACTCGTTGTGCTGCATACCCTATTTTTGACATCCTTTTGAAACAATTATTATGATCACATCGACGAGAATGTTGGGAAATTGAAACAATTTTTTCTTAGGAATGGGTCAAATAAAAATAACATCTTCCAGTTTTTTCACAGGTGTCACATATCGAGAGATTCAAACACATCATCAAGCCTTATTTTTCGGACAGTCAAATTTCTTGTTTTAGCGATTCTTTTGTAGAGTATTTTATGAGAATATTTGGAAGAATTTAGAGAAATAGAGATATGTTTGTCTTTAAGAGAAGCTAATATACAATAAACTTCTTCAGTTTTTACACAGGTGGTATGGTTTTGGAGATATAGGTGTTTATTGGAGTTCCATTTTCACAGTTTTTTGGTGGCAAAATTATGAATTTGTTTTGAAATTCATTTTTATTTTAAGGCTGGGGGTGTCATTTTCAGCATTCTTGAATAAAAAGGAGAAAAATCAATAAGTTTCCAAGTCTGAAGTGGTGTTATTGGATAAATCTAATGGATTTGGACACTTTTTGTAAATAGGATAGGATGAGTATGATCATAGTTGCTTGTTTTTCCATTAAAACAAAAATACCGCAAGATAGTTAATGTTTCTTCTTCAGTATTGGATTCGATCCACTTCATGGATTAGAGATGCATTGTATCTAGACATGGTTTTTTAAACGATCTATGTCTATTTAATTTTGAATACTTGAATGGAGAAACGGTTGCATCGCATTCCAAACTAGTTTTAGGGATTAGTCTACTATGATCTTATTTCTAATGAAAAAATAAGCTTATGTTTTAGTTTAGTGAACATTTGCAGGGATTCTTGTGTTATTGTGCATTGAAACTATGTTTTTCCTATGTATTTTCTATAATTTTCTTCTGCAAATCCTTTTGTGGGTGTAATGGCTCAATTCTATTACAATTCATTCTCATATTTCTATGATTTTTCTGTGTCCTAATATTTCAATTGTAAATTAAATATGATGTTATAACCATATTTTATGTTTTTTTCCTCTTAATACTTTGTCACAAATGTTCAACATCAGACTTTTGATCTGTCTCGTCTCATGTGAAAAGTGCCTTTCATGTTTACCTCCACTATACGACAAGTTGTTTCCTTATTTTCAAGTATATTGCAGACAAGCCTTTGTGAGTGTAATTAGTTGTTATATGCATAAGCATCATAAGAGGATATATTTTCTGATCACCAGTATCTTTTTTTTTCAAAAACATTTGTTTAGTCCAAAAAAAAATATAAAATCCCTTCAAATCTGGTCTATGTGTGCATTATAACCTCAAAATATTCAACTTTTTTAAGTGAGGGAACCCCATCTAGCTAGAAGCACCAGTTTATAGCTAGAAGAAGTTTGTGGTCACCTCTATGGCCCTTTCTTTAGCCTAAAGGGATTTCCAGAGTACTAAAATCCACCACCCAAAAATAGGATATGTAGGATAGGAAAATTATATATGTCTGTGAGTCTGTGTGCATGTGTATGTTCCTAAAAAAGTATTAGCATGGAGACCTAGGTTCAAAACCCCCTTAATTTGGCATAGTAGAGGCCCACTACAAGTCTTAGATGACAATGATGGCATATATACACCAATAGATTCATATATAATTCATATAAGATTCATAATCTAGGTCTTTTATATGACTCTTTTTCCTCACCAAAATCTAGATCACTCCTCCCCCTGCCCACCCACCCCTTTCTGCCATTCCCAAAAAAAGTTTCCGTTATGACCTTAATTATCGATGAAGTCAAAAATATTTTAAAAAAAGAAGAGAAAGTTTAAATGTTGGTTTATATTTTGTTTGTTTTCATAATATTCATCAAATTAAAACTAGAAATAGCGAATCAAGCTTAGTTTAAAATGTAGGCCAAAGGCATGGTATCTCGTCCTCTTAATTTCTCTACTAATGATTCTTTACTCTTACATGCTTTCGATCTTGATATTTTTTCTATGCATTTAGTTCTTCATCATGATTTTCTAACCTTTCCCTCCAGTTAAGAAGAGACCTTAAGGTGTTGCACACATTCTGGAAGCTTATCATACTCCAATCACTAAAGAGGATAATAACATCGAAGAAAGAGAAAAATTCTTGACAAAGCATTCCTTAAAACATCACAAATCCATTCATGTTACTGAACCAATTGTTTTAAATTATGTCAATGAATATATAGAAGCTTGTTTTGATTGTAGTCAACATGCCTTGGCGAGTAATTTTCAGGATGAAATCCCCTCTAAAAGTAAGATTTAGAATTAGGTTGGATATTTATGGGAGTTGTATGACTAGCATAATAAGATTTGAATTTAAAATATTCCCAACGGTTTTTTCATATTCATATTTAAGGAGGCCTCACCTACATAGCTATTGGGAAGTCATGACCTTGAGCTTTGTCAAAACACTATGGGATTGTTTTCTCACTATATTGAAAATTTTCAGTAGAGAAATATGCTGAGTTAATTATCTGATCTAGAAGAATTCCCCAGGTTGTCAGTATAGCTCTAACATTTTCTGTAAAGGCTACCTCATGTTAGATTCAAATTTATCTACCATAGACTATAAAAGACATCTTAGCCGAGACAACATAAGGCATTTGTATGAAAATCAATCTGTCAAAAAAGATTCCAATCAGGAGTAGCTCTAGTGATTGTGAGTCATAGCGATAATGCGTAGCTCAACCTAACTTAGATCCTGGCTAACCTTACTCAATATGTTTGTAGGATATATTATCAGTTTCCTTCGAAGAAACTCTATGTGATCCTTGGTCGAAACAATGATTATATGTTCTAGTTACTAATTTTACCCTTGATTCTTGGTAAAAAAATATGTTGAATGAAAAATTATCAACATACAAGTTGAGGATTTAACACTTTGAATACTTGTTTCTACTACTAAATTCTATATACTACTAGCTTCCTATAGCTAGGAGTGCCCCAGACACCATTGACACCTAGGCACCCAGGAGAATCAAGCTCTTCCAACTACCTTGACCCCAATTAACATAAAGGTAGAACATATCCACCTAAGGGTACAAACCCTATTTTGCAGAGTTATAATCCTTTTTTTAACATAGGCAGGCTAGATAGGCCAGCATCAACTATGTTAGATGGGGGATACAACAGATAAAGGAAATGTGCCATTTAGTAAACTTAAGAAATTGAACATATTTTCTGTACCTCATAAGCTCTAAACTTTAATTCATCCATGATGCTAAAATAGTTAGATGGGGTGGATACCAAATATGGTGGCAATTATAGGGATGGTGTTTCTCTTTCACCCCCAAATTAAGCCTTCTCAAGGAATTTTTGGGATATTCGGGACCCTAATAGGAAGGACATAGTCTATTGATTATGCTAGTTTGTTCATAGCCTAGACATAATATATATGTAAGTGAATGTGGCAAGATTTTGTCTTGAGACTTCACTTAATTTCATTTGATACAGTTCCTCCAAGGAATATAGATCTAAGACTATGAATGGAAAATTTATTTAGCAATGTTTTTGTTAACCAAAAATTTCTAGCTGTGTTACATATTCAGGCACATATACTATAAAAATACATGCCAAGGTTTTATTACAACTAGATGGAAATATGTTAGGGATTTCCAACATCTATGCTCCAATTATGCTTTGGAATGTGCAAATTTTCGCCATTGAATAATTAAAAATCTATTAAAGGCCAACTGGTTGATTTGCAGGGACTTCAACATGGTTGGGGCAAAAATGAAAATAAAGCCTTCTTTCTTCCTCATTGTTAGAGTGCCAGAGATCGAGAGGCTTATTTCAATCCGTAGTCCAAATTAGGTATATACAACCGCAATTTCTCTAGAAGGAATGCTCTTAATTTTAGAAAGAAAACATTAAAGCAGTTTGACTGAGGCCATGCTCTAGAACAAAAATGGCTTCACAATTGACTATCAAGGCTACATAATTGTTCATTTTTCAACTAAAGCTACATTGTCTAACTACTGAAATTTATTTTTGCCTTGCTTAGGCAGGTTGTAAGTCATGCATGTCATTGTCAAACTATCTTGTTAATGCATCTCTCCTTGAGAACTCTAGTTTCCTACGATAGCATCCATATCCTTGTTTATAAACCATGCTTTAATATTTCATTTAAATCCTTCAGGAAAATTAGTTTCTACCCCTCTAGCTCAGTTTTATTCTCTGAAGATTGCTACCCTGCCCTTTTGTTAATATTCTCATTTTATATATGTTATCAATAAAAATTCAAAGCATGTTTAACAACATAAAAATAACAGACCTAAAATATTGGCTATTAAAGCCACAAACCCACAGAAACCACTGAAAGGCAAGTTGATTCAACCAATAATGTTTTAATAAAAATACCCAAATTATTGTTTTTGAACATTCAATTCAGTGGAACACAACATATCATATGATTGCTATCCAACCGAATTTTTGTTGTAGCTTACAGACATATGTGAATTGAAGCATACTAAACTTTAAAAATATAAATTTAATTTCACGGTTTAAGTAATACATGCTCTAGCAAAAAAATCCATATAACCAATTACTATCTAGGTTCTAAACACCCACCAAAGGTCAGTGGTTCGAACTATAAGAACAAAATCATCCAAAAAAAGGTTTCTACACTTTGGTTCAATTCATAATGGGGTTTCCATAGTGCAAAAAGAGGTCATGGGTTTGAATCCCAAAGAAAAACACTCAAAATTCAATCCCAAAACACAAAAACTCAAAATTGAGTTTGATTTAAATAAAAAATATAAGGAAAAAATAATGCACTCACCCAAAATTTATCGTTTGCGTCTTCAAAGGCCACAAACTTGTCTCCTAAATTATGTGTCATCAGCACGACCTCGCCCTCATTCCTACCACCACTCTCCACAGAGTGAGTGATGTGAAACTTTATTGTCACTAAAAATAAGGTCTCACCTTGTTGTGGGTCGCGGGTTCGATTCTCATTATTTCCCATGGCCCTACGAAGGTAAGAGTGACATCAAGTCTTCGATTCGCAAGATGGAAATATTTTGTACGCTTTGAAGGGATTTCAAATGAGACTGGAATTTGAACCACATTCTCACAGTGATTATTTCCAAGCTAATCCCCAACATAGTGTTTTCCCCTATGACGGCTATTCGGGTTATTCTCGGGGATATTTCGTGGTCATGAGATGCAAATTTACTTCAGCCTTTTGCAAAAATATGTTTAGAGGAATGGGTACTAAATTGAACTTTATTACCGCATACCAACCTCAAACAGATGGGAAAACTAAAAGGACCAATGATATTTTAGAAGACATACTACACATGTATGTTATGGGCAGACCTACAAGATGGGAATATTTTCTGCATTTAGCAGAATTTGCATATAATAAAAGTTATCAAGCTTCAATAAAGATGAGTCCGTTTGAAGCATTGTATGCCAGGAAGTGCCACATGTCGCTTAGTTGGAGTCAACTAGAAGATAATTTAATTCTTGGACTAGATGCATTGCAGTAGATGGAAATAATTTTGAAGAAAATTCAACAAAATATTAAAACAACTCTAGACCATAGAGAATTCATAGAGAATTCAAAGTGGGAGACCATGTTTACTTGAGGATTAAGCCTAAAAAGGTACCTTATATACGGGTAGTTGTGCTAAGTTAGCACCACACTACTATGGACCATTTGAAGTTCTAGAAAGAGTGGGCCTAGTAGCTTATAATTTGGCTCTACCTAGTCACATTAAGGTTCACAAAGTTTTTCATGTTTACTTATTGAAAAATTATGTACATGATCCTACTCATGTAATTGATTGGACTATGATACATGTGGAAAGAGAATGGGAATTTCTTCCAGAGTCCCTTCGTATACTGGCACAGGAAGAAATCAAGCTCTAGAATAGGATGGTACCTAGGGTGAAAGTGAAGTGGAGGAAATTTAGACCTGAAGAAGCTAATTGGGAGCGAGAAGAGAAAATGAAAGAGAAATATCCGTCATTGTTTGAAAATTGAACTAATATTTTGCAAAACCAAGGATGGCGTTTTGTTTTAGAGGGGGAATATGAAATGTCCCTATTTTTACTACTTTTATTAGACAATTGAAAATCGTAAAGGTTAAGTGGACCTAAAGGAAAGAAATATTTTTGGACATATTATATTTTTTCAATTTTATAAATGTGGAATTTTAATTATTGTGCAAAGACTAGAGTATATTAGAGACCAGGATTTCAAGTCCATGAAGATGGAATTAAATCCAAATACTTTCCCAAATTCTCCAAAAATACTTGAAGAAAATAAAATAGATTTAAATATAAGATTGGAGATAAAAATCTAAAGGATACCTCAGTAAAGTGGAAAGTTACTGAGAAGAGGTAAAAAAAACTAGAAAGAGGGAAAAGCTAGCTTTAAAGAGCTTTTGTGGAAAAAACAAATGTAATGCCTAGGCTAAAGGAAAACAACATCCTGATTTAACTGGATGCAGTTATGGAAACACGCTGAAGGGAAACCAAGGTTAAATAAACCATTCCTGGGTAGATAAGGGGTTGTGTACTCTTTGGAGGAGTTGGTCTCTACTCAAGGGGAGATGTGAAGAGAAAGCTCAAGGTTAGGTGGAAAATATTCTTACCAAAATTTATAGGCACAAGTAATTTAATTATGTCTTATGACTTTTTTGTTGTGACAACAGTTAGAGTAATGATGAATTATGTAAAAAAAAAGGTGGAAATTTTTTTTTTTTTTTTTTAATTATTATAATAAATTTCTGTTAATTATAAGTTATAGAGTCTGATGTATTTAACATAACACACTACCATAGATGTATTATAGTTCTGTATAGTTACATAGACAACTTAAGTTAGTAAACCAACAAACATAATGTTTAAACCTGGGCAGGATGGTTTAAAACTGCTGTTAGGTTGAACGAATCTAATTATTAAATGTTAACAATACATCAGTAAATGTGGAAATGATGTAAGAGCCATAATTTATATAATTATTCTATAACCAATAATGAAACATAATCTAAGTACAGTAAGAGGTGATTTTCAATTTAGAAGAAAACATGATTGCCTAAATTAAATCCAAATAAATTTATTGTACATTAATAGAAAAATTTGCATATAACTATTCATTCTAATGCTTGAATAAGAAATTAAATATCAAGTTCATATTAAAGTACTAGAGGATAGTACAAAAGAAATATTACAAAGAAGTAGATCAATACATATTCCAACTAGTTATAAAAATGAATGTATATCCTTATAAACATAATAGAGTAATTGTATTAACAATGATAGAAATTATCATTACAAGCTCTCATAAATTCATTGACTAAATTCCATTTTTATATATAAATAATTACATGAATTATACATGAATACATATACCTTTACAAACTGTCATAAATTCACTGACCAAATTCCATTGTTCTGTATAAATAATTACATGAATTCTACATGAATACATATTCCTGAATTAAGTGGATTGAATTCTATGCGTGATATGGACCAACCTGTAAATAGAAGAAATAAAATAAAGTGTCAAATTTGGCAGAATCAATACTCAATTTGAGGAATGGTAAAATGCAAGAAGTGCAATACCTGCACAAAGATACCACATAAATGGATTAGTATATGAATATAATAAGGTAAATAATTAAATAATATACAAGAACTTGACGAGGGTAATTGAAATAGAAATACTACCTTATTGTCAGATGTAAGCAGTGAACTCATCTATGTTCATATAGGATAAAATAAGTGAGTATATGAAGTTCAATGAATAGAAGAAAATACTGTAGTGACTGTATGTAAAACTTAAAATTGAAATTACCTGAACTTGGGTAGATGAGGTGAGTACTAGAAATATGGAATGATCTGGATATAGAAGAATTCCTGTACAAGCAATCATTTTATTAATTTAATGAAATTAATATAAGAAGAATTACCCATTAAGAGAATACACGCAAAATCTCCTATCAAATTCAATTATGAGTAAGAAATAATTATATAATTCTAAGCCATAAAGGTAATTAATTAAAATAAAATAGAATTATGAATGAAGAACAAAATCCTTACAATTACCTATCTTTGTATATATAAATGATAATTTTGGATTCAAACTAAATTGAAACTAAAGATCCTAGTACATACCCTATATTCAATATTGGTACCATACAATATGGACATTGTGGTATGACCAAAATAAATGGGATTGCACGAAGTAAGTTAAATAAGAGGAAACAAAGTAATGAAATACAAGTCTTTATTGACGAGGAAAATTTATGAATTATATACATAATTATAATTTGGTTCCCTATACTTAGGGTTACTATGGCAAACCAAAATATGACCATCGTTTAGGATAAAATGATGTAGCTATCCTTGAGGGTAAACAAATGTAAAATAGTGTCATTATAATACCCAATGAAAAGTTACAATCATAATAAATTATTTATAGTGAAGGAAAAACGAATATGAATGAAAATTATGAAGTATATAAGTCAAGAAGACATACAAATTTATAGAACAATCAAACCATTTCATGAATTTATTTATATATGTTCTCTGTAACTTCCCAAGAAAGTCGAGGATTGAAACGAAAAATTCAATACGCAGAGGGATTTCATATTGGATTTAAGTCCAGACATAGAAAGAAAAATTGTATTCCCTTGTGGGGAATTAAAATGAAAATTCATCTCTGTGGATTAAGAAATTAAATTGGGGAAAATTAATATCATCAAAACTACTGAAAATGAGATAAATTGAAAAAAAGATATACATGTATAAACATATGAATTCATAAATAGGAATGGAGTGTAGACGTTCAACGAATAACTGTCTCAAAAACAAAGAGAAGCTCTTCGTATAAAATAAATTGTAATTCCAAGAATTTCCTCACCGAAATAATGAAATGAAATGAAAAACGAATTGAGGGCTAATGGTTTGGCAAACTAAGCCATGACCATATTCACAAAATAACTAGAGACAAAGCCTCTCTTTGTAAAATGATGGGTCAATGAAATTCTTAGCTGGAAAACACTAAAACAAAGATTACCTCACAAATTCGAGGTGTAGAAGTAAGAAGAAGGTTAAACTCCAGGTCTTCAAAAGGCCTTGCATTCACAAAAATAACACGTAACAAGTTTCAGAAAAAAAAAAAACCAATATTAATAAAATGAAAATTATACAGTGGCAGGAATAAATCAAATGATGAAATTTAATTACCTGATGCAGAGCGTGTAGCACTAAGAAAATGACCAGGCTATGATAAGGCATGCTATCCTAGGTGGAGAATGAGAGCCAAGGCCTTAGCCGACATCACAAAATCCAAATGATAATCAGAAAACCTTACATGCCATTGAAAAACCCAATGCATAGAATAGACGGAAGGCACACGACATAATCCCCTCTGTAAACCTAGCAACCATCCATGGAACAAGAATTTGAAAGATCAACCAAGCCATGTGTTAGTTTAATATACAACGTACAATACATTTAAGATGTGATAACCTCGAACAGAGAAATTACCTCCAAGAGATGTCAAAATTTATGGTAGGGATACGACAAAATCCCAATAGAGATTTGAAAATATCCAAACATTGGAACCTTAGCCTAGTTTGTCATATACGATAACAATTAATTGATACATAGAAAAATTTAACGTAATAACCCAATGCAATGTCATCATGAAGGAAAAAATATATGTGTAACAGTTAATATATAGTATTCAAACCTCATATGTAATACATGCACCTATGAAATGTTAGAGTATAGGTTTGAATTATTGATAAGCTACAGAAATTAAAATGTAATTCGAATAATGCTCCAGGGTTTTGTAAAGGAAATAAAGTGAAATGTCGTAGGACAATCATCATCAACGATAGAAATATATGTTAAGTCCCTATATTACTAGCGTAACCCCTTATTATGTTAGTGTAGCCCCACTTATTGTTATTGTTGTACCCTTGTAACCCCCATATTTTTATTATTGTGCCCTTACATTATTATTGTTAGGTCAGCTAGGATTACATTGTGGCCCCATGGCCTCCTATATATAGAAAGAAAGTTTTTTCATTTGTATCATCCAAGAATTGTTCATTTATGTAATGTATTGGAGGTTTCCCCCTCAAAGTGGCTAATTCCTAAGGCATTGATCTCCCTTTTCCTCTATATTTGGAGTTGGTTTCATAACATTTGGTATCAAAGGCATCAAGAAATAATCAAGTGTTCAGGACAACACTTGTTTGAAGGAGAGGGGCATGTTAGGTCCCTATATTACTAGTGTAGTCCCTAATTATGTTAGTTTAGCCCCCATTATTGTTATTGTTGTACCCCTGTAACCCCCATATTGTTATTATTGTGCCCTTACATTATTATTGTTAGGTCAGCTAGGATTACATTATGGCCCCACTAGGATTACATTGTGGCCCCATGGACTCATATATATAGAAAGGAGGTTTTGTCATTTGTATTGTTGTGGATCATCTACATATCCTTTTAATTTTATATTAAAAATACAGAAAAAAAATATAAAATTGAAATAAAAGAAAATATGTTAAAGTATTATAGTTTTATACTTTGGCAGAAAAATAAAATGTTTTAAATATGATGTATTAAAGTTTAATTGTTTCAAACTTTGTACAAGTGGGTTTTATATAAAAATATTAAAGGTCGATCAATTCAAAAGGCAGAGAGTGATGATATTAAAAGTATAAACCAGATGACCCAACCCGCGAGCACTAACAACTTGAGATTTAACGGAAAGAGTGCTTTCGTAGTTGACTGGGTTGACTGCGGAGGCAATGGAGATCAACAGTGGATACCAACTATGGGGGCACCAGCCAGAGTTCTCAGCCGTACCCTGAGACCCCCCACAGTAACGTCATATGCTAAATGGAAAAGAGTTGTTACTCATGTTAAATCAATCCAATGGTTAAGTGACACGTTGCATATGCCATTTAATATGAAAGTCACGCCACCTATTTAGGGGTATTTTTCATTTTGTTTTTAAAATGCTTTGCAGTTTGTCGTGTTTCGACTTGTTGCATTTTACCATCACCTTTCTGTTTCTAGTCACCTTGCAAGAGTATTCCTTCAGCTCCTCTTCTAAGTTATGGCTAAAAAGTCTTCTTTGTCTGGATCATCGAGCCACATTCCTGTCATGGATAATGAGAGAGACATTCAAGATACTGTGTCTTTAGTAATGCATCTTCCATTTTATCAGCAAGTTGTATTGAATAAGGATAATTCCCCTGTCTATTCCTCCATGATAAAAGCTAGAATCCTTTCTGCATGCATCCCGAAGACCCATTTATTCCTAGAGTTCATCTATTGGTTGGTTTCCTCAATGTATCTCGTAAAATGTTTCGTAGTGAATTCCCAAGGAGAAAATGTTCTGCAGGTGTCTACACAATTAATATGCCAAGCCCTGTGTTTTCTTGAGTCCGAATCATCAGTTCAATTTTCAGAATATTCACTGATTAACTACTATGAAAGCCTTGTAGGAGAACAATTCAATTAGTTTATGTTCCATTTGAATCCTAATATGAAGCAGTTTCAGCTAGAGTGTGGATAATTTTCTATTGGAGTTTTTGATGAAGAGACCCAGCCTGTATTGAGCAATATTTCTAAAAACTTGGGCAAAGAAGACGATGTCACCATGGACAAGTCAGTCCTAGGAATGTTCGCCATGATGATGAAGCAAAGAATGGTCCTGGATATTCCATCCTTTTGGCAAGAAGTAGTCAACTCATAGTTGATAAGTCTTTCACTAACAGGTTCTTTTAAATTTCCCTCACCGATTGTCTACTTATTTTTATATCAGAATGTTGAGGAATTCATGTAGTTAGGTCTAAATATAATGGATGTAAACAGGAATAGACAGTCAGTTATACTCTGAATGGATATAATCAGAAGGGAGGAAAATGAAGAGGGGTTATTTAATTTTTCTAGTCAGTATATGCCAGTTGCATATAAAATATTTAATGGAGTTCATCCTCCTTGTTTCTTACCTAAAGCCCAGGAGTTTCTACATTTAGGAACTAGCTGTAAATTTTGGGACTGGTTTGTATTTGAAGAATATTATGAAATAAGGTTGTATGGAGCAAATGTTGAACCTTACAGGCTTGCAACTATTGTACCAACTAGGCTCTTCGCGTTTGAATTTATCAGATAGAGCCTGAATGTTGATCCTGTGCACTTTGTTCCTAAGAAGAAAGGTCATATGTATAAATTACCTATGAGTGTGGGACCTTTCATAGTTAATATGAGGCAGGCGTTTGAGGAAGTAACAAAATTGTTGGAGGAAACACATATGTTACTAGGAGAAAAATGGCCTTATGATCCCCATGGTGTAATTTCACAGAGAAGAATTGAGAATGGATACTCAGATTTCATTGATGAAAGTAGAATTGAGCAAGAAATGGTAGCAAACAAAATTGAAATAAGTTCAGTGAATACAAGCATTCAAACTCCTATTATAACTGAGAAAACAAATAAAAGAGGTAAAGAAGTTGTTATTGACTTAGATGACAAGGCACCGAGAGGTGAGAAAAAGACAAAATTTGCTAAGGATCATTCCTCTAATTCACCTAGTTTTTCCTTGCATTTGGGTGAAGAGAAGAATGCTCCCTCTTCCCCTGGAGGTCATTAATCCTCTCATGAACAAGTACCCTTAATCAAACAGGTGTTTTCACAAATTGAAGAGAGAAATCAGAAAATGAAGGCCAACATGGAGGCCCAAGCAGAACATCAGGTTACTATTGATTTGACAAGGCTGTTGACTATAATGGATCTTGAAAAAGATCAAGTTAGGATTTCTCTATCACATCGCACAGGAATTTCAATTGGGTCTTCAAACAATTTTAATATTGTAAATGTGACTACGGATGTTAAAAATATTCCACTAATGGACAAAATGAATTTGAATATGCAGATAGGACAATTGATTGTTAACGACCTCACAAAGACAAATGCAATGGTAGTTAAAGCTGAAAACATGTTAGGGAAAGTTATTAAGCAATTGAATTTAGAAAAGGCTAATTCAAGAGCCTTGACGGTTCAAAATGAAGAGTTGAAGAAGATTATTATTAAGATTAGCGAAGACCCTAGTGACAAGTCTACTATGCAAAAATTCATGCAAAGTGTTGAGGCGGAGATTTCTACATCAAGGAAGAAATTGAAGTTTCCCTCTGGTGAACATTCAATGGCTTTAGAAGTTGTAGAGGTAGAGAAGGAAAAGAAGAGTGTTTGAAACAATTCATGAAGAAGGATGAAGAACTTTCCAAAGTAAAGCAGACTACAATTTCATTACGAAATCATATTGATAATCATAATTGTACCTTTGTTTTTCCTACACGTGATGAAGACCCACAAACACAAATTATTCAATTAAATACTGAGTTTCAGATGGTTGAAAGGGATATAAAGAAATTTCAGACAGATCTAGAGACTACAACAAAGTTGATGAAGGTCCTAGAAAATGAAGTAGATAAATACAGAATGGATTTCCGAAATGCTAAAGCTGAGATCAAGAATCTCAAAGAAAGAATGAAAGGAAATATGTGACTGATACAAGCTAAAGATATCATTTGGACTGATATCACTCTAGAAATGAAATCCAATTGGTATTTTATGATGATAATTGCAAAATAAAAAGCTCTTATTGTGGAGTGTGAAGAGCCAATTATGTGTGATAAGGAAAAAGGGATTAACAGAGCCATTTGGGCCAAAATATTTATTGATTTTATCAATTCTAAATTAGATCAGGAGTTAGAGGATAATGACATGTAGGAAATAATGTTATATGCAATGGAAATCAACAAAATGATTATCAAGAACGATGTCAGAAAGGCTGCAGAAAAGAAACTTATAGAAATCAAAGAAGCAGTAAGTCAATTTGATAAATAATTTCATAAAATAACAAGGGTAGGCTTGCCATCAAGTTGGGGAGTTGAAGGAAATATTTTTCCATGGATATCTTATTAGAATTCACAGGTGATGACAAAAAACAAGATCGATAACAGGTATGAAAAGACTCAGGTGCTCAAGGGAGAGACAATGGTGAACTTTTTGCAGAGACATTTTCAACTCTTATGGATGGTAAAAACCCTTTTCTCTGAAAGGCCTTCTTATGACCAAATTACTGCATTGAGATTGGAATATCACAATCTGACACATTCATCCACAACGAAGGTAGAAATATGGAAAAAGTGCAGAGCTTGGACAATCGGCCTACCAAAGGGATCAATCGCAAAGAAAGGCAAATCAGTCGATAAAGGAAAAGAAGCCACATCATCAACAATTCCTATAGATTAGGATATTTTCTTTATGTTATTTTCTAAAGTCAATGTAATTGTAAAAAGACATTTTCAAGGCATGTAATAGACAGCCTTCGAATTCATGAAGTATTTTTGGTAGTCAGAATTGTTTATAGCAATTCCAAACTTCTTTTTACTATATTTAATGTAATTTTCAAGGGGAAGGAAGGTTATGAGTTTTGGACCTCCTTGAGAAATATTTTTGTACTCAAAGATCCACAGATTAATGAATCAATAAGCAAGTTTCTGGAATTTTTTTTATGTTGAAATGTATCCAGTTTTCATTATGTATTTCCTTCTATGAATAAAACAAGGTTATGAGAAACGCGTCTCTTCTTAATTTTGTGTATAAGAGTTAAAAACCTTAATTGGCGCTCCTTTGTTTTAACTATTTCTTTCACATGTTTCTTCCGGAGTTTGGAATGGTATTTTCTGTATAAAGCATCATATGAGTTTGGACTTCTTCGTACATTTTCTTCCAGTCATTTCATTCAACATTAATAGATGGTAGCATTGCGAAGCATTCAAAATATTTGGGCCAAAAGATTTATTGATTTTATCAATTCTAAATCAGATCTAGAGTTAGAGGAGAATGATATGCAATACATAATGTTATATGCAGTGGAAATCAAAAAAATCATTATTAGGAACGATCTCAGAAAGGCTGCAGAAAAGAAACTTATAGAAATCAAAGAAGCAGTAAGTCAATTTGATAAAGAATTTGATAAAATAATAGGGGTAGGCTTGCCATCATGTTGGGGAGCTGAAGGAAATATTTTTCCATAGAGCTCTTATGACAATTCACTGGTGATGACAAAAAGCAAGATTGATAACAGGTATGAAAAGACTCGCGTGCTCAAGGGAGAGACAATGGCCAAATTTTTGCAGAGACATTTTCAACTCTTGTGGATGGTAAAAACTCTTTTCCCTGAAAGGCCTTCTTATGACCGTATTACTACATTCAGATTGGAATATCACAATCTGACACATTCATCCAGAATGAAGGTAGAAATATGGAAAAAGTGCAGGGCCTAGACAATTTACCTACCAAAGGGATCAGTAGTAAGGAAAGACAAATCAGTCAATCAAGGAAAAGAAGCCACGACATCAAAAATTCCTATAGATTAGGATATTTACTTTATTTTATTTTTGAAGTCAATGTAATTGTAAAAAGACATTTTCAAGGCATGTAATAGACAGCCTTGGAAGTCATGAAGTAGTTTTGGTAGTTAGAATTGGTTACAATAGTTCCAAACTAATTTTTACTTTATTTAATGTAATTTTCAAAGGAAACGAAGGTTCTGAGTTTTGGACCTCCTAGACAAATATTTTTGTACTCAAAGATCCAAAGATTAATGAATGAGTAAGCAAGTTTCTAGCATTTTTTTTATGTTGAAATGTATCCAGTTTTCATTATGTATTTCCTTCTATGAATAAAACAATGTTATGAGTAATATGTCTCTTCTTAATTTCATGTATAAGAGTTAAAAACCTTAATTGGGACTCCTTTTTTTTAACTATTTCTTTCACATGTTTCTTCCGGAGTTTGGAATGGTATTTTCTGTATAAAGCAGCATATCAGTTTGGACTTCTTCCTACATTTTCTTCCAGTCATTTCATTCAGCATTAACAGATGGTAGCATTATGAAGCATTCATAATATTTGATATTTAAGGGTGTGATTATAAATAATTGAGGGTCAATAAAACAGAGACATAAAAATTTGTGACATAATTATAAAATTTCTTAAGCACTGATTCCTTATCACAACTAAGGGATCGTCTCTTAACGTACAACATTAATTGGCGTCATTGCCGGGGACGAAGATTCAAAGGTTTTCCCTGGGTTTTGTTCATATTTCCTCTGGTTGTTCAGAGAGGAGGAAATACTAAACTGTGCTTCTTTAAAATAATTTTGGCTCCTAAGAGGCCCCACACGAGGTTAGATACCTCTTAGCAACAAGCTCCTATTTTTTCTGATCCAGAAAATTTAGTTTCAAAGAAGGGCCAGAAATCAAAAATATTTTCTACACCTAATGCCACACTGCTTGCACCTGGCAGAATTTCTCATGTTTTTCCATGCAAAGAAGTTTCTCGGAAACTCACTTTCCTAGAAAAAGAATCCTCATCATCAACCATCCATTTTCAAGAACCAACATTAGAAGAACTATCTTTTGATTCTATATCATTTCCATTCACAAAATCTCAACCTAATTCAGTTACCAGTTCTTCTGCTATCGTTCATATACCCCTTCCCATATCAGTTGTTCCACCTCTTTTAACCCCACCTACAACTGGTATTCATTTTACCCCCACTCAAGGAGCAGTCAATCAGGGCTTAAACATGGCAGCCCCTTATTTCTTGATGAATAGATATGGACCTTTAAATCTACCCCAAACAATGAATGAAATGCCTCAAGAGTACCTTAAGTTACTCCCTAGATTTACTGGTGAAGATGAAATAACTACAGAACAACACTTGCCTTTGTTTGGCACTTTTGCTAAAAAATTTAATGTAGAACATCTGGATGTTGTAATGAGACTTTTTGTACAATCTCTTAGTGGAGAGGCAAGAAAATGATTCAAAGGATTACCTAATGGCTCAATCAATGATTGGGATGAATTAGAAATACAATTTACCGAGATATGGGGTGAAAAAGAGACCATGGGTATTATTTAATAGAATTTGATGCTATAAAGAAAAAATGAAATGAAAGTATGAGTGATTTTGAAAAATTATTTAATAAGTTGTACAATAGTTTGCCTGTGGAAATGAAACTTCCTCCAATTGGAGCAAGGGTTGTTTTTGCTGGTGCATTTGCATCAGATTTCAGTTTTACCCTGAGAGAGAGGAGAGCCACTACTCTTGAACAAATTCAAACTGATGCCTTAGAAATTGAGACAAACATGACTGCTACTGGAAAGGTTCAAGACAAGGGAAAGGCTAAAGAAGAATATTCATCACAGGATCAAAGGATAGATGACATGACAAAGGTCATTAAAAATTTGTCAAATAAATTGGTAAAGCTGGAAATAGATAACAAGAAACCTGCACAACAAAAAAGAGGGGTTTTCAATCCCCAATTCAGAAAATATCCCCTACAAATTTTATAGAGAGAAAGAAAAGATCAAGATCAAGTCCAAGCACCTTTATATATAGAAGTAGCCCCATCAAATTCTGCTGATAATGATCAGAAAGAATATGAAGATCAAATTTCTGCTATATATATGCAAGGTGATGAAATTGGAGAAGAGAGTGAGAAATAATATGCAGAAGAATGTAATGAAGCTGATATTTCATTTGATCAGGAAGAAATGGGTGATTATTGCAAACAATTTACTGATTTTATGCAGGAAGAGTTGCATAAGAAATATGATTTGAGGTAAAAAGAGAGGTTGAGAACTCAGGATGATGAAGGAGAGGAATGAAAATCAATACCTACTCCAATGGCGACTCCACTACAGAAGAACCAAATTAAAAAATCAAACAAGGGGAAAAAGCCCCTGAATCAAGAAAAAGAAAAAGAAAAATAGCAAGCTGAAACTCCTCAAATAAAATATAATCACCCTAATATTTTTGAGAAAGTTGTTATTGTTCCTAATCAACATGAAAATTCAAATAAAAATTAAGAAGAACCTGAGAAGCTTACAAAACAGAATAAAATCTTCAGTTTGTCTAAAGAATTAGAAAAAGTAAAAATTCAAGTGTCACTTCTTGAGTTGGTCAAAAAACCTGGTTATAAGAAGGAAATTGCAGAATTTATTAATTTATCTCAGTCTGATGAAGTGGGTGATATAGTGAATCTACAAGAAGAGAAACCAGTGGTTACTTTTGGACCTCATGTTGAAGAGGTAGATTCTTCTATTCCACCTTTTTATATATTAATTCTGTTGCATGATTTCATTTTACATAATTGTATGCTGGATTCTGGAGCATCACATAATCTAATTCCATTGTCTGTGATGAAAGAATTGAATTTGAAAATCACCAAACCATATAGAGACCTTTCTTCCTTCGATTCAAAACGGGTAAAGTGTGTGGTTCTTATCAAAGATATGGTTTTTTCCTTAGCTCAAATTCCAGCTAAGAGTATTATGATGGATGTGGTAGTAGTAGATATTCCAGCCAGATTTGGTATGTTGTTGTCTAGATATTGGGGGTAAAATCTTGGAGGATTTTTGAAATTAGATTTCACATATGCCATCATTCCTATTTTTACTGGGAAGGAAAGGAGGTTATACAGAGAAACCATATTTTTGAAAACTACTACCAAGAAAGATGCAGGTAATTCCCCATTTATGGTCAAGAGAAGGAGGATCTCTCTTGCTTCATGTAGCATGAAGATGCAAAATTTTCTGAAGATTCACAAAAGTAGCTCACTTCAGCCAATGTACATAAAGACATGCATTCAAATAAAATTTGGAAGTGTTATTTTGATGGTGCATTCTCTAAGGAAGGCACGGGAGATGGATTCATATTTGTATCTCCTGAAGGTAACCTTGTACATTTTTATTTCAAACTAGAATCCACTAATAATGTAACTGAGTACGAAGGATTAATTTTAACTATGCAAACAACTAAACAGATGGGAATTCAGTCTTTATCTATTTTTGGTGACTCTGAACTAATCATAAGAAAAATTAAGAATTGGTGCGAAAATAAACATCGTAGGTTGAGGTCTTATAGAAATGAGGTGTGGGATTTAGTAGAGAACTATTTTGAGGCTTTTAATTTATAGTTTATTCCAAGAGAAGAGAACAGAATGGAAGATTCATTGGCAGTTGCATCCAGCACATTCAAACCACCAATCAATCCAAGGTTGAGATATGAGATTGAGTTGAGACACGTGACTTCAATTATTGATAATGTAAAGCATTGGTAGGTATTTGAGGATGATGCACAGATTAATTAGTTCTTGACGATGATTGGAAATTTTGAACACAGTCAAATTGATTTAGAAGTAGAATAAAACGATCAAGCTGAAATGTCTAAAAATCTGAAGCAGACAATTGGAGACCAGAAGATAATTCAGTTGAAAGATAATATTTTTCCTAGAGGTTTGATACCTCTAGAAAGACTGTTTGATGCTAATGATGTGGCAATAAACCATAAAAATGTAGCCCAAGATGGAGAAATGGAGGACTGTAATATAGGAACTCAACATGAGCCTAAAACAGTCAAACTGTTCAAAGGAGTTCCAAAGGAATACAAAGAGAGGTATGTAGATCTTTTCAAGTAGTTTACGGATCTATTTGTGTGGTCATATGAAGATTTGAAAACTTATGATACATGTATTATTCTGCATAAAATTCCATTGAAAGATGGGATTAAGAATCATAGATAGAAGCTCAGACAAATTAACCCATTATTGTTGGCTCCAATTGAAAATAGGTAAAGAAAGTTTTGGAAGAAAAGATGATAGTTCCTCTAAGATATTCAGATTGGGTTTCCAATCTTGTACTGGCCAGGAAGAAAAATGGAGAGATAAGATTATGTGTAGATTTTAGAAACTTGAACAGAGCTTCACTGAAGGATAATTATCCTTTGCCAAAGATGGACTTTGTCTTGCAGAAAGTAACTGGAGCATACAGGTTATCCATGGTTGATGGTTTTTCAGGGTATAATTAGGTTGCTTTGGAGAAGGAAGATCAAAAGAAAACTGCTTTCACTACACCCTATGGAACATTCATGTATGCCAGGATGCCATTCAGACTCATGAATGTAGGAGCTACTTTCTAAAGGGCAATGGATATTGCGTTTGTAGGGGACAAATTTGTAGTTATTTATCTTGATGATTTTATAATTTTTCCAAGTTCTGATGATGAACACCTACAACATTTGCAGAAAGCCTTTTTAAAATGCAGGAAATATGGATTATTATTGAATCCTAAAAAATCCTTGTTTGCTCTAGAAGAAGGAAAATTACTGAGGTATATAGTTTCAAAGTAAGGAGTAAAGATTGATCTAGCAAGGGTTGAATCCATACAGGAAATTCAACTTCCTCGAATTAAGAAGGATATTCAAGTATTTCTTGGAAAAATCATTTTTCGGAGAAGATTTGTTCCAAATTACGCGAAGATTGTCAGGAAAATAAAAGATATGTTGAAAAAGGATGCTGAAGTAAATTGGGACAAAGATGAAAGGGAATATTTTGGAAGAATTAAAGAAGCTCTCCAAGAAGCTCCTATTTTAATCAGTCTGGATTACTTGAAGCGATTTCAAATTTTCTCATTTTCATCTTCCTCTACAATCGCTGCTGTGCTACTACAAAAAATGAGGAAGGAAGTGAGTAGCTTGTACCGTTTTTTAGCAAAGTGCTTCGAGATGCAGAACCAAAGCATAATATCTTGGAGAAACAAGTATATGCTCTGGTTAAATCATTGAAGGCTTTCAGAACTTATATACTTCATTCTCAAATTGTAGTATATGTGCCTAATTCTGCTGTAAAGGATTTATTAGTACAGAGTGATGTTGAAGGGAAAAGAGGGTAATGGATTGCTAAAATCCAAGAATATGATTTGGATATCAAACCAAAAAATCTAGTCAAAGGATTGGGACTGGTTAAATTGCTAACATAATCTAATTTCCAAGCTTTGGGAATTAGTTTACTTGCACATGTAGAAGAAGTCACTGAAGAAGAAAATCACATTCAAACAGAAGCAACAATTAAATATAAATTCCTCTGTTCAAACTGGTACAAAGATATTATTCATTATTTGTGTTTCCTTTCTTGTCCACCTTTAATTAACAGAGCTAGGTACAAAGCCTTGAAGCTTAAATATCAACCTTATGTTATAATTGAAGCTAAGTTGTATTGGAAAGATCCTGCTGGTGTGTTGTTGTTATGTCTAACAGAAGAGGAAACCATAGAAGTGATTAAAGAGTATCATGAGTGCTTGTGTGGAGGTCATTATAGTTGGAAAGTAACTGCTAATAAGATTCTTAAATCAGGTTTTTATTGGCCCTCTTTATTTGCGGATGTATACAGAACTCTTAGATGTTGTCAAAAATGCTAGTTGTTTGCAGAAAAGAAAAGGTTAGCTCCTTTACGTCTTCTTATTGTATTTGTTGAAGAACCCTTCAGACAATGGGAATTGGATTCCAATGGAGAAATCAATCCAACATCAAGTGGAAATTTAAATGGATTTTGACTACAACTGATTATTTTACAAAATGGGTAGAGGCAATCCCTTCTAGAATAGCAAATGATTTGGTTGTAATGAAATTTTTGGAGGAAAATATTTTTAGCATATTTGGATGTCCAGTGAAGATTGTGACAGATAATGCTCAAGTTTTCAACTCAGTCAGGTTTATAAACTTCTATCAAACTTATAATGTGATGTTTTCCCATTCTACAGCATATCACCCCCAAGGAAATGGATTAGCATAATCCTTTAATAAAATGTTGGTGAAAATCTTGAAGAAGACAATAAATGAGAACCATAAGAATTGGGATTCAAAGCTGGTCTTTGCTTTATGGGCAGTGAGGATGACTACTAGGAGATCTACTGGTAAGTCACCTTATGAATTCGTATATGGTACCCAGACATTGTTTCCCACTCAGTTATTAAGGCTAGTAATATACTTCTTTCAAGATGCTCAAGAGGAAACTAATGCCTTGATTAGAAGAATGAATAAAGTGATGGAATTTAGTGAAAGTAGAAATAAGGTTACAGACAACTTGGTCACTTATCAGGAGAAAATGAAGTCCATTTTCGACAGAAAAGAAAGAGAAATCATGTTTCAAAATGGAGATTTGGTACTGAGATGGGATACAAGAAAAGAGGATAAAGGGAAGGATGAAAAATTTGATTCTTTATGGTATGGTCCGTATAAAATCATTGAAGCCAAAAAAAATAACACTTTCATGCTGGAAAGTCTTAATGGAGAAGTAGTAGAACTGCTTGCTAATGGGCAGTATTTGAAACACTATTTCCAACACTAGAAGAAGTCATTTCATCATTGTACATATCCGATTTTCTATCATTGTATATTTCTGATCAAGAAATTTGTGACTCCATGCTCGAAGTGAGGGCACTGATTTGCAAGTTCTTAGTGTTTTGTGGAAAAAAACACCATCCCTAGGTGGAGCCAAATGTTGTGGATCATCTGCATATCCTTTTAATTTTATATTAAAAATACAAAAAAAATATCTGAAATTGAAATAAAAGAAAATATGTTAAAGTATTATAGTTTTAGTCTGATGTATTAAAGTTTAATTGTTTCAAAGTTTTTACAAGTGGGTTTTATATCCAAAGATTAAATGTCGATCAGTTCAAAAGGAAGAGAGTGCTGATATTAAAAGCATAAACCAGATGACCCAACCCACGGGCACTAACAACACAGGAGTTAACGGAAAGGGTGCCTTCACAATTGACTAGGTTGACTGTTGAGGAAATGGAGATCAACGGTGGATATCGACTGCGGGGGCACCAGCCAGACTTCTCAGTCGTACCCTAAGACCCCCCACAGTGACGTCATATGCTGAATGGAAAACAGTTGTTACTCATGTCAAATCAATCCAACGGTTAAGTGACATGTTGCATATGGAATTTAATACGAAATATGCACCACCTATTTGGGGGTATTTTTCATTTTGTTTTCAAAATAATTTGCAGTTTGTTGCATTTCGACCTATTGCATTCTCCCGTCACCTTTCTGTTTTCAGTCACCTTGCAAGAGTATTCCTTCAACTCCTTTTCTAAATTATGGCTAAAAATTCTTCCTTATCTGGATCATCAAGCCACATTCCTCTCATGGATAATGAGAGAGACATTCAAGATACTGTGTCTTCAGTAATGCATCTTCCATTTTATCAACAAGTTCTATTGAATAAGGATAGTCCCCCTATTTATTCTGCCATGAAAAAAATTGGAATCCTTTCTGCATGCATCCCGAAGACCCATTTATTCCTAGATTTCATCTATTGGTTGGTTTCCTCAATGTATCCCGCAAAATGTTTCGTAATGAATTCCCAAGGAGAAAAAGTTCTGCAGGTGTCTACCCAATTAATCCACAAAGCCCTGTGTTTTCCTGAGTCTGAATCTTCAGTTCAATTTTCAGAAGATTCACTGATTAATTACTATGAAAGCCTTGTAGGAGGAGAATTCAATCAATTTGTGTCCCATTTGAAGCCTAATATGAAGTAGTTTCAACCAAAGTGTGGAGAATTTACTATGGGAGTTTTCGATGAAGAGACCTGGCCTGTATTGAGAAGTATTGCTAAAATCTTGGGCAAAGAAGATGATGTCACAGTGGAAAAGTCATTCCTGGGAATGTTTGCCATGATGATGAAGCCAATAATAGTCCTGGATATTCCATCCTTTTGGCAAGAAGTAGTCAACTCACAGTTGATAAGTCTTTCACTAACAGGTTCTTTTAAATTTCCCTCACTAATTGTCTACTTATTTTTATATCAGAATGTTTAGGAATTCATGCAGTTAGGTATCAATATAATGGATGTAAACAATCATAGACAATCATTTATATTCTGGATGGATATAATTAGAAGGGAGAAAAATGAAGAGGGGTTATTTAATTTTTCTAGTTATTATATGCCCATTACATATAAAATATCGAATGGAGGCCCAAGTAGAACATCAGGTTACTACTGATCAAACAAGGCTATTGACTGTAATGGATCTTAAAAAAGATCAATTTAGGATTGCTCTATCACATCCCACAGGAATGCCAATTGGGTCTTCAAATAGTTTTAATACTGTAAATGTGACTATGGATGTTAAAAATATTCCACTAATGGACAAAATGAATTTGCATATGCAGACAGGACAATTGATTGTTAACGACCTCACAAAGACAAATGCAATGGAAGTTAAAGCTGAAAACATGTTAGGGAAATTTATTAAGCAACTGAAGTTAGAAAATGCTAATTTGAGAGCCTTGACAGTTCAAAATGAAGAGTTGACAAAGATTATTATTAAGATTGGCGTAGACCCAAGTGACAAGTCTGCTATGCAGAAATTCATGCAAAGCGCAGAGGCAGAGATTTCTACATTAAGGAAGAAATTGAATTTTCCTTATGGTGAACATTCAATGGCTTCAGAAGTTTCAGAGGTAGAGAAAGAAAAAGAAGAGTTGTTGCAACAACTCATGAATAAGGATGAAGAACTTTCCAAAGTAAAGCAGACTGCAATTTCAGTACAAAATCATATTGATAATCATAATTGTACCTTTGTTTTTCCTACAGGTGATGAAGACCCACAAACACAAATTAGTCAACTAAATACTGAGTTGAAGATGGCTGAAAGGGATAGAAAGAAAGCTCAGACATATCTAGAGACTGCAGCAAAATTGATGAAGGTCCTAGAAAATGAAGCAGATAAATACATAATGGATTTCTGAAATGATGAAGCTGAGATCAAGAATCTCAAAGATATAATGAAAGGCGATCTGTCACTATTACAAGCTAAAGATATCATTTCTACTAATACCATGTCAATAGTGAAATCCAATTGGTGTTTCACGATGATAATTGCAAAAGAAAAAGCTCTTATTGTGGAGTGTGAAGTGCCAATTATGTCTGATACGAAAAAAGGGATTAACAGAGCCATTCGGGCCAAAATATTTATTGATTTTATCAATTCTAAATCAGATCAGGAGTTATAGGAGAATGATATGCACGACATAATGTTATATGCAGTGGAAATCAACAAAATGATTATCAGGAACGATATCAGAAAGGCTGCAGAAAAGAAACTTATAGAAATCAAAGAAGCAGTAAGTCAATTTGATAAATAATTTGATAAAATAACAAGGGTAGGCTTGCCATCATGTTGGGGAGTTGAAGGAAATCTTTTGCCATAGAGCTCTTATGAAAATTCACCGGTGATGACAAAAAGGAAGATTGATAACAGGTATGAAAAGACTCAGGTGCCAAGGGAGAGATAATGATCAACTTTTTGCAGAGACATTTTAAACTCTTATGGATGGTAAAAACTCTTTTCCCTAAAAGGCCTTCTTATGACCAAATTACTGCATTCAAATTGGAATATCACAATTTGACACATTCATCCAGAACGAAGGTAGAAATATGGAAAAAGTGCAGAGCTTGGACAGTTAACCTACCAAAGGGATCAGCAGCAAAGAAAGACAAATCAGTCAATCAAGGAAAATAAGCCACGTCATCAACAATTCCTATAGATTAGGATATTTACTTTATGTTATTTTTGAAGTCAATGTAATTGTAAAAAGACATTTTCAAGGCATGTAATAGACAACCTTGGGAGTCATGTAGTAGTTTTGGTAGTTAGAATTGGTTACAGTAGTTCCAAACTGATTTTTACTATATTTAATGTAATTTTCAAAGGGAAGGAAGGTTTCGAGTTTTGGACCTCCTGGACAAATATTTTTGTACTCAAAGATCCAAAGATTAATGAATGAGTAAGCAAGTTTTTGGCATTTTTTTTATATTGAAATGTATCCAGTTTTCATTATGTATTTCGTTCTATGAATAAAACAAGGTTATGAGCAACATGTCTCTTCGTACTTTTGTGTATAAGAGTTAAAAATATTAATTGGCGCTCCTTTGTTTTAACTATTTCTTTCACATGTTTCTTCTGGAGTTTGGAATGGTATTTTCTGTATAAAGCAACATATCAGTTTGGACTTCTTCCTACATTTTCTTCCAGTCATTTCATTCAACATTAATAGATGTTAGCATTGTGAAGCATTCATAATATTTGATATTTAAGGGTGTGATTATAAATACTTGAGCGTTAATAAAATAGAGACATAAAAATTTGTGACATAATTATAAAATGTCTTAAAAACTAATTACTTATCACAGCTAAGGGATTGTCTCTTAAGGTACAACATGTATCATCCAAGAATTGTTTATTTATGTAATTTATTGGAGGTTGCCCCCTCAAAGTGGCTGATTTCTAAGGCGTTGATCTCTCTTTTCCTCTATTTTTGGAGTTGGTTTGATAACAATATATCGTTAGGATAGTTATGTTATATAAGTTAAATGTTGAAGTGCTAGGTACATGAGTGGATATGGAGCATTGATATTAATCTTCAAATTCTGATTCGAAAAGTTAAACGAGGTTGGATAAGTGGAATGTATGAGTAAGAGTATGTAAATTAATTAAAGGAAAAATATTTGATGATAAGTAGAATTTTAGAATATAAGTAGATATTCTAATATAAACTTTAATGTTGTTGTGTTAATAACAATTCTAGAAAATGCATAATCTTATGAACATATCAATTAATAGTAAACTAAATTACTATTATAACAGAAGTGTGTACAATGAAGAAATGTCACAAAGGACAGTCAATACTAAAAGAGAAATTGAGGAATCGTTGAAGGTTGGTCTAAGGATCATTAACAACAAGTTTTTATTCAGTTTACAAAAAATTATGTTGTTGGAGAAATTGTTAATGAAAGAATATACACATGTGTTCAAAGATAATTACATGAGGAAATGTAATAAAGTGAAATGAAGACAAACTAGCATAAACTGTATATATATATATATATATATATATAGGTAATTAGAGTTGTTAAAAATGGTATCAGAGCCCATGTTGAAAACACTAGGCATATGTGTCCCGACACAGAAAACAAAATATAAAAACCCAGATTGTTGGGTATGTGTTATATTCTTTCCATGACTAATCACACGCGGGGGGGTCATGGGGGGGCGATAGACCCCCTTGTACGTTGTGTTGGGTGCAATGTCGGGGGTGTCACATGGGGGGTGGTAGCCCCCCCTGTCCGATTTTGGGGCAGTGCCCTAGAAATTTTATTTTGGTCCTTATTTTCTGGTGGGGGGATCCACCCATGGTTTTGTGCATGGGTTTGCACATGGTTTTAGGGTACGATGGTTTTTTTCCCCTGGTGTTTTTTAGATCTGGTCAAGGGAACTATGGTTATGTTCTAATCCAGGGTTAATGGATTGGGGTTTATGTATGCTTCGGCATGTATATATATGTGTTGCAACACTAAAAGGAATATAATGAAAAATCAAGCTGGTCGTCCTGATTTGGGATCGAGGGGAAAATCTCTGTGTTTATCTGTTTTATGTTTTTTGCTCTCGCCATTGTTTATTTTATATTTTAAGATTCGTTTGTAGATAATTTCTATATAGGGTTAAAACCTACATTTGGTATCAGAGTTGTTTCGGCTTCAAGGGGATGCCTTTGCTGCTGAGGGGTTTTTTTCTTGGGCCTGAGGTAGACCCTATTCAGTGGGAGATATTTTGGATCGATTCTTGCGGTGAAAGAAAATGGTAAGCGGCAGGAAGATAGAGATCAAGAAATTTAATGGTCAGAGTTTTGAGTTGTGGAAGCTCAAGATGGAGGATTTTCTCGTGGATAAAGATCAGTGGATCGCGGCAGATCCGGGTACTAAACGAACGACAATGTCAGATGAAAACTGGAAGAAGCTGGATCGAAAGGCAAAGAGCACAATACGATTATGTGTCTTAGATTCAGTATTGTTGAATGTATCTAGGGAAGCTACGGTGAAGAACTTGTGGGACAAGCTAGGGACTTTGTACCAATATAAGTCTCTGGTGAATAAATTTTTCTTCTGGAAAAAGCTATATTACCAAAAGATGAAGGATGGAGACTCGGTGAAAAACCATTTGAACACCTTCAATATTGTGGTAAGTTAGCTATCATCTGTTGATATTAAAATCTCAAATGAAGATAAGTGCATCAGTTTGTTGTGTTCTCTACCAGACTCATGGGATAGTTTGGTTATTGCAATAGGTAGCAATACAACTACCTTGAATTTTGATGGCATTGTCTCAGCCTTGCTGTCAGAGGAAATGAGACGGAGAAATATGGATGGTCAGAATGGAGATGCCTTATCTGTACGAGGAAGGTCCCAGAACAGAAACAAGAATAAGGTTTCGAGTGGGAGATCTAAATCTAGAGGGAGATCTATATCTCCTAGAAAGTTTGTAAAGGTGTGCTGGAAATGCGGAAAGGAAGGGCACTACAAAAAGGACTGCAGATGTAAAGCTCTTGAGAAAGGAAAGGGATTTGATTATGCTCCTTCTACAGAGGTAAAAACCACCTCGGATGAAGGTGGGGATGTGTATTTTGATTCTTCTTCAAATAAACATGTAGATCATGAGTCATGGTTTATTGATTCAGGTGCATCCTTTCACTTCACTCCCCATAGGGAGTGGTTCTACGAGTATGAGAAATATGATTGCGGTGATGATAGGAAGGCCAGAATCATCGGACGTGGAAAATTCAAGCTGAAGCTGCAAGGTGGAAGGATTAAAACACTTTTTGGTGTTCTGCACATTCATGCATTTGCCATAAATCTGATTTCTGTAAGCAAGATGGATGATGCGGGTGTAAAAATAGTGTTCGAGAAAGATACCTGTAAGATGGTTCGGGGAGCCCTCGTGTTAATGCAGGGAGTTCAGATTAGAACTCTATACAAGCTTCATGGAAACACTGTTATTGTTGGGTGCAACAATTCTGTGGTTCCCGAAAGTGGAGTAGAAAGCCTAGCGGTCTGTGGAGAAAAGACCATGTTATGGCATCAAAAGCTTGGACAAATTGGAGAGAAGGGCCTTCAGATACTTTATGGAAATGGTATGGTAGAATTTATTTCTAATAGCTCTCTGGATTTCGATTTATGTGAACATTGTGTATATGGGAAACAAAATCGGGTGATGTTTCCTTCTGGTGCTAAGAGGGCGAACAAGATATTACAGCTTGTGCATAGTGATGTGTTTGGACATGTGTTAGTTCCATCACTGGGTAAGTCTGTGTAATATGTTTAATTCATAGATTAGTTCTCAAGGAATACATGGATATATTTCTTGAGGGAGAAATCTGAAGTCTTTGACAGATTTAAAGAATTTAAGGCTCTGGTGGAAAACTAGATAGAGAAGAAGATAAAGGTGCTAAGGACAGATAATGGTGGGGAGTTCTGCAAGAAGGAATTTGAAGAGTTCTGTAAGAAGTGTGGTATAGCACGACAGAAGACTACTCCATACACACCTCATCAAAACGGAGTTGCAGAAAGAATGAATAGAACGTTGATGGAAAAGGCAAGAAGCATGCTCAGTGGTACTAGGTTACGACAATAATTATGGGCAGAGGCAGTGGAGACCGCATGTTGCTTGGTTAAGATATAACCTTCATCAACGTTGGAGGATAAGACTCCAAATGAGGTATGGACTGGTAAGAAACCCTCTCTTTCACATCTGAGGGTATTTGGATGTGATGCATATGTACATGTTCCAAAGGATAAAATGACCAAGTTGGATAATAAATTTGAAAGGTGCATATTTATTGGGTATAAGGATGGTTTAAAGGGTTACAAGATTTGGAACTCAGAAACAAGGAAGGTTGTGTACAATCGAGATGTCATGTTTATAGAGGTGAAAGATGTTGTTAAACATGAAGTCGTACCAAAGGAACCTAAGAAGATAGAGTTTGAGCTAGAGGAGGATGAATCAGACTCTACAACAGAAGAATATTTAGAAGAGGAAGAGCCACAAACTGCAGCTATGAGAATATTGGCTCGGGAAAGAAGAAAACCAGAAAGGTATAGTCCATATTCTTTCTGTTCAAATTTTTCTTTAACTATAACTGATGATGATCCCAAAACTGTCAGGGAGGTAGTAGATTCAGAGGATGGAAAACTCTGGAAGGAAGCCATGGTTGATGAAATGGCATCCTTGCATAAAAATGAGGCATGGGATCTGGTGGAGTTGTCGGCTGGAAGGAAGCCCATCGGGAGCAAATGGGTGTTTAAGAAGAAAATGAATGTAGATGGCAAGGTGGGAAAATACAAAGCTCAGTTGGTAGCAAAAGGTTATTCCTGGGTGCCGGGAATTGATTTTGGTGATATTTTATCTCCTGTTTCCAAAGTTACTTCTATTAGATTACTTTTATCTTTTGTTGTTGCATTTGATTTTGAGGTAGAACAGATGGATGTGAAGACAACATTTCTTCATGGGGATCTAGAAGAGGAGATCTACATGAAAAAACTTGAAGGCTTTATAGTGAAGGGGAAGAAAGAACTAGTATACAGGTGAAAGAAGTCTCTGTATGGGTTAAAACAGTCACCAAGGATACATGGTATAAAAAATTTGATACCTACATATGGGGACTTGGATTCACCAGAAGCAAGGAAGATCACTGTGTTTATTTTAAATTAATTGGTGATCATGTTATTTATTTGGTCTTGTATGTGAATTATATGTTGTTGATTGGAAATGACAAAGAGATTATCCAAAATTTAAAGACCCAACTATTCTCCAAATTCGACATGAAAGATCTTGGTGCTGTAAACTATATTTTGGGCATGGAAATTAAGAGAGATTGGGCAAAGAAGAAGATTTGGTTAAACCGGATCAAGTATGTCGAGACTATATTGTAGAGGTTCAATATGCAGGATAGTAAACCAGTGAATGTTCTGATTCCCGTAGGTACAAAGCTATCTACTAAGTAGTGTCCCAAGACATAAGAAGAAGAGGAGGATATGTCCCGTGTTCCATTTGAAAGTGCAGTGGGTAGCCTGATGTATGCAATGGTCTGTACTAGACCAGACACTGCACTTGCAGTGGGAGTATGGAGCAGGTTTATGTCAAACCCGGGGAAGGAGCATTGGACAACAGTGAAGCGGGTTTTCAGGTATTTACATGGCACTAGTGATTATGGCTTGTGCTACCAGGGAAGACTAGGATTGGAAAGAGTGTTGGACATTCGTGGTTTTGTTGATGTAGACTGGGCTAGAGATCTAGACCAAAGAATATCTACAAGTGGGTATGTGTTTAGCTTATTTGGAGGTGCAGTCAGTTGGATGAGTAAATACAGTCTGTAGTGGCTCTTTCAACTACAGAGGCTGAATACATAGCAACCACTCATGCGAGCAAGGAAGAATTTTGGTTGCGGAGATTGTGTTCAAGTATGGGGCTAGTGAAGCAAGCTATAAGAATAGATTGTGATAGCCAAAGTGAAATTTTCTTGACTAAGAACCATGGTTATCATTCAAAGAGAAAGCACATCGATGTTCAATATCACTTTGTGAGAGATATGGTTGAGGCTAAAAGGGTGTTGCTGGTAAATGTGGACACTTTGAAGAATTTTGTAGATGCATTGATGTCTTTTGTAAGCACTCAGAAGTTCTCTTGGTGTAGAGAAACAATGGGTGTTGTAGAATTGCGCTAATGACTAAGCTCTCCTGTGGTCCCCTGCGGAAAGAAAACAAGTGGGAGAATGTTGGGTATGTGTTATATTCTTTCCATGACTAATCATGCCGGGGGGGTCACAGGGGAGTGGTAGCCCCCTCTGTTGGGGTTCGGGTCAGCGCCTCAAAAAAAAAAATTGATCCTTATTTTCCGGTGGGCAGATCCGCCCATGGTTTTGTGCATGGATTTGCACATGGTTTTGGGGTACGATGGTTTTCGACCACTGGTATTTTGTAGATCCAGTCAAGGAAACTACGATTATGTTCTAATCCAGGGTTAATGGATTGAGGTTTATGTATGCTTCAGCATGTATATATGTGTTGTAACACTAAAAGGAATATAATGAAAAATCAAGTTGGTCGTCCCGATTTGGGATCTAGGGGAAAATCTCTGTGTTTATCTATTTTATGTTTTATGTTCTCGCTATTGTTTACTTTTTGTTTTAAGATTCATTTGCAGATAATTTTTGTACAGGGTTAAAACCTACACAATTATGCTCCTGTAACTTATTTACATTTTTTTTAAAATTTGATGCACTAATTTATTTCTGTATACAATGACTAAGTGCAGAAAAGTACAACTGTTATTATGAGTAATAGAGGAGGGTTGTATGTGGATCTGGGGGATGAGGGAATTAAACCAAATCAAAATGCTCAATTGTTGGATATGGTCAGGGATATGCAACAAGAATTGATTCAGTTGAGAATAAGCAATGAACGATTGTTGCAAGCCACCGAAGAGCAAGAGAGGTTGATCAAAGAATTAACCTCAAGGTCTAGTCACAAAAGTGAAGACCATGGAAAAAATAGGAAAAAATCTTAAACCAACTCAGAAGGATCTGAGGGTGGTGAAGCATCCGAACAATAGTCCAGAAAGAAAAATAATTTGTAAGGAGAATTATGGAAAATCAAACCTACCACTTATGATGGTTAAAAGGAGGAGGATGTAGAAGCTTGGCTTCTGAACATGGTTAAATACTTTCAAGTATATGGATATATAAGTAACCTGAAAGCCAGATTGGCCATTTACCAACTATAGGGTAAAGCTACCCTTTGGTGGCAAGAAACTAAGATGGTATATGTACTGGATGAAAAAATTGTTACTTGGGAAGACTTTCAAACAAAATTTAAGTCTAGATATCTTAATAAGAGATATTATGATGACAAAGCCAAATAATTTCATAAGTTAAGTTTGGGATAGCTCACCATTAATGAGTTTGTTACCAAATTTACCAAATTTCTTCGCTATGTGCCTTATATCAGAGAGGAAAATGCCAAAGTACAACGAATGTTAAACTTATTACCTATTATCTATAAAGAGAGAAAATAATTTGACAATCCAAAGAAAATGGATGAAGCTGTTCGCAAAGAAAGACTGTGTTATCAGCAGTTCAAAGGCAGAAATGATCAACTGAAAATTTGGAAAAACAAAGAAAAAGGGAAAACTGACTCTACTGTTAAAAGAGTAAAACCAACGTACTTGAATTTTTTTGGGAAAAACCATCAAATGGAGAAGTTTAACAAAACTAAAGAGAACCAACCAGCACAATCATAGATTGGGTCTAAGCAGATGGTTGTAAATAGAAGAAAAGAGGGTCTGTAAAAATGAAAGAACCATTAAAGTGCTGGGGATGTGGAGAACCTCACCTATTACGTAACTGTCCTTATATAACAGTTCAGAAAATTCAATGTTACGAGAGGCGACTACTGTGAACGACATTGCCAGAAACATTCCAGGGATCAGTGCTGCACTTGAGGATTGCGAAGCTGAACATCAATTAACCATGATAGAAATTGAAGGTATTATTGTTGAAAAGCCTGTTTCTGTTTTGATAGATCTAGGTGAAAATTTAAGCTATATAAGTCCTCAAATGGTGGAAAAGTGAAAATTAAAATCGGAAAAATTTCAGCAAGCATGGTCTGTTCAATTAGCTACTGGAACAAAAAGAAAAGTTAACCAAAACTTCCAAAAATAGCTGTAAACTTAAATGGGTATGAAACTAAAACGAATTAAAAAAAAATTATTCTAGGATCATATGATGTGTTAGTGGGAATAGAGTTAGAGAAGCAGAAAAAAATGCTTAATTGCTTAGATAAAACAATCCAATGTATAGATGGTGAGGGAAGACCTGTGATAGTGAAAGGCAAAACAAGACACATATCCATCAGGCAAAGTTCTGCACTACAGTTAAAAAGGATAGCAAGAAAAGGTTGTCAAGTGTATTTTGTACAAGTGGAGGAATTGAGACAACAAACTCAAAAAATAAGCTGTAGAAAATTTACAAGTAATTAGAGAGTTCAAAGATGTATTTCCAAAGGAAATCCCCATCTACCCCCTAAGAAAGAAATTGATTTCTCAATTGAATTGGTAACAGGAGCTAGCCCTATCTCTAGAGCACCATATAGAATGAGTACTCCTTAATTGTTAGAGCTAAAACTACAACTACAAGAGTTATTAGATAGAGGATACATCAAACCAAGTGTGTCTCCTTGGGGAGCACTGACACTATTTGTTAAAAAGAAAGATGGCACATTCTAGATGTGCATAGACTACAAAAAACTGAATAAATTGACCATAAATAACATATATCCTTTGTCAGGAATAGATGAATTATTTGATCAAGTGAGAGGAGCCACTATATTATCAAACATTGATATAAGAACATGATATATTCAACTCAGAATCAAAGATGAGGATATCGACAACATTCTACACTAGATATGGACACTATGAATTTGTAGTCCTACCCTTTCGACTTACTAGTGCACCTACTACATTCATGTGTTTAATGAATAGTGTAATGCAAAAGTATCTAGACAAGTTTGAATTAGTGTTCATTGATGAAATTTTGGTATATTCCAAAAATGAAGAAAATCAAAAAGAACATCTCAGAATTGTCTTACAAACACTAAGAGAAGATAAGTTATATGAAAAACTCAACAAGTGTGAATTTTACAAGGACAAAATTCAGTATTTGGGTCATGTGATGTCAAAGGATGGCTTAGCAGTAGACTTAGAGAAACTACAAGCCATTATGGATTGGTCTGTAGCTATTGATGTCCCAGCCATAAGATCCTTCATGGGTATTGTTGGATACTACCGTAGGTTTGTGGAAGGATTTTCAACCTTGGCCTATCCTATTACTTCTTTACAGAAAAATGGAGTAAAGTTTGAATGGACAACAAAGTGTCAAAATAGTTTTGAACAGTTAAAAATTAAACTAACAATTGCCCCCATATTGAAGACTGCTCACCCAAACAAAGAATTCGTAGTATGTACAAAAGCATGTGAAGAAGGATTAGAGGAGTATTACTACAAGAAAACTCAGTCATAACAAATGAGTCAAGGAAATTAAAGAAACATGAAAAGAATTATACTGTGTATGACTTAGAATTAGATGTTGCGATACATGCATTGAAGATGTGGAAACATTATGTGTTAGGAAATAAGTTCATACTAATGAAAGGTCACATAAGTTTGAAATACCTCTTCACTCAACCTGATTTAAATTCTAGACAATCTAGATGGTTATCTTTCCTTAGTGAGTTTGATATGGAAATCAAACACATCAAAGGAAAGGAAAATAAGATTGCATATTCTTTGAGCAGGAATTCTCATCAAATTTTGAATAATGCTAGAAGTAGTGTGAAATTTAACATAGAATAATTGAGACAACAAGTGACAAGGCAAGATCCAAACTATGTGAAGTTACAAGAAAAAATTGTAAAAAACTGAAATAGTGGGATATAACGAAAATCAGAAGGGGATAATTTATTACAAACAAAGATTGTATATTCCAAATGTGACATCATTAAAACATGAAATTTTAGATGAGTATCATAAAATACCTTATGTAGGACATCCTGGTTATCAAAAATTGATTTGAGCATTGAGAAAGAACATGTTTTGGCCAGGTATGAAAAAAGATGTGGCTGATTATCTAGCTAGATATTTATAATGCCACCAAGTAAAAGTGGAACATCAGAATCGAGTAAGATTTTTGAACCCTTTACCTATCCCAGAATGGAAGTGGGAAGTGGTTTCCATAGATTTAATTATTGGATTGTCTAGAACTAAGTATCAACATGACTCTATAATAATGGTTGTAAACACATTGACTAAAGTTGCACACTTTTTACAAGTGCAATCTACTTATGGCACACCTCAAGTAGCTAATGTATTCATTAAAGAAATTTTGAAACTACATGGTATTCCGAAAATGATCATATCAGATAGAGATGAAAAATTTACTTTAGCCTTTTTTAAAACTGTGTTTGGAGGATTGGGTACCAAATTGAACTTTAGTACCACATACTATCCTCAAACAGAGGGAAAAACTGAAAGGACCAATCAGATTTTAGAAGACATCCTACGCTTTTATGTTATGGACATAATTTGCGTATAATAATATTTATCTAGCTTCAATAAATATGGGTACTTTTGAAGCATTGTATGGCAGGAAGTGCCACACGCTGCTTAGCTAGAGTGAACCACAAGATAAGTTAATTCTTGGACAGGATGCATTGCAGGAGATGGAAAGAATTGTGAAGAAAATTATGAAAAATATCAAAACAGCTCAAGACCGACAAAAGAGATATGCAGATAAAAAGAGAGTTCATAGAGAATTCAAAGTGGGAGACCATTTTTACTTGAGTATTAAGCCTAAAAAGAGTACCTTATATATAACTAGTTGTGCTAAGTTATCACCATGCTACTGTGGACCATTTGAAGTTCTAGAAAGAGTGGGGCTAGTAGCTTATAAATTGGCTCTACCTAGTCACATTAAGGTTCACAATGTTTTTCATGTTTCCTTATTGAAAAATTATGTGCATGATCCTACTCATGTAATTGATTAGACTGTGATACAGGTGGAAACAGAAGGGAAATTTTTTCCAAAGCCCCTTCATATACTAGCACGGGAAGAAATCGAGCTCCGGAATAGGATGGTAGCTAGGGTGAAAGTGCAGTGGAGGCACTTTACACCTGAAGAAGCTACTTGGGAGAGAGAAGAGGAAATGAAAGAGAAATATCCACCACTATTTGAAAACTGATGTTATGTTTTTCAACATTGAGGATGGTGTTTTGTTTTAGTGGGGGAATATGTAATATCCCTATTTTTATTTCTTTTATTATACAATTGAAAATCCTAAAGGTTAAGTGGACCTAAAGGAAAACAATATTTGTGGACCTATTATATATTTTTTTAATTTTATAAATGTGGAATTTTAGTTATTTTGCTAAGACTAGAGTATATTAGAGACCAGGATTTCAAGTCCATGAGGATGGAATTAAATCGAAAGACTTTCCCAAATTCTCCAAAAATCCTTGGAGAAAATAAAATAAATTAAAATATTATATTGGAGATAAAAATCTAAAAGATACCTCAATAAAGTGGAAAGTTACTGAGAAGAGGTGAAATAAAACCAGAAAGAGAGAAAATATATTTTTAAAGAGATTTTTTAGAAAAAAAAAGAGAAAAGCCTAGGCTAAAGGAAAGCAACATCCTGATTTAACTGGATGCAGTTTTGGAAACATGCTGAAGGGAGATCAAGGTTAAATAAGCCATTCTTGGGTAGACAAGGGGTTGTCTACTCTTTGGAGGAGTTGGTCTATGCTCGTGTGGAGTTGTGGAGAGAAAGTTCAAGGTTGGGTGGAAAATAGTCTTACCAAAATTAGTATGCACAAGTAATTTAATTGTGTCTTATGTTTTTTTGTGTGACAAGATTTAGAGTAATGATGAATTATGTAGAAAGATAGGTGGAAAATATATTTTCTGTATTTTTAATTATTATAATAAATTTCTGTTAATTATAAGCTACAGAGTCTAATGTATTTAACATAACACACAACCATAGATATAGTATAGTTCTATATAGTTACATAGACAAATTAAGTTAGTAAACCAACAAACAAAATTTTTAAACCCGGGTAGGAGGGTTTAAAACGGCTGTTAGGTTGCATGAATCTAATTATTAAATGATTAAAATACATAAGTAAATGTGGAAATGATGTAAGAGCCATAATTTATATATTTATGATATAAATAATAATGAAACCAAATCTAAGTATAGTAAGAGGTTATTTTCAAGCTAGAAGAAAACATGATGGAATAAATTAAATCCAAATAACTGTGTCGTACATTAATAGAAAAATTTGCATATAACTAGTCATTCTGATGCTTGAATAAGAAATTAAATATCAAGTTCATATTAAAGTACTATAGGATAGTACAAAATTTATATTACAAAGAAGTAGATCAATAAATAATCCAACTACTTATAAAAATGAATGTTTATCCTTATAAACATAATAGAAAATTTGTATTAACAATGGTAGAAATTATAGTTAAAAAATGTCAAAAATTCATTGACCAAAGTCCATTGAACTGTATAAATAATGACATGAATTATAAATGAATACATATCCCTGAATTAAGGGGAGATAATTCTATCCGTGACATAGACCAACCTGTAAATAGAAGAAATAAAATAAAGTGTCAAAGTTGGCAGAATGAGTACTCAATTTGAGGAATGGTAAAATGCGAGAAGTGCAATACCTACACAAAGATACCATATACAAGGAATAATATATGAATATAATAAGGTAAATAATTAAATAATATACAAGAACTTGACGAGGGTAATTGAAATAGAAATATTAACTTATTTGCAGATGTAAGCAGTGAAGTCATCTCTATTCATACAAGATAAAACAAGTGAGTATATGAAGGTTAATGTACAAAATAAAATATTGTAGCGACAATATGTAAAACATAAAAATGAAATTACCTGAACTTGGGCAGACGAGGTAAGTACTGGAAATATGGAATTATATGGATATAGAATAATTCCTGTATAAGCAATCATTTTATTAATTTAAGGAAATTAATAAAAGAAGAACTACTAATTAAGAGAAGGGTGGAAAAATCTCTTATCAGATTCAATTATGAATAAGAAACATATATATAATTCTAAGCCATAAAGGTAATTAATTAAAATAAAATAGAATTATGAATTAAGAACATAATCATTACAATTATATATATGTGCATATATAAATGATAATTATGCATTCAAACTTAATTGAAATTAAAGATCCTATTACATACCCTAGATTCAATATTGGTCCCATAGAGTATGGACATTGTGGTGCGATGAAAGTAAATGGGACTGTACGAAGTAAGTTGAATCAGATGAAACAAAGTATCTGTTGGACAGTGTGCAGCAAATTAAAAACACAACAACAACAAATCAATCATGCACATAAGACACACAGCTTTTACGTGGTTCACCCAATCCTCCTGGGCTACGTCCACACCACAAGGCATCGGAAATTCTTTATTAATAAAAAACAGGAGATTACAAACTCTCACACACAAATCATCCGTATGGATACCAGTTATATAGCAGGAGAATCTAACAGCCTCATAAATCCTCTCAACTTAAATTTAGGATGCATTAACTCCCTCCCAACAAACTGGAGCTAATCTAGAAACTAATTCCTAATTTTTGTCACCTAATGAGATTTTTGCCTATTTTATTAAAACTGAAAAATCTCAACAATCTCCACCTTGACAACAATTAGCCTGATGCCCTGTTATTATTATTTTATCTCTTCTGCAAGCCAAGAGAAGCCAAACACCAACGCAGCTTCTCCAACAAAACTGGTTTCGTGAACATGTCTGCACAGTTTTCCTTTGTATGCACCTTTTCAAGAGAGACTCCCCTTTCAGTAATAACATGTCTTACAAAATGGTACTTAATTGGAATATGCTTTGATTTACTATGATAGGCCGGATTCTTAGCCAAATGTATTGCACTTTGACTATCACATAGTAACCTGATGTTGTCCTGTAACCTACCAAACTCACCAAGCAAACCTTTCAACCAAACCGCCTCTTTGCAAGCATGAGAAGCAGCAATGTATTCTGCTTCGGTAGTGGATAAAGCAACAATGTTCTGTAACCCAAACATCAACTAATAAGCTCCACTGCTGATAAGAACCATACCCAGTTGACCTTCTCTTATCCAAATCTGCAAAATCGAGAATCAACATACAGCAAACAAATTCACTACTCTTTTTGTAAGTGATACAATAACTACTTGCGCCTCTCAAGTACCGAAGCACCCATTTCACTGCTGACCAGTGTTCTTTACCCGGATTTGCCATGTACCTGCTGACAACCCCAACTGCATGTGAAATATCTGGTCGAGTACAAACCATCGCATACATCAAACATCCTACTACATCGGCATATGGAATTCGAGACATATAATCCTTTTCTTCATCTGTATTAGGACATAAACCCGAAGAAAGCTTGAAATGGGAAGCGAAAGGGACTGACACAGGCTTCACATTATTCATACCAAACCTCAAAAGTATCTTCTCAACATACTTCTGTTGTGATAGCCACAGCTTACCATTGCTCCTGTCTCTGATAATCTCCATGCCCAAAATCTGTCTTGCTGCTCCTAGATCTTTCATATCAAATGTCCTTGCCATCTGAGTCTTCAACCTGTTGATTTCTTCAATGCTTTTTCTTGCTAAAAGCATATCATCAACATACAACACTAAGATAATGAACATGCCATTACTTAACTGCTTAAAGTAAACACAATGATCATATTCACTTCTTATATATTTCTGACTCAACATGAAAGAATCAAATTTATTGTACCACTGTCGAGGCGACTGCTTCAGACCATACAATGACTTCTTGAGCCTGCAGACAAATTTCTTATTGTGATGCTGAACAAACCCTTCCGGTTGTTCCATATAAATTTCCTCATCTAAGTCTCCATGTAGAAATGTAGTCTTAACATCTAGTTGCTGTAACTCTAAATCAAACAAAGCAACTAAAGCTAACACAATTCTAATTGAAACAATTTTAACAACTGGTGAAAAAATCTCATGAAAGTCAATGCCTACTTTCTGAGAAAACCCTTTTGCAACCAGTCGCGCTTTGTACCTGTCCTCCGTATCATTCACACCCCGTTTCAGCTTGAAAACCCATTTACATCCCACAGTTTTCCTATATTTCGGAAGCTCAACCAGATCCCATGTGCCGTTCTTACTCAAGGCCATCATTTCGTCCTTCATGGCTGCTTTCCACTTGTCACTATTCAAACCTTCTATTGCTTCCTGATAGCACAGAGGTTCATTGTCATTAGCAGTAAATGCAATTGAAGTAACATAATCATCATACCTTCTCGGTAGCCGTTTGATTCTTGTCAACCTCCTTAAGGATGTTTCTGGTGCTTCTTCGATTGGCTGACTACCACCTGTAGGGACTTCTTGCCGACCAGTATCTGAGACCTGTTCATGATCTAAACCTGAACCCTGTTCATGTTCTGATTCTGAAACCTGTTCATGACTAGTATCTGAACTATGGTCATCATGACTATCTTTAGAAGTGCTGTCAAACTGAATGTGCTGAAAATCAAATACATCATCCTGTTTCAATCTATTATCTACATCTAACTGTACAAGAGAGGATTCATCAAACTTTACATCTCTGTTGATGATGATTTTGTGGGTAGTAGGATCCCACAATCAATATCCCTTTGTTCCAACACCATACCCAACAAAGATATACCTTTTCGACTTTGGATCTAATATAGTTCGTTGATGTTTAGGCACTAGAGCATATGCATCACAACCAAACACTCTGAGTTTAGAATAATCACAAGGGTGTCCTTTCCATACCTCTTGCGGAATCTTGCAGTCTATGGCCGTCGACGGAGATCGTTTTATCACATAACAAGCTGTTGCCACTGCTTCCGTCCACAAATCCTTTTGCAACCCGGCATTACTCAGCATACTCCTTGCTCTCTCTAGAAGAGTCATGTTCATGCGTTCAGCAACTCCATTTTGCTGAGGAGTATAAACCGTGGTCTTATGTCTTTCGATCCCTGCATCCTTGCAATAGCTGTCAAACTCCTTGGAAGTAAACTCACCACCATTGTCAGTTCTTAAACATTTTATTGTTCTACCAGTGCTGTTTTCTACCAATGCTCTAAACTGTTTGAAAACTGAAAAAACATCAGACTTTCTTTTCAACATGTAGACCCACACCTTCCTAGAAAAGTCATCAATGAACGACACAAAATAAGACGAGCCACCATATGACGCAGTAGGGGCTGGACCCCAAACATCTGAATGAATATAATCAAGTATCCCTTTACTAGTATGTTTGCCTGTTTTAAATTTTTGTTTACTTTGTTTTCCAAACAAGCAATGTTTACAGAAATCTAACTTTCCAGACCTTAGATTAGGAAGTAACTTGCGATCAGCCAAAATTTTCAACCCTCTTTCACTCATATGCCCTAATCTTTGATGCCATAAGTGAATGGAACTACTGTCATGTTCAGACACAGTAGACACAAAATCTGACCCTGTTCTTCCTTCTAATTGAAATAGATTTCCTACTTTCTTAGCTTTCATTACTAGTAAGATACCTTTATAGATTTTCATAACTCCACCTTGAATTACAGTTTTATATCCATTCGTATCCAATGCTCCTAAAGAAATTAGATTTTTCCTTAAGTCTGGAACATGTCTCACATCTGTTAATATTCTAGTTGTGCCATCAAACATTTGCAGTTGTATACTTCCTATCCCAACAATATTAGATGTGACATCATTACCCATGTACATGACTCCATCATTAATTGATCTATATGTCTTAAACCATTCTCTATGAATACCAATGTGGTTTGATGCACCGGAATCTAACAACCAATGTTGACCATGATTTGACATATTAACAGACAACACTTCGTCGCTCATACCTGAACCAGATGCCGAACCTGTATCTGTCGCATTTGCCTCCTTCTTCTCTGTCGAAGAGTCTCCTTTCTTCTCTGTTTGATGTCTCTTCCAGCAGTCTTTCTTCAAGTGCCCCGATTTGCCACAAAACCAACACTTCACTTTTCTCTTCTTCCCTTTGGAATTTGAACGCGAATCGCTGCGCTTACCAGAGCGTCTTTCTCTAGAACGACCTCTAGCCATCATTGCCTCTGATGTAGAGGTGTCAGCATTCGACCGCTTCCTGGTCTCTTCGGACAACATGGCTCCAACCACTTCGTCAAACTCAAGGACAGCTGCATTACTGAAGCTTATGGAAGTAACAAGGTGATCCCATGATTCAGGCAATGTACACAATAGAGTTATTGCCTTATCCTCTGAATCAAATTTTACATCTAGACTTTGTAATTGTACCAATAGAGTATTGAAAACATTCAGATGGTCAGTAACCGAGGTACCTTCCTTCATCCGCAAACTGTATAGCTGCCGCTTCAGGAGAATCCGATTTGTCAAGGATTTCGTCATGTAGAGCTTCTCAAGCTTAATCCACAAGCCTACGGCGGTCTTCTCTGACACAATGTTGAACAGAACATCATCTGCCAGACATAACCGAATTGCGCTCAGAGCTCTGTTATCCAACTCATCCCATTCATCCTCCGTCATGGAAGAAGGCCTTTTGCTCCTCCCCAACAGCGCTTTTGCCACGCCTTGTTGAACCAGGAGATCATGCATCTTTACCTTCCAAATCTCGAAGTTGTTTTTGCCATTGAACTTCTCAATTTCAAACCGGGCATTTTGAGTTTTCGCCATCTTGTCTAAAAAACAAAGAATCTCCAAATCCAACTTTAAATGAAGTTAATCTCAAAACACTGCCTTTGCCTTAAATCAGATTACAATCTTTTGATTTAAATACATATGCCAAATTGATTTTCAATTTGCAAAAAAATCGATTTAAAATAACATATCGATTTTAAACATTACAATAAAAAAATGGCACTTTATATACCAATGGACTTCCCCCTTTTTTATTTAAAAAAATGCTATTAATCGATTTGGCATCTTCCCCTTTTTTAAAAAACACATTACAAATAGCATTTTTAAAAAAAGTAATACAAATCGATTTTCATGTTTTTTTTTTTTTTTAAAACACCACTGCAAAAGCCAATACAAATCGATTTTTCAAACTTCAAAAAGTGAATCGATTTATTCTTCAACCTTTTTCAACCGACTGCTTAAAAAAAAAAACGTTTTAATTAAACCACTTTAAAAAGAATGATTCTTCACCATTCGTTTACCACGGCAAGAATCGATACCATTCTTCGCAGTGCCTCTGCGCAGCATCTCCAGGCATACAAACGACCTCCACCGCTGCTCTTCGCTAATCAACTCCTGTAGCCTAGCCCTTCAACGCAGGGCCTCGACGTCCACCGCTCTTCGAATTAACGATTACAATAACAACAGCTTCCGGGGCAGTGCTGGTGCCGTCCCAGCGATGCTGATTTTCATCGTAAGCAAATTCATTGTTCCTCACGCTTCCACCATGGCAATTCTCAGATACCTGGGATGATCAATATTTTGCTCAAGGCTTCCTTGTCGAGCCTGAGGCTGGCCAAGTCGCAGGCCTCGCAGGCCTTGAAAGAGTCGATTATAGAGATCGGACCGCAACCGCATTCAGACCAATTCACCAACCGGCGGAGTCCACGCACCTCTGCACAGTCATACGCACTCCAACAGAAGCTCCGATACCACTTGTTGGACAGTGCGCAGCAAATTAAAAACACAACAGCAGCAAATCAATCATGCACATAAGACACACAACTTTTACGTGGTTCACCCAATCCTCCTGGGCTACGTCCACACCACAAGGCATCGGAAATTCTTTATTAATAAAAAACAGGAGATTACAAACTCTCACACACAAATCATCCGTATGGATACCAGTTATATAGTAGGAGAATCTAACAGCCTCATAAATCCTCTCAACTTAAATTTAGGATGCATTAACTCCCTCCCAACAAACTGGAGCTAATCTAGAAACTAATTCCTAATTTTTGTCACCTAATGAGATTTTTGCCTATTTTATTAAAACTGAAAAATCTCAACAGTATCGAAGTACAAGTCTTTATTGACGTGTAAAAATTATGAATTATATACATAATTATAATTCAGTTCCCTACAGTTAGGGTTACTGTGGAAAACCAAAATACAACCATCATTGAGGATAAAACGATGTGGATATCCTTGAGGGTAAACGACTGTAAAACATAGTTGTTATAATACCAAACTAAAATTTATAATCATAATAAACTATTCATAGTGAAGTAAAAACAAATATGAATGAAAATTATGAAGTAATAATTCCAGAAGCCATACAAATTTATAGAACAATCAAACCATTTCATGAATTTATTTATATACGTTCTCTGTAACTTCCCAAGAAATCTGAGGATTGGAAGAACAAATTCAATACGCAGAGGAATTTCATATTGGATTAAGTCCAAATGGATAAAGAAAAATCGTATTCCCTTCTGGGAATTAAAACGAAAATTCTTCTCTGTTGATTAAGAAATCTAATTGGGGAAAATCGATATCATCAAAACTACTGAAAATGAGATAAATTAAAAAAAAACTATTTAGGTACAAACGTCTAAATTTATAAATAGGAATGGAGTGTACGCGTTCAATGAACGACTCTCTCAAAAACAAAGAGAATCTCTTTGTATACCATAAATTGTAATTCCAAGAATTTCCTCATCGAAATAATGAAGTGAAATGAGAAAAAAATTAAGGGCTAATGGTTTGGCAAACTAACCACAGCCATATTCAAAAAATAACTAGAGATAGAACCTGTCTTCGTAAAACGATGGGCCAATGAAATTCTTACCTAGAAAATGCTAAAACAACAATTACCTCAAGAATTCAAGGAGTAGAGGTACGAAGAAGGTTAAACTCCATGCTGTAAGAAGGCCCTGCATTCAAAAAAATATAATGTAATAAGTTTTAGAATAAACAAAAACCAAAATTAATAAAACGAAAATTATACAGTGGAAAGAATAAATCAATCGATGAAGTTTAATTACCTAATGCAGAATGTGTAACAGTAAGAGAACAATTAGACTGCGAGAAGGAATAATGGCCTGGATGGACAAACCAGAGCCGAGGCCCTAGCCGACATTACCAAATGCAAATGATAATCAAAAAACCTAACATGCCATCGAAAAAACCAATGCGTAGAATGGAAGGAACCTGTACGGCATAATACCCTCCATAAATGTGGCAGCCATCCGTGGAACAAGAATTTGAAATATCAACCAAGCCATGTGATGGTTTAATGAACAAAGTACAATACATTTAAGACGTGATAACCTCGAAAAGAGGAATGAACTCCAAGAGCTGTCAACATTTATGGTAGGGATACGACGAAATCCCAATATGGATTTGCAAATATCCAAACATTGAAACCTTATCCTAGTATGTCATATACGATGACAATTAATTGATACATAGAAACATTTAATGTAATAACCCAATGCAATGTCATCATGAAGGTAGAACTCTATGTGTAAGAGTTAACATATAGTATTCAAACCTCATAAATAATATATGCACCTATGTAACATTAGGGTATAGATTTGAATTAATGATAAGTTGCAGAAATTAAAATGTAATTCAAATAATGCTCTAAGGTTTTATAAAGGCAATCAAGTGAAATGTCATAGGAAAGTCATCATAAACGATAGAAATATATTGTTAGAATAGTTATGTTATATAATTGAAATGTTGGATTAAGTGATAGGTCCATGTGTGGATATATAGCCTTGATATTAATTTTCAAATTTAGATTGAAAAATTTAAACGAGGTTGGATAAGCGGAATGTATGAGTAAGAGTATGGAAATTAATTAAAGGGGAATTATTTGATGATAAGTAGAATGTTGGAATATAAGTAGATATTCTAATATAAACTTTAATGCTGTTATGTTAATAAGAATGCTAGAAAACGCATAATCTTATGAAGATATAAATTAATAGTAAAATAAATTACTGTTATAATAGAAGTGTGTACAGTAAAGAAATGTCACAAAGGACAGTCAAGACTAAAAGATAAATTGAGGAATCATTGAAGGCTGGTCTAAGGACCATTAACAACAGAGTTTTATTCGGTTCACAAACAATGATGTTGTTAGAGAAATTGTTAATAGCTGAAAGTACACATTTTGAAAGATAATTATATGATGAAATGTAATAAAGTGAAATGACGATAAAGTCACATATACTGTATAAATAGAAAAAAAGAAAATTTGTTAAGTAGAGTTATTACAACCACCACTTCATATATTTCCTTGCTTAGGAAACTTCATGCCATTTTAAAAAATTATGTATATCCATCACGACCAAGGAATTTATTATAGGGTATAACCAGAATTACTTCCTCCACTTTGTGAAAGGAAATCGGTTGCATTAACACAATTTTCTACTCTTGAGTAATACGCTTTGGGATGCATGCAATAATTTTATTAATGGAAGATTGTTTATTAAGTGAAGGCTCTATCAGTATCCCTTTATGATAAGTAATCTGCTCCTCCTCAATTTTCTAATGTTGAAGCTTACGTTGTCCATCACTTCTCGTTAATGAAAAAATACAGTTCACATACCTATGTTGAATCATTGATTTGTGAAATAATTTAAAGTTTTTCTCCCCTTTTCTTAGCAATTGGAAAAAAAAATTATGCCATAATGTGTTTTTCATGTTGTCTACATGTCTCTAATTTCTTTATATTTCTCCCCTCTTCCATCACTATATCAAGAGTGCACCCTTCCAATATCATCCACTGTTGAATCTCCTTTATTTGACCTTCTAATCTCTATTTATCCTCTAAGATATGACCAAACTATGTATTATTCCATAGCTGGATCTAAGATTTCAGTTCTTTAAGTTTTAACTACATGGTATACATCTTATTATTCCCTCGAACTATGAACTTATGACGCCATCCTTTGGATTTCTCCAAAAAATCGTATGATTGAAGCCAAAGACTCTCAAAACAAAGGGGTTTGTTACGAAGAGCTTCTTTGAGATCAATCTCTAAACGAATTGGCCAATGGTATAACATAATTTAGAGGATAATGGTTGCTTTAATAAATATATTCTTTTCAATCGCTGATTTAGAGAGCATAAATTGCACTAAATGACTAGTGACCCGATACCCCCCTTCTGTTATTCCAAGTAAAAATACCATTAATGGTTAGTACATCCACAAACTATAATCGTTCATTAAATTCCACAAAAAGTCATATTTCAGGTCCAATGGACGACTCTCACCCTTCTTCTCATCCAAAGGCTTAATAAGATTTGACAAAATAATAATTTTTAAATTAAATTTGAATCATAAAAATGAAGTTTTTATATGATTAATTCTTTATATATGTGGTGAAAGAAAAATTAATGAATAAAACAAATTATTTGTATATTTTTATCACATGAAGTTTGATTTTGAGATTTCTATTTATATATCTAACTAGATTATATAATATATAGATATGTGAGAAGTTTGATTGGAGATTTTTAATTATAATTTTTAATTGGCAATATATAGATATGTGAGAAGTTTGATTGGAGATTTTTAATTATAATTTTTAATTGGCAAAAATGTGAATTTGAAATATAATATATAAAGTATATAATTTTTATTTTTTCTAATAAATTTGGATTATTATTTTATTTTAATAATATTATATTAATAATTTAATTTTTCAATTTAATAACGAATACAATTTTATATTTAAAAAGATAATTTATATAAATATTTCATTTCATTGGCATTCTAATTATTTGAATTAAAATTAATAAATAGGACAACAATGCTTGAATTATTTTTGAAATATTATTTTAAGATTAAAGAATTGAAAAATAAGTAGAAAAACTTGTATTTATTTAAATATATCATATTTTAGTGAAGTTATAACTTAAAAACAATCAAATTTGTATTTCATTCCAATAGGATCTATACTGTTGGTGTTATAATAACAATGTTAAGAGTCAATTTCCTCTTCTACTTCTCAGTTGAGTTAAACTTGAAAGATAAGTGATTGGGAATGATGTTGAGGACGACCGCTCGATGGCGCTCTGCTAGGGTTTCGCGTTTCCTCTGCTAGGGTCTGTCGCCGCCCCTGGCTCTGAGCCGACTACCTCTGCTTCCTTCTGCACATCTTCTACTGCCGCTCTGCTTATGCGTGGTTTGAAGAAGGACTTCAAGTAATGACGGGCCCCACGGGGGGGGGGGGGGCACTACGTCTTCCCCCTCAGGACTTAATCTCTCTGCTACCGCAGGAACTTCTATGACAAATGCTCTAGATCCGCAGGCTTCGAATGTCCAGGACAAAAGGACACAGGATAAACCGAAAGACACAAACGACAAAACCACAGAAGAACAGGCGGGGAAAGCATGTCAAAACGACATCCCTACGGTGAAGTCGGCGACCTGTAAACCAATAGCAACGGATAGACCGAAAATAGAGCTCCCAAGCCACAGAATAAATGGACGCATACAGTTCATTAAAGATCACGCGCTCATTGGAAAATTTATAGGAATATGGCCTACAGAAAAGGTGCTGCAAAGCTGGATAATGGCAAAATGGAAACCAAAAGGAGACATCACCCTTCAGCTTGGAGCAAACGGATTCTTCACGGTGATCTTCATATGCATTGAGGATCGAAACAGGGTACTAGACGGAGGACCTTACTTCCTCAACTCTGCGGGTCTATATCTGAGAGATTGGGTGGAGAGGTTTAATCCTGATAACGAAGACCTAAGCTGGGCACCAGTCTGGATACGATTGTACTCACTACCGCTGGAGTACTGGGATGAAGAATCCCTGCAGGACATTGGCAGCGGACTCGGAGAGTTTATAAAAATAGCGGAGGAAACAAAGATGAGACGATACACTTCGTACGCCCGCATCTGCGTCTACATGCGTCTCGACCAAGCTCTTCCTGACTCGGTAAGCATCTTTCACGATGACTATGAATGGATTCAACCCCTAGATTTCGAGCATGTACCATTCCGATGTCGTAGGTGCCACCTTCATGGACACCTCTACAGAGACTGCCCGCTCAATGCCTCCATAAAGAATAAGGATAGCCCTGCCTCGTCTTCTCCTGATGGTTTCACAAAGGTGACTAGTCTTAGAAGATCCAACAAGAAGACACCTCAGGGGAGAAAACCCACTTCTACTGTCAACCCCGCTCCCCCCTCTAGCAACAGCTTCGAAGTCCTCAACACCATCCCGGATCAAACGCCTCAAGCGGAAGCCACCACTACCCCTGCAGACAGCACCACCATCCCCATCATTTCTAAGGTTTCCAAATCAACGCCTCTGGCTGAAAATATACAGTTTGGATTAGTGGAAGATCCCTTCACCACTGGAGAAGGGAAAACTATTGGAATGGAAGTGGACGGCCATCAGGATCATCCGGAGGCAGGCAGCAGTCAAGTTCAGCTTATGGATGAAGAGCCAGAAAGCATAGATCTGGAAGGGCTTGACTTATTAGAGCTTGAAAGAGCATGCAGAAGAAAAGAATTTGATAAGATACAAGCACATCAGCTAGAAACACTGGAGGTGATTATAGCAAGAGCCTTCCAACAGAAAGAGCTGGGGATCCAACCAGGCAGCAAATGGGATGGCAACACAATCCAGAAAGACTCCAAGAAGAGAGGACGGAAAACAGATCTGGAGAGAACCATCACAGTTGGCAAAATACTGGTTGATTCTGGAAGATATGCTAAGTTGACTAAGTTTTATAAGCCCCTCCCAAACAGTGAATCATGAAGCTCACATCATGGAACACTAGGGGACTCAACTGTCCTGGGAAACACAGAATGATAAAGAACATGATAAAGCAGGAGAAGCCTCAGATATTCTTCATGCAAGAAACAAAATGTAATAGCAGTGCAATTGGAAACATTCTTTCCAAAGCTTGGCCCGGCTGTCAAACAGTAGCGGTTGATGCACAGGGGGCCTCAGGGGGACTCGCAATAGCTTGGAACCCTCAAACTATTTCCCTTTCAGACTTTCACGCCTCTCACCATCTCATTCAGGCCACTTTTCATATTGTGGGTACCAATATTCATGGCCATCTCACCAACGTCTACTTTCCTCAGGACGCGATGAGTAAATCTGCTCTGCTAAATACTATAGCAAGTCTCAACCAGAATAGGATACACCCCCTATGGCTCATTGGAGGTGACTTCAATATGATCACTAGGCTGGAGGAAAAGAGGGGAGGAAGACCCAAACTGGAAACAGAAAGCAGCTTGTTTAAAAATTTCATACAAAACCAACAGTTAATAGACATGCAATTCTGCAATGGCTCGTTCACATGGAGCAATCGTCGTACATGAAGACAGAACATTGCCTCCAAGCTGGATAGATTCCTAATATCAGACAACGCTATTCACATAGGGGGTGATCTCTCTGCCGCTATCCTCCCTCTACAGGGGTCTGACCATTGGCCAATTTCTCTTCAATGGCTAAGAATGGGTCAAACTTCACGTCGCCCCTTCAGATTTGAAGCCTTTTGGCTAAATCATCATGCATTCAAGGACCTCATCACATCAACATGGAAAAGCTTTGTCTCGCCTGAAGGGTCGCAAATGTACAAATTCCAACAAAAACTAAAACACCTGAAAGGTCAAATCAAGCTATGGAACCATTCCACCTTCGGTAATATCTTTCAAGCTCAGAAGCAGCTTCACCAAGAGATGGCCGACCTCCAGCAACAAATTATTCTGGAAGGATGCACAGATCAATACCTGGAAAAAGAACAACAACTTAGAATGCAGATGGAGGAAAGAGCTAAGCAGGAGGAAATCCTATGGAGGCAGAAATCACGCATTCGATGGTTGAAAGAGGGAGAGCGAAACACTAAATTTTTCCACAGATCAACCATTCAAAGGCGCATGAATAACAACATCACTTTCATCAAGAATACAGAAGGGGAGCATGTGGAATAACATGAGCAGATAGAATAGGTTCTCCTCAATCATTTCCAAGCAATGCATCAAGAACCTCTACAGGACAGATCACAGGCCATTGAAAAGATCACTAAGAATATCCCTAAGCTAATTACTGAAGAGCACAATCAACTCCTGCTCAGCCCTGTTACTCACTTGGAGGTCGACACGGCAATAAAACAACTCAAAGAAGGGAAGGCTCCGGGGCCCGATGGCTTCACCACAACTTTCTTCCACAAATTTTGGGATCTGATAAGGGAAGAAGTCTGGATGGTTGTGGAAGAATCGCGCTCGATGCATTGGCTCCTCCCATCGCTGAATGCTACCTTTATAGCTTTAATACCAAAAGAGGAGGATTCTTGCACGCCGGAGAAATTCCGACCTATAGCTTTATGCAACATAATATACAAGATTATCTCCAAAGTTATAGCCAACAGACTCAAACCGCTCTTGCCTCTCCTCATCTCGCAGGAGCAAGCTGGATACGTGGAAGGACGGCAGATTCTGGACGGCATTATCCTTACGCATGAAGTCATACACTCCCTAAAAGCGACTAAACAAGCAGGTATGATTCTTAAGATTGACCTATCAAAAGCTTTTGATAGATTAAGTTGGACGTACATCCAGAAAGTGTTATTTGCGTTTGGTTTTTCTCCAACCTGGATCAGATGGGTTCATAATCTTATCTCCTCAGCTTTTTTCTCCATTCTCATCAATGGAATCCCCTCTCGTCCTTTCTCTCCCACTAGGGGTATAAGACAAGGGGACCCCTTGTCTCCCTTCCTTTTTGTTTTAATGGCAGAAGGCTTGGGGCGCCACCTCAAAAGCGCCCTTCACTCCCACCATCTTCAGGGCCTCTCTGTTCACCACTCCCCTGCTATCACACACCAACAATTCGTTGATGACAATATGGTCTTTGGATATCCTTCTGTGCAAGAAGCCACTCGCCTTAAAGCTCTTCTGCTCGACTTCTCGGATGCTTCGGGAGCATGCATAAACATTGCCAAATCCCAACTTTTCTTCTTCAATACACCTCCCTACACTCAAAAAGCTATTGCCCGAATCCTTGGATTTTCCATTGCCTCTTTGCCTTCGAAATACCTTGGTGCGCCCCTCATAGACTCAGCCTTAAAACATTCCTCTTGGCGTGATCTTCTTGACAAAATCGATGCCCGCCTCTCCTCCTGGACCTACAGAACTCTTAACACTGCAAGTAGAATTATTCTTATAAAATCTGTGCTACAAGCCCTGCCTCTGTATCTCTTTTCTATCTTGGCTGCTCCCAAGTGGGTACTAAAAAGAATCAAAACTCTGCAAAGGCAATTTTTATGGGGATCCAAGGGTTCTCATAACAAATGGGCTCTAGTCAAATGGTCTCTGGTTTGCAAGCCTAAGGTGCAAGGAGGCTTAGGATTAAGAGATCCGAGCCACAGCAATGAGATTATGGGAGCGAAAATCTGGTGGAATTGGCTAAAGTCCCCCAGTAAACCTTGGGCCACTATATGGACAGCAAAATATGCTAACCATAGACCTCCGGAGGAACTAATACGGCTCACACCCACGGAGAAAGGTTCACTAATCTGGATGGCAGCTAAACAACACTTTCATTTGATCCAGAGGCACAACTTCTGGGAACTGAGAAATGGGAAACATGCAAGATTCTGGACAGATGCTTGGGATCAATTCCCAAAGATTATTAACACTTACAGCCCCCCCCCAGGACCGGATTGGGAAAGACAGCAAACAGAAACGGTTCACCAATATTGGGAAGCTAATGAAATACAGGGATATCGACAATGGAAACTGGCGGATCACATTGTGGGACACATTGAGGAACAGGATCAGGCAACTCTTAATGAAGAGCTCAAACGACGATGCACCAGAGTTTCTCTTCATCAGGATATTTTAAGATGGGGATACATGCCCAGAGGCACCTTCTCCTCACAAGAAGCTTACAGATTAGTAACTCATGATCCAGGACCCAATGATCCTATATGGGATAAAATTTGGAAACCTTGGATATGGCCAAAAGTTTCAGTTTTCCTATGGCTTCTCGGGCATCAAAAAATTCTCACATGGGATAACCTTATCAAAATAGGTTTTCAAGGCCCATCTATTTGTCTCAATTGTTGGGCCCAAGCGGAAACGCAGAAACATCTATTGAATGAATGCCCTTTAGCAAGGCAATTATGGGAAAAAGCCAGCTTTAGATGCCAACGCAGATGCAGACCCTCAGAAGATCTAATCAAGACTATAAGAGACTGGCATCAGCACCCCTACACCAGTGATCTACTCAACCACCTTTGGAGCCTTATCCCGGGGCTACTTCTATGGTCCATCTGGAAGGAGAGAAATAAACGAATTTTCAGAGACCAAAGCACACCTCTGGAAGCTATATGGAGGACCTTCTGTCACAACTTAGAAGAATCCCTCAACTTGCGCTCCTGGGATATAAGTGATCTTCCCACCACGGCCAAGGAAAAAACCATCTGGGACAATTGGGGATTTAACCTTCACTATTCTGAGCCAAGGAGTAAAACACCTCAAGATGAAAAAAGCAAGTGAATATGGATTCCCCCTCAGGAGCACGCCTTCAAACTCAATTTTGATGGAGCCTCCAAAGGTAACCCAGGCAAAGTTGGGTTCGGAGGCATTATCAGAGACCACAAAGGTACTCCCTCAGCCATATATTTGGGCAAGATCGGTTGGGACACAAACAACTCGGCTGAGCTCGAAGGTCTCTATCAGGGTCTTATTCTGTCTCAACAATCAAACCTTCATCCTCTGGAGATTGAAGGGGATTCTCAAATCCTCATTAACATGGCCAAACAGCTTCTCAACGGAGCCCCTGCGGAGAAAATTGCCCAAAGTTGGAGATTGGAAACACGTTTGAAGAACATTGAGGACTGGATCCTCAATAACAGGGCTATCACTTTCATGCATACCAGAAGGGAAGGGAACAGAGTTGCCGATCTCCTAGCCAATGCTGGAGTTGACAGTGAACACAACCTTATCACAGGCACACCTGAGATTCTTCAAAATGAGGAACAACGACAGGAATACTACTCATTGCTCCATCGTGATGCAGAAAACCCAGATGCGGGTGATTAATTCTGGAACAAGTTGGTGGCCAGACGGCACTACGGCATGTAGTTGGCCTCATGGCACTGTAACTGTCCGATGGAGACTGTACTCCGGCGTGAGGCATTTATGTCATACCATAATGGGCGCGGTTCACAACTCTACAAACGAAATTCGAGATCATTCTCCGCAAGTTAAACAAGATCTGGTTATTAATCCTTTAATGGCGAGGTTAATGCGGTGGGACGGCAATAGATTCGAGGTCTTTGATTACAGGATGGAGAACGAGCACGCAAATAGCTTCTTCCCTAGGCCTTCAGCTGTGTATTGCTCGCCCACAGTGAGGCTCTCCTCCGAGCGCACTGTCACAGGCAAGCGAACCAGGCTTCATGGTTGCCTTGAACTGGGCGACAATATTCATTTATCCATTGCTGGTAATTGTATGCGTCAGTCCGGGATTTGGTTTGAGAATTTGCTCAGCGATCCCATAGCTTCTCCGCTTTCTCACTTGACCAACGCTCTGCTTGGGTCTCAGCATCCCTTCAGCTTTCCTGCTAAGATTGACAGAATGCCTCGTTTAAGGCACAGAGTGAGGTGCCGTCGTGGTTATTCCAGGAGGGTGAATAGGCGCTCCTCCCCGTCCTCTAGTACCTCGGCTGCGGACTTTCTTGGCTCTGCCAGAACCTCTCATGCTGCTCGTGGTCGAATTCTTCGGTCTGAGAACTAGAACACCAACTGCCAGAACGCTCCGGCTCACTCTCAAACCAGGCAATTCTTTTTTCAAAGTGCGTTGATTCGCCCTTGTATAACAGCCACAGTCACCATTGTGTTCCGTGAGTCCCCTAACAATGAGGCTCCCGTTGCTGAAGGGCAGGTTGGTCTAGGTGAGCAGAATGATGAAGATATGCCCGAACAGTACAGAGCCAGCACCGAGGAAGTTGATAGACAGGGCAATGGCATGAATGTCGATATTGAGATGATACAGGAAGAGCAGCAAAGTGCAATTCAAGACCGGGATAATGCAAACGCTCAGCACCAGCAACATCCGGGCGATGGACAGCGCACCCCTGCTGCAGAAAAGATCATTCACTCAACTGCGGACCTCTACAATTCTGATGGCGAACCAGATGAGTTTTGGTGCAGGGTCGAGGAAGAGGAACCGGATGAGTGACCCTCCTCAGCTCCAGGTTTTTTGCTATGGCACTGTCTTTAGTATGAAAAATGTCAATGTGTGTTTTTTCTGGTTTTGGAGAAAGGTCTATAGGCTTTTTCTAGATTTAGACATTGCCCCTGTGTGGGTCTTTTTTGAAGGATCTATGTATGCACTGGTTTCCCTCTGCGGGCAGTGCTAAGTTTTTGAATTTCTGCTCTATAGGCCTCCTAAGGCCCAGACCTGGTTAACTCCTGATGTACATATTTGTTTCTGACTATCAATAGATTAAACTTATTTAGAAAAAAAAAAATGTTAAGAGTCAATTTTGGATCATTTTGGTTAAAAAAGTTTTTCTAATATTTTCAGATTTCTACTTTTAAATAAGAAAAGAGGTGAGATAAGCAAAAGGCCAGATTGATTGATTGTGAATGAAACAACACATGCATGGATGAAAATGAGAAGGACATGTATATACTATGACTATTTATGAGAGTGAGTTGAACTTAAACTTCATGTCATTGTATTTCAAGTTTGGGTGAAAAATTATATAAAAATAATAAAAAAGATTGGTTAAAAATACATTTTTTATTGATATAATTTATCTAATTAAATTAATTTAAAAAGTTTAACCGATACTAAATTTATATATACATTCAAAATACAAATTAAAAAATTAAAAATATTTAATATTATTAAAAATAATATCATATTAATTTTAAAAAAATATATCATAAAATAATTATAGTACACCATCTTATATTACACTTTGTTACTAATGGTTAAATTTGACTGATATTTACTCATATTTCATTTATTTTTAAAATGTACATGTCATTAATGACACTCAATTGATTTTTGAAAACCTTAATTTGACAACGATATTTCAAAATATATAAGTACCACAAACACTCTCCACATTAAGTTCTACATAAATATTACCCAATAAATTGTTAAGATAATAAATAATTTTAACACAAAATGTTGATGTTTCCATAACCTAACAAGGAGTTCTGATTTTTCTATAAAGTAACAATAATAAGTAGTTTTTTTTCTATAATTGAACATTGAAAGTTTGATTTTCCCATATCTAATTTTATTTATTCAAACTTTAGAGAAAATTGTAAGTCTCATTATCCATATGAATATTCAATCGAATTGAATTGTTATATATATATATTTATAGTCAAGCAAAAAACACTCATTATGCTAAATATATATGTTTCTCTTTTAATTTCAATTGATATTAATGAACTAAATTTATTGTTTCTAGATTGTTAGTGAAAATGAAAGAGACAATAATACTCCATTTAATGGAAAAGCTATAGAAAGAGAAGAGGAGAGGAGAGAATAATATTATATTTACATTTTCTTCATATACACATTTAAGAGCTTTCTACTTTGAAAGTAAGTTAAAAAAATATGTTCTTTCTAATTTATTTAAAAAAAAATTGATGTCATAAACACCTGGAAATACTGAAAACTTAAGTTTGCCCCAGAGAAAATTGGTTTTAACCTCTTTTAATTACTTATACCGTAATAATATATATATATATATATATATATATATATATATATATATATATATATATAATTTATTTGGTATGTAGATCAATAATGCAGTTCTTTTTTCACTCACATACATATTTGTTAGCTTACTATTTGCCACGTCTTTATTTTTACCATCATAATTTCTAACTTATCATAAATTGAGTTTAATTAAAATAGTAAACTGGTGGACATTACTGTTTATGCATGCTATTTACAAAAGGGAAGTTTTTTCCACTGACAAACTTCCAGATGATAATGTGTAGGGAAAGTCCCTAATATGTAAAATTTCAATAAAGCACCAGTTGATCGGTGAAAAGTAACATAGTGTGTTTAAGTTGGACTTCCGAAAAGCACCCGTAGATCGCTACCTTTTCTCTCACAAAAATAGTATCACCTCCCCGAAATGTGAAACCGAAGCTGCGAAGCAGCAAGTCCGCGCCACCAGAGTAAACATAAAACAAGGTATGGAGATAGAGACTATGAGAATAGACCAAGTGTAGCAGAAGTTTAAAAAAACAAGAGTAAGAGCCCTTAATGTGAATGTGGGTGCAGGTGAAATGGGATTAATCGAATTTTATAGTAAAAGGTATATTTGGTAGAAATATTATGATTTACTCGGGAAGAATGCATTGAAAGTTTTGAATGGATTTAAATTTTAAAAAGATTGCTTAGAATTCGCAAATGCTAAAAAAATCTATTTCTGATGGATTGATTACAGATTTGAGATTCGATGCACGGTGAAAATGGGATGTGCTTTAGCACTTTACTAGCTAATTTAAGTTGTACTAGCTAATTTAAGTTGTATATTTTTAGTGCAGTGCTCGATGAATTCTACCTGACACTTTCCATTTTCGATCCAGCTTCTGCCAAAAGTTTATGCAACTTTCCCATGGATAATGAGAGTGTGTAGAAATATGTAGATCATGAAAAGGGCCCATAAAAGACACAGACATTCTGCTGCAGCAAGCAGTACGAGAGAAGCGATAAGTCCAACTAAAAGAATTAACGTCAATCACTAAAATCAATCTGAGAGATTTGTGTTTGCTGGATATATTTAGAAATCCGAGAGAAAAGGAAATAAAGTTGGTGGGGTGGGTACGAGAAGTAAGCAACAATTAAGGTAGGCAAGGCCAGCCGCAGTATTGTTGGTCAGTTTGCTTTAATTTGCTCTCATTGTTATGTGAAGAACGCCCGCTTGTTACGCGTTGATGGGCATAGACTACAGCCCTTCACGGATTCTACATGTTTTCAGGCAACCAAACCCAATCCCAATCCCAATCCCATATTTTTCCGGCAAAGCCCATTCTTGCTTTCTCCTAATCATCCCCCCCCACGAGGTAGGTAACTTCGCGTCTGTTAATTCTGTTGCAGGCTGACGCCATTATCCACCAATATTGTTCTTCTTATTTGGAAGCAAGCCTTAACTAATAATGGTACAGTTTACATGGCGAGATCTGCCAGCGTCCGTTTGGGAGTGAGGGGTTAAAGTAAGAGGAAAATGTGGGAACAGGCAACAACTTCCAGCAGCATGGATGCTCCGACCAGGGCTCAACCAGAACAAATGCAGGGGATGGTCCAGGTAGTATCAAAACAGAGTGCAAGTGCAGATGCTAATGTTATAGTGACTGCAGGAGGATCCTTTGATACTTTTCAGATGGAAATATTACGGCGCCAAATATCCGTTTATGCAACCATTTGTCAACAGCGTATCGAAATGCACAAGGCCATTGTGGCACAACAAAGTGCTTTACCAGGTTGGTCTCCTTTTAAAAGCTTTGAATTGCATTTTGTCAGAACGAATGGCTACTCTCAGTTGATTGATATTATTTCTTTTTCTATAATCCTTTGGTCATCGTTGAATATAGCATGCAGACACTTTGGTCCTGTAATCTGAAAACATAGGCATTTTTTATTAGAATATTTTCCAATAGATGATTATTTTAATAAAAACTTATAGTCAGTGCGTGTCAAATTACTCGTGGAGATGGCTATTACTATTTTGTAATCCCTTAAGAATATTAATAGTATTTGTAGTAAATTTGAGTAAGGAAACAAGATAAATTTATGGAAAAAAACAAACCCGGTTTTAACTTTAAGGTGGAAATCTTACATGAATCTGTAAGTGAGATTTAAGATACAACTGTTTTTTTTTTGGCTTTTCTAATATGCGCTATTTTATATGATATAAATAATTAAAAATAAAGCTAAATTAAAATATTTGCATGTATTACACTGCCCAGGATTGCTCATGTATTACACGTGTCCACTATTTCCTTTCCTTAAAAGTGATGCCATGTATTACACGTGCCCAATATTTGGGCAGGCAAACCTCTTTTGTTTGCCACTTCATAAAGCCGTTCAAAAGCCTGTGAAACGTGCTCGTACCAGTCGTCATTGAAACAGGCTTGAGTTGTAACCCACAAGGTAGAACAGGTGGAAACATCGCAATGGATGCGGAGTTGTTTATGTGGTAGATTGGATTTATGTATATGGGAGGCTCATTGTGCCGGATTTTGCTGGTGCGCACTACGTGAAGGTCACTAAAAATATCACTTTCTCAGCTGGGGAAATCCTTCACAGTGCTGGCGAATTTTCATGCACAAACCAGAGTGAAATTCATGGCTTGAAGGCGGCCCTCGGTCATACTACTGAAAGGTATGTTTTGTAGCATCTGAGCTGATTCGACAAGCATGCACCCACCTAGACAGTTGTGGTTATGGGGTATGTTTTGTAGCATCTGAGCTGATTCGACAAGCACGCACCCACCTAGACAGTTGTGGTTATGGGGTAAATCTCCCAGATTATATTCCGAAGCCCTAAAATGATGGCAAGATTGCCTTCCGTACCGAATTGGACCCCAACGGTTTCTCTGGCTTATTACTCCAGATATGTGAAAGAAATGAGGACAGAGGCATGGCTGAGCATGAGTCTTTAGCTTCTGCAGTTGAGAATTTGTCGAGATGCCAATATGCGAGGCTTTCTGTCTCTTTAGCTTCAGAAAGAGAGAGAGTATCTTTTTGGTGGTTTGAGCTTGCCAATTTCTTCTTGTTTTCATCCTGTGAATCGGAGAATCAGTTGAGCCAATATTTTAGCTTTAAATATCCTATGAACCGGTTGTTTGAGGAAGCCGTTCAACTTGTGAACTGGTTGTTTGAGGAAGTCGTTCAACGGTTGTTTGAGGAAGTTGTTCAGCCCACAACCTGCCTCTAAATATTTGAGGAAGACTTTAACCCTCAACCGCCTCTTAAGGTAAACCAGGCAATCCATTTATTTAATTATTTGCTTATTTTCTTGGCTCAGAATTTTGTATATTGCAACCTGCATCCAGTGAAACCAGTCAATCCATTTATTTAATTATTTTCTTATTTTCTTGGCTCAGAAGCTTGTATATTGCAACCTGCATGCAGTGACATAGAATAAATACATGTTTCTGGCTTTTGTTTTTTTTTTTTGTATTTCTGGTTTTTTTTACCTTTGTCAAGAATTTAATGTTAACATAGGTTTTATTTGTATTTCTGGTTTTTTTTTTTTTTTTTTTTTGGGTTAAAATCTAGTTGCCCTAGTGGGACATATAAAGACATGAAAAATTAAAAATGGCAGTTTCCTCTCTCCCTGATCGACCAGGTTCTTTAAAAAAAAATAAAACATGATACTCATATTGAAAAAAGAGAGAAAAAACATATGAATGCAATACAAGGCACCTGGAAAAGAAATACAGGAAACCATTGAAGATACAAATGTGTATGGTAAGGAAAATTTGAACATAGTACTCGTATTGAAAAAGAAGCACAGAAGCTTTATAATGCAATGCAAGGTGTTTGGAAAAATATATACGAAACCATTGAAATTAGAAATGTTCACAGGAAAAGAATGCGTGCTTTAGCATAATTGATTGTTGTATAGTACGATGAACTTGCATTTGCCCAATGCAGTCCTTTCTAAGCTCTCTCCAATAATTCGACTAGGATTTTAGTGGTTTCTAACCTGCGATTTTTGTTTCCGTAATCAAATTATTTTCAGACAGGTACAATTCAGAATCGGGCTCACCAATAGAAAACTAAATTTATTTGCAGAGGAAATTTGATCCGGGTACTTACCAAGATCTGTATTGCAAGAATAAGTGCAATCTGGTGGTGCTTCGGCTGCAAATTCCATGTTGCTCAGCATTCAGGGGCTGTTGTGTTTCCATACAGCCAACATTCCACACAACAAACACCTGCTCTGCTTCCATATAGCCATGGTTCCATACAACCAGCATTAACTGGTAACAGGTTGTATTAACAGGTAAGAGGGATCAAACATGTATTAACAGATGCACGGATGCCTGAAGGTGCAGGTAGCAAAGGTCCTAGTCCAGTCCCCGTCCATGTAGTTAATTGAGAATCAAGCGGTGGCATGCAAACCACAACCACATAATTTCGACACGGGAGGTATCACTTGTCATACTAAACATAGGTGGCGATAAGTGGTGATGGTAATGCAACTTACAATAAACTTACGATAACTACACGATATC
>CM076581.1:402350895-402657663 GCA_034641835.2 Pinus albicaulis
TGCAACTTACAACTACATGATATCGTAAACATTTAATGTTTACGATTTAATGTTAGCATTAATTCAAGTGAATAGATTTACATGACTATTTACATGACTATTCTTCTTATTAGATTAAAGTTTTACCACTATGAAAATGAGGCCACCTCGATATGAGGGCAAATAAGACGATAATTTTTTTAATTGGATGACAGAGAATATTCGTCGGGATATAAGATAAAAAGCATTGGTTATTTGCAATAGCGGGACTAATAAGCAGCTTAAAGTAATGTTAAGTCTTTCGTTCCGATTACTATAGTCCCCACGGCGGGGACTAATAAAGGATGGAACTCTATAATACTTTGTATAAAATGTTTAACAACCATGGTTATCATTAATCCTGGCCAACTCTGTGGTATCCTTCTTACAATATTTAAAGTCATTTAATAAATAATAGTAAAACCATCTAAAATTATTAAAAATCACAAATGAAATTTAAAAAATTAGTTTATATCTGTGTTTGTTTTAAGATGATAGTTATATATAATTACAAATTAAATGATATATTCATATTATTTGTTGAAGATAATGGAGAATTTTAGTTGATTCACGAGATCTTAGGATAGGAATTAATTTCTATTTCTTAGGGTATGGTTTTAACTTCCCTAAAACCATGTATGCTATATAATGCTTGAAGTGTATTGAGAATATAGAGCATTCTGCAGAGCCAGACTCTTGGTTCAGAGTCTCATTCGTAAAGATGACCAGTGGGTTTTCTATTTATTTAATTCAAACATAACTATTTATCATAATATCAAAGCTCCTAGGTCGAATCATAGACGAAGTGTTGTGATCCCTACGAATATCCTAGTGGCAGAGGAGAAGCCCCTAATGACTGAGTGGATTTTTTTTTTCTCGGGCTTTAAGCGGATCAGCGCGGTTTTTGGCTTAACAGTCATGCCGATCGTCGCATATATTAGAGTAATAGTCGCGCCGATGGCACGGAAATAAATAGAACAGAGGCGCCAATCAATAAAACACTTACTGAGTTTCATTTTTGACGCAGTCGTCTCGAAAATTATGTTAGTAAGAGCACTCAGCAGATCTGAAGTAGATCTGACGTAGTTTACACCACTGGTGAAGGGATCCGGTGAAAGTTCATTGATGAAGGAGGAGATCTGAAGAATATCTTGATGGTGCAGAGGATTCGAAAGCCTGCCGCATAGCGTGCAAAACAACATGTCGAATTGATTGCAGATCAAGTAGATCTATATCGTAACACGGCTTTCTGTAAGGATCTGGGGTAGATGTATCATTAATTTTCTCCTGTCAATTATTTTTTTTGAATCGTCAAGAATAATAATCAAATAATCAAAGCATACTTGAATCGGAGTAACAAACGCGATGGCTTCAATTACTCAAATTGGAAATTCAAGATGCAGAGTGTGCTAGAAGCGCAGAGTGCTTGGACAATTGAAAACGGGGATGAGCCGAAACTAGCAGTGAGAGCAGCATCAGTTCTAGATTGGGAGAAGAGAGAAGGTAGAGAAAATACGTTGTTGAAGATGTCAGTGAAAGACTGCATCATACTGCATATAAGAGAATGCAAATCAACAAGTGAAATCTGGAAAGTATTGAAGGATTTGTATGAGATCAGGAATAAAAATCATCTTCTATTTTTGAAGAGCAAGATTCTATCCATAAAATGGAGGAGAATGAAAGAGTTTCTTCTTTCATATCGCGGATCAAGGATCTGAAGAACAAATTGGCAGATATCAGTGAAATTTTAGCAGATGCAGATTTGGTCATGATTACCATGAATGCTATGACTGATGATTACCAAATATTTATCATTGGGATAAATGCGAGAGAGAAAATCTCGAAATTTGAAGAACCGACGGGAATATAAATGCAAGAAGAAGAAAGAATATTGATTCTAAAACCCCAGAGTGCAGATATTGTGTTAATGGTGACAAATAAATTCTTCAAATCAAAAGGAAATCCTTCACAGCAAAACGAAGGAAATCCACAGAAAAGACTGAATCAAGCTCAAGGTATGTATCTAAATAAAAATGACTTCATAATAAAATGTTTTTATTGCGGAAAACTAGGTCATATGGCTAAATAGTGTAGGAAAAATAAGTTTCATGAAGAACAACAGAAACACAAAAGACATGTAGGTCATTTTATAGATGATGACCATGTTCAGAACCTCAGATTGTTCATGGTAGACTTTGATGAAAATGTCGAAGCAGACATCTGGTATGTGGATTCGGGAGCATCCACACACATGAAGAGAAACATACAATGGTTAGAAGAATTTAAAGAAATCAACAATGGAGCACAAATCTACCTTGGTGATGATAGAAGTCATTATATTAAAGGGTTCGGGGAAATTGTTGTTATTTTACCTGATGGTAATGTCAGATATATTCATAATGTAATGTGTGTGCCTAGAGTAACAAAGAATCTTATTTTTGTATCCATGATTACAGATTAGGATCTCAAGATAGAATTTTCTAAATCTAACTATTATATTAAAGATTTGTTGGATGGCATGAAGACTATTACTTCAATAATTTGAATAGGATGTCTGTACAAAATGGATGTGAGGATAGCACCAAATTGAGCTTTGATAGCATCAATTTTGACTATATAAGAGCTATGGCACCATTGATTTGGTCATATCAACTACAATGATTTGTTGTTACTTCAGAAAAGGAAATGGTAAGAGATATTCCTACATTAAAACAAGTGCATAATGATTGTGATACGTGTGCAATACGAAATATGTCTAGAGAATAATTCCCTGTTCAAGTAGAAAAGAAAATGAGAGACATACTTGAATTAGTGCACACTAACCTATGTGGACCCATGCAAACAAAGTCATTAGGAGGTGCATTGTATTTTCTACTATTTTTTGATGACTGCACAAAGTTTTCTTGGGTATATTTTATGAGTAAGAAAAGTCATACATTTGAATACTTTAAGCAGTTTAGGTATATGATTAAAAATCAAACAGGGAAGCACATAAAAATTCTCTGCTCCGATCAAGGGGGAGAATACAGGAAGGACGAACTTACCAAGTATTGTAAGAACCATGGAATATTACAAAAATTCAAAGTACCCTATACTCCTCAGCAGAATGGAGTAGCGGAAAGAAAGAAAAAAACATTGCTAGAGTGTGCTAGGAGCATGTTGAAAAGTAAGGGTCTTTCAAATATTTTTTGGGTTGAAACATTGAATATTGTAGTTTATTTGAAAAATAGGAGTCCTACAAGAAGTCTTGAGTTTAAAACTCCCTTTGAAGCATTATATGGATTTAATCTTGCAGTAAAACATTTAAGATTATTTGGGTCTAAATAATTTGCCCACATTCCAAAGGAAGACATAATAAAACTAGATTCAAAAGCCATCAGATGTACCTTTGTAGGGTATTATTCACAATTTAAAGCTTATATATTATTTAATCCCTCTAATCACAAGATATTTGTTAGTAGAGATGTTATGTTCCATGAGTAGGTTTCTGATGAATCTGATAAAAGAAATGAGGATTGGGATATTCCGTTCTTGGTGGAAGGAAGTGAAGAAACATGTAACAACCATGAGGAGCATAAAAAGGCAGAAGCATAAAGTTTAAATACAAAAATCAAGCCGAGTCCTTCAAAGGAAATTCACAATGGGTTTGAAGCTACACCAATGCTCAGAAGATTAGGTAGGCACATTCAATGGCCTACTAGATATAGGGGGAATGCCTTTATCACCAGTATGATGAATGTTGTTGAACCTTCTAGTTATAGATAAGAAAATCAGTGTAGTGAATGGAAAACAACTATGGAACAGGAATATGAATCTATTCTCAAAAATAACACTTGGGATTTCATTGAACAACCTGAAGGGAAACAAACCATAGGATGTAAATGGTTGTATAAACTGAATATTAATGCAGATGGAACCATAGATAAATTAAAAGATAGATTGGTGGAAAAGGGGTATTCACAAAAAGAAGGTATTGACTATGAGGAACCTTCACCTCCGTAGCTAAACTAAACACTCTCAGAATGATGATTACTTTATCTACTAAGAAACATTGGATGATTCACCAACTAGATGTAAAATCTGCATTTTTAAATTGGGAATTGAAAGGGGAGGTTTATTTAGAGCAACTTGAGGGGTTTGTCCAAAAAGCAAAATAACATTTAGTCTGTAGATTAAAGAAAGGTATATATGGAGTAAAACAAGCACCTAGGTCATGCTATGAAAGGTTTAACTCATTTTTTCTGCAACAAAGTTACAATATAAGTAAAAATGACCCTAATCTGTATACTATGAAAAATGAAAAGGAGCGCATAGTGTTAATTTATTTCTATGTAGATGATCTAATTATTAGAGGTGATGATATTGATCTGATAAAAAAAATCAAGCAGTAAATGTCACAAATGTTTGAAATGAAAGACCTTGGTGAACCAAGATATTGTTTGGGTCTTGAGATATGGAGAGATTCAGGACAAAATTTTATGTCCCAGGGTAAGTATGTCAGAGGTCTACTAGAAAGATTCAGGATGGATCAGTGCAAGGCTACAATAGTTTCATTACAACCGAACATTAAACTTCTGAGTCAGGATGGCTCTAAAGAGGCAGATGCAACACTCTATCGACAATTGGTTGGGAGTCTAATCTACCTAACCACTACTAGACCAGATTTGGCTTATGCAGTTAGTGTGCTAAGTCAATACATGTCCAAGCCACTTGAGAGTCATTGGAATGCAGAAAAAGGTGTTTTAAGGTATCTACAAGGGACTGCATATTATGGTATTATTTATATTGATTTTTCTGTTGTTAGATTGACAAGATTTACAGATTCCGACTTGGATGGAAACGTAGACGACCGAAGATCCATAACAGGTTAAGAATTCAGCATTGGATCCAAGGTGATTACGTGGAGCAGTAAGAAACAAAACACAGTTTCCTTGTCTTTAGTAGAAGTAGAGTATCAAGCTATGTGTGTAGAAACATGTGAGGATGTTTGGTTGCAGAGACTTCTCCAAGATGTCAGGAAAGAACAAAAAGATGGAAAAAAAATCAGATGTTATAACTAGAGCTCAATCAAACGTTCCAATCATCCGATGTTTCACAAAAACACTGAACACATTGATACACAATTCCACTTTGCCAGGGAAAAAGTCCAATCTAAAGAAATCCATCTTGTATACTGTAAAAATTGTGATAATGTTCCAGAAATTTTCACTAAGCCTCTTGGAAGAATTAAGTTTGAAATGTTTAGGGAGATGTTAGGCATATGTGTGAACCCCTTCTCCATTAAGGGGGAGTATTGAAGATAATGGAGAATCCTATATTAGTGTGATTTGGATCACGAGACCTTAGGATAGGAATTAGTTTCTATTTCTTAGGGTATAGTTCTAACTTGCCTAAAACCATGTATGCTATATAGTGCTTGAAGTGTATTGAGAATGTAGAGCATTCTACAGAGCCAGACTCTCCTGGTTCAGACTCTCCTTCGTAGAGCTGACTAGTGGGTTTTCTATTTATTTAATTCAAACATCACTTTTTATCATTATTTGGGTTGTTCTATTAAGACACTTCTTGGTGTGAAATCATTAGTTGAATGATATATTGGACATGTTGAAGATGTAGTCCTGCTAAACTTATATAAAAAAATAAAATTTCTTTTATATACTTAAATTTAAATTAATAAATATAAAAAATTATATTTAGTTAAATATTTAATAATCTAATAACATATATTAAAATAATAATCAAAATTGTATCTAAATTAAAATAAATATAAATAAAACATGAGCATACAAAAAAATTGTAAATTAAATTTAGATCATTATTATAAATTTTTATTCTAAAGTCTTGAGAATGGACTTAGTTGGTAGCTCCCAACCGTCCATAATGAATTTGATATTTGTGGGTCTTCCTTTATTAATATAAACTTTAACCACAAAAGCTTGAAAACTCTAATAATCAAATCTCTCTAAGTTAAGTTGAATTTGACTTTTCCATTAACAAATTTGAATATATTTTAAATAATGATAAATTTAATTTCAAAATTGAAATTGTATTTACATTAAAATGAATATGAAAAATGGTATCAGAATAAGAATAAACTTAAATAAAACACTAGAGTTAAAATAATGTTGTAATTTAACTTTAAATCATAAAAATGGAGGTTTTATATGATCAATTCTTTATTGAGTCTAGAGGCTAATTCTACAGTGCAGTATGAGGGGATGTGTAAGTCTTTCCATCGGGGTCTATACGTTGGGTTCACATGATCCCCCTTAAAAGAAAAATTATTCTCTACAAAGAAAAATCCAACGTGTCCCTTAAATATATATATATATATATGTTCTACATAGAAAATATTGTAGATTTAAATAAATTTTAAAAGTATATGCTAACTAATTTATGTGTCATCAACTTCATATATATCTATATATCTAAAAACAATTATTAAAATAAAATATTTTAATGTTGTTTGTAAAAAATATTTTATGTGGGTTATCAATTAAATATTTTAATATGAATTAATATTGATATATACTAAAAAAATATTAATAATAACAACTATTTTAATAGATGTACATGTTATCTAAAATATTTTAATGTTAATTATGTATATATTACATATCATTTTAAGAAAATTATGTATATATCATGAAAAATTAACTTTTTAAGGTAAAAACATTTATTTGGTCCAATGTATACTCTACATAGCATTCAAAAATACATTTAAAAAAATGAAAAATAACACATTGTATTTTGCATTCTAAAGACGTTTTCACATAAAGAAATTTGATCCACATGAAGAAATTTTATCCCTCTTAGCTCATGCTAGATCCATACTTAAGATGTATCTATGTATGGTTACGTTTGATTTGACCTTTTACTTTATGGAATTGAATATATTTAAATAATGATAAATTTAATTTCAAAATTGTTACTTTAATAGAGAAAAAAAGAAAAATTAAAGAATAGAACACATTTTATATATGGGGAAATTTAATTTAATGTCTAAATAACTTTTAAATGGTAAAAAAGATAATTTCAAAATTGATATTTTATTGATGAAATAAAAAATAAATAAATAAACAATATTAGAAAATATAATATGTAAGTAATGGATAGATTGTTAGATGAAATATCTCTCTCTCTCTCTCTCTCTCTCTCTCTCTCTCTCTCTCTATATATATATATATATATATATATATATATATATATATATATATATATAATTTAAACCATTTTTTAATCCCTGGATGCAGGTGGCATATATAAGTGGGTATCCTAACTAAATTTATACCCCTCATTTAAATTCACCACAAGTGGGGATCAAGGGCCTTTAATTCTCCCTCCTAACTTGCATATCTATCGATCTCAATGAAACTCAATTCAGTGCTCCACATCCTACACGTGATCTGTATGTACTTGACATTCATGCCTCATTTAATTCGTTATCCCCTGCCCTGAAGATGGCGAAACTTTTGGCTATCTAACACCTGCCTGCTCAAATTTTTCATGATACACCTATATGTCTCCCATAATCACACTCTCCTTGAGCACCTGGATAATTGTTGTAATTGATCCTACAAATTTTCTCTCCCCTTCCTCATTCTCCAACCTACTACCATGATTCGCGAGCATAGATGTGTCTGGTGTAGAGGTGGTGGGCAACGCTGTCCACAACCTCTTCGCATTATAGGTTTTGATGAGCACTCTGCTCTTTTTTCCCCAAACATTCCAATGAGCACTCGATGTAACATGGATTCTCTGGAAGATAATGAAAGAAGGCACCTTAGCGATGGGAAATGGGCCTTTATAATTTTACTTTTCAAGCACTTATGGAAGAAACAACATGCAAAATATTCTTCCTCGTCAAAGGTTGTCGAGCAAACTCCTAGATCAACTGCCTCCACAAGTTTCTACATCAACTATCCTTCTATTTCAATATCTCCTTCCTTCTTGTCCCCCTCTCCCCGTCCTCCTCTTGCTCCCAAGAAAAAATGGCTCCCTCCTTGACTTTCCTTCCTCTCCTTTTCCTTTTGTCCAGATAGATGATGCTCAACAGTAAGGTCATGCGAGTAGGGAAGTGGAGAAGGCTCCAACTCAACAGGTTTGAACTACTTATGCTTTTCTCATTGTCAAGGAACAATTGGATGATGCTACAACTAAAGTTCATGTCAACAAGATAAAAATACACCAGATGGCTCTGCGACCTCTAGAGGAAAGGAAATTTTCTAATTTGTCTCTCTTAATGGTCCTTATGCTTAGCTCTCAAGGAAAACATCAAAAGAATTTTTTTACTTTGGTTAAAACATTTTCTTGCCACTTTCTCTAGCTATATCTAAGTTTTCTATTTTGGTCACCAACAATGTTTTCTACCATGTTTGACTCGTAGACCTTTGGGTTTCCACGTGATGGGAAGTTTGTCTCTAGCGGGTTCACATCAACATCACTATAGCTCTCTAGATTTTGTACATTATTTTTTGCTAATATGAAGTTCTTGAATTGCTTAAAAAATAAGAATAATAGTAATAATTTTTTAATATATATATATATATATATATATATATATATATATATATATATATATATATATATATGTTTGTGTGTATATATATATTATAATAACTTTTTATATCATTTTATAATTCAATTTATATGATTTTATACTATGACATGGATCCCTATCTGAGGCTCTCGCATATTGATATTCTCGCCATAGATACATTTGTCATGGCCTCTCATTCTCACCATTGATCTTCATGGCTCACATTAATTATCTCACATATCTATTGGAATTTTTGAAGTATTCCAAACACACAGAGGAATAAAAATTCCCCAACTAAACACAGAGAAAATCAATTTAAAATTTTGACAGATATCCATAAAACAACACTTCTATTTCATTAAAAATATATGGGATATTAAAAAATGAAATTCTTCCTTCTTCTGAGGGATTAGAATGCAAAATGCTTCTTGCTTAATTGCTACAAAAGCGCAGTGTATTTCAAAACTCCGCTCTCTCTCTCCTTTTATTTGTTGCCTTCGGGCATAAATATGGAATTACAAACTATTAAAAAAAATTAAAAACAAACTATTGTATTATATATATTATAAACATTCTATGTTTATAATATATATATATATATATATATATATATATATATATATATATATATATATATATATATATATATCCTAAGTCAAAATACTTTGAAATAAACATGTCACGACATTTAAAAATAAACCAAGGTTCTAAAACCTTTGTTCATCTCGGCGAATAACAAAAAAAAATATAAAACATTAGCCTAAATGGTGACATGGCGGAGGTGGGACCTCTTATCGCATGGGCTATGGGCTATGGTGACGAGGCTTCAAACTATGTGAATGGCTTCGGATTGGTTAGCAGAGTGTCACGTGGATCTATGGGTTCCACAAACATTATGTGGACCATTCAAATTCAAAATAAACGACGGGATGTGTTTTGGCTGGTGGAGGGTTTTAAAGATGCTGGTTGTGCGTTTATGAGGCAGAGGTTGCGTGGTCAAAACCACAGATTTGCAAATCAAAACAGGTTACAGCCTTATAACTAAAAATTTGAACTTGCAGGTGCTTTTAAACCCGGATTGAATGCATAGTTGTGTTCAAGTTAAAACAAAAGAAATTTCTTCCTTCTGTCCTTCAAATTCCCCTCAGAATTAAACCTCCATTGTCCTCCTCCTCGGTTTCAGTTGGAATTAATATTTCCAACACTCCCCCTTAATTTCAACTGTTGCATTCTCTTACATACCCAAACATTTTCTCGAATAATTAAAACTTTTCTACCCAAATGGTTTTTTCAATATGTCAACAAACTTCTCTTTAGTTCTGCAATGTTTCAAAATAATTTATCCAATGTTCACTAGCTCTCTGATGTAGTGATACTTGGCATCAATGTGTTTCGTTCTCTTATGAAACACTGAATTCTTGGATAAAGCTATTATTGAGCTATTATCACAATAAACTATTGTGCCTTTTACCTTCTCATGACACAAACTTCTCAACATTCTCCTTATCAAAAATGCTTGACATGTTGCTACGATAGCTGCCACATACTCTACCTCTACTGTTGATAAAGCCACAGTTGGCTGTTTCTTAGAATCCCATGAAATGGATCCTAATCCCATATGAAAAAAATATCCAGAGGTGCTTTTCTTGTCATCTATACTTCCAGCCCAATCACTGTCAGTACATCCAATCAATTCAAAATTTTCTGAAGTGGTGTATAAAATACCATACCTCTTTGTTCTTTTCACATACCTCAGAATTATTTTTTCTACTTGTCAATGTGCCTCCTTTGGCCTTTCCATAAATATGGAAATTAGACTTACAACATGCATAATATCTGGCCTAGTTGCAGTCAAATACATGAGGCTGCCAACTATGCTTTTATACAAACTTGGATCAAAATCCGTGTTGATGTCTTGTTCGCTTAATTTCAATCCCATCACTGTAGGAGTGATTGCTACCTCACAATGCTACATATTAAATATTTCCAAAACTGATTTAACATACTTTTCTTGAGAAATAAAAATTTTATTTTCATTTTTCTCTACTTCTATTCTTAAGAAGTATCTCAGCAATCACATATCAGTCATTTCAAATTCATCCTTCATGATTGTTTTAAAATTCTCAATGAGATAAGCATAATTACCTATGAATATAACATCATCAACATACAAAAAAACAATGAGAATCTTACCACACTTTTATTTGATGTATAATGTGGGTTTTCCTTCGCATTTTTCAAACCCATTTTCCAGTAGATAGGCATCTATCCTACTGTACCATTTTCTTGGTGCTTGTTTCAGCCCATACAAAGCTTTCTTCAATTTTCATACCTTGTGCTCTTAGCATTATTTTTCATATCCCAGAGGTTGTTCAACATAAACCTCTTCCATCAATACTCCATTTAGGAATTTTGATTTCACATCCATTTGGTAAACTTTCCATTTGTGTTGTGCTTGTATGGACAACACTGCTCTTACTATTTCCATTCTTGCAACTAGTGCAAATGTTTCTTCATAGTCTCTTACTTGTTGTTCCTTGTAGGCTTTGAAAACAAGTCCGGATTTGTGCCTTTCAATCTTACCTTCAACATTGCTCTTGGCTTTATAAACCCATTTTACTCCATTTACTTCTTTACATTTTTGAAGATCAACGAATTCCCATGTCTTATTTTTCTCTATGGCATTTATCTCTTCATCCATAGCATCTATCCATTTCTTATCTTTTACAGCTTTGTAAAAACTAATAGGATCTTCTACATGACAATACAATGGAAATAAAGAGTTCATACCTTCATTTTTTTCTTCTTTCTCATAGATTTCATTCAGACTTCTGAATCTGGTTCCTCTTTCACCTGTTGAACTTGTGCTTGTAGAAGCACTCAAATATGTTCCTTGTGATGTGCTTGGAGAAGCATTGTCATCACTTCTCAAGGGTGTTCTCATACCTACTTGTGGTGTCCCTTGTTGTCCTTGTGTTGGTGGAGGTGGTGCTGCTAATGAGGGATGTATTTCAACCATTTATTCCTCATCATCATCGTGAGACAAAAAACTTTTAACATTCACTGTTTACTCAATGCTTCCATCCCAAGCTTCTTCTTCAATAAATTGTATATTTATGCTTATCATAAAATTCTTGGTGGATGGGTTATACAATCTGTATGCCTTGTATTATTCACTGTATCCAACAAATATGCACTTCCCCCCCTTTCTATCCAACTTCTTCCTTAGCTAATCTGGAATGTGTGCATATGCCACACAACAAAAAGCACTCATGCAGCTGACAAATTGTTTTATGCCACTCCATGCTTCTTCTGAAACTCTGTTCATAAGACTCTTTGTTGGGGATCTATTTAAAACTTCTACTACACAATGTACAGCTTCAGCCTAATATTCATTTGGAAAATGTTTTTCCTTCAACATACTTTTTACCATATCCATGATGGTTCTATTTTTCCTTTCAGAAACTTCATTTTGCTGCGATGTATACCTTGATGTAAATTGTTTATAATGGGTGAAAATGTGAAGTTGGGTTACACTTTTTGCCCTTTTTTAAGAAAAACCTTTCATTCCTTTTCAGTTCTTCAAATTTCTGTAAGCTAAAACAATTTTTTTGTTTAGAATTTCATTTTGCAATAAAAATATAAGTTGTCTGAAATTTTGTTAGCTTTCTATTACTTATTTTTTGAAATTTTTTTATACACATTTTATATGTAAACTCGGTGTTTCTTTGAGTGAGTGTTTTTTAGCAATCAACGGATTCATAAGAAGTCATGTTAATACGCAATGTTGTATTCTTTGAAAATTTGTGTTTTTGAGAAACAAAATGTGTTACAACAATCTAGATAGAGTCTACTTCGGTTTCGTCATATTTACAAAGAGAATGGATGCATATCATAATTAGTAGAATTTTTTGAACTGGTCCAATATGAAAAACTGCATATTTTGAATATGTTTCGCGACGCAGGAAATTTCTTAACATATAAGTTATCAACTAAAAATCTAAAAGCTACCCATTAGAGACGACAAACCAATGTAATGTACCATAATTTTTTCAATTTTTTTACATTGTATTTTGGAAGATACAGAATTTTGATTTCACTGAATCACAATGATCTTCAGAAATTGTTTGCATCTGTTTTACTACAAAATTAATTAAAATTAGTAAATATTTATGAAATTCCAAAGTTATATTTTCCTGAAAGTAGATTCAATTCTAAAAATTCTTTTCTTGGTTCTGACAGTTAATTCTGAATGTTTCATGGAGTTTAATCAGTCCAAAGCTGCAGAAATGTATTTAGGGCTTGGCTCTGCATAACTAGTGATGTGTTAGTTCGGCTAAACTCTTAAACAAGGTTCGGCCAAACTATTTTTTGCGTTGATGGCACGTTAAATCAAACGACAAAGTATTTCGGCCAAACTATTTATTAGAATTTCGACTGAACGTTTACTTATCTTTCCGTCGGTCGGAAATTACCATCGATCCCCTCCAAAAAAAACATTTCACGGCAGTATAAATCGTCGTGAAACCATTCATTATTTTTGCATATTTTCGCATGTTTGGTCTGATTTTACAAAAAAAATTATCTGATTTTGCGAAGAATTGTTTTGGGTTTAAGGACTTTTCTTCGAGGTACATTCAAAGGGCTTTTCTTTGAGACACATTATTTTCATACATTTGATCTGATTTTGCAAGGAATTTTTTTGGGTTTAAAGAATTTTTTTGGAGGTACATTCAAAAGACATTTCTTGGAGGTATGTGATACAGTATTTTGGGCTTCATTTTTTTGAAGTATGGATTTGGGCGTAATTTCGAAAGGAAATTTTTTGGTTTTGGGTTGAAGTTAATCTTTTATAATGATTTTTTAAAATGAGTTTTTGTGTAACTTTTTAAATGAAATTTTTTTGTAGGACTTGGAAGGAAATATTTTGAACTTCGTTTCATTTTTATAAGACATTTTTTTCTTGAATTTTTTAAAGTAAGTGTTTTGGATTGGAGTATGTATTTTTTGCAAAATTTCTAAAATGAGTTTTTTTAAATTAAATCTTTTGTGATGTATTTTTTAATTGAGTTTTTGTCTAAATTTTAGAAGGAAATTTTTTGAACTTCATGCTCTATTATCATGGGAAATCGAAGAAATTGTACGAGAAAATATCATCGAAAAAGAGACCTTCAGGAACGTAGAGAAGAGATGAGACAATATCACAAAATAAAGATAGAAGCACTCTCAATTATTGAAGGGGAAAATCAACCTCAACTAGAAGTTGAAACCGCTATGTAAATGCAAATATTATGATTTTGATTTATTTAAAATTTCCTTAGTGTAAAATGTGAAGCTTATTTTTTATTTAATGAACTAATTTGAAAAATATTTTGCAATGTAAACAGAGAGAGATATTCCAATTTAGTTATTTATTGAATATGTAAACTTATTATGTACTATTCATTCGAATATGTACAGATGAAATCAATGTCGATGATGAGATGTTAGAAAATGTTGACACTCACACATATGGAGATAAAAAATCTGACCTTTATATACGATATCATGTTAACCGCATTTTTGAGAAGTATTTCACAAAGGAAAATGTGACAATTCAAGCCCAAATGTTGAAAGGTCTCCTATTATTAAGGAAATTAAAAGAAGCTACAACTTTATTGGTTATTCGAAAATTAGCCAAAGATAAAAAAATGAAGGAAAATGTGATACAAAATATAAATAGTGCTATAAATTCAATTAAAAGATGTAGACAGAAAAATGTTTCATCTGTACATAGAGCAATACATATGGCAGTGCTTTCCTCAAGTACTAAAGAGAATCGGTTGGTAAAATCCATGGCACGAGCATTAGGAACCTCATGAAAAACTTTCCACAAACGTCAGAAATTTCGGTTGCAAATAGATGTAAATGATGAACTTGCTTGTTGGAGAGCTATTTTTAGGCAACCATACAAAGATAGACTTGGAGAAAATGTTAAAAAAATAATATATGAATATTGGAAGAACAATTCGTGTGTTTCATCCACTGCAAGGCATGTGATGTGAAGGAGAATAACATGAAATCAGTACGAAGAACATGAAAAAAATTTCTTGGAAACCACTCAGATAGAGTTGTTCAACAAGTTCAAAGAAGAGAATCATGAAATTCATGTTTCAATCAATGCTTTTGTTCAACAAAAACCATCGTATGTAAAACCTATCACCGTACGCGACACTTGTTGTTGCCATTATCATGTGGAATTTGAGTTATATTATGACACATTCCTTGATTTTGGTAGAACATTTTGGAAGGACTCACCTCCTCCTTCCACTATCCGTGATTTCATATCTCAAATTCTATGTGAAAGAGAAAACAATGAACTATTTTACGAAAAGAAATGTGTTGGTGGTAAAAAATGTGATGATTGTGGAAATTTGACTAAATTTCAAAACAAATATCGTACTGATATAAATGTTCAATCATTGTCCAACATAAAAGTGAAATGAAAGAGATATGAATATATCCATACATTGATTGAAGGTGCAAATAGTGTTAAAAGAATTGAATTATGAGAAGAAGAAATTTTTGTCAGTAATTGATTTTGCAGAAAACTACACATTTGGTCCACAAAAAGAAATTCAGAGTGAATATTATCATTCTGACCAAGTCTCCATGCTCGTCCATATTCTATATAGACATGCTGAAAAAACGTCGATCATATAGAAAGCACCAGTGAGAATCGACATATTATTAAAGAATATCACTTTTATATCAGTCACGATCGTACACATGATACATATTTTGTACAACATTATTTTTGAAAAATTTATGATTCCTTGAAAAATCATGGAATAACATTCAATGAACATTGGATATGCTCAGACGAATGTGTAGGACAATTAAAATCTGCACGATCATTCTTTTGGTTGTGTTGTCTTCATAAGAAAACATGCATTAAACATTGTTGGAATTTCTTTGAGACTGGCCATGGAAAAGGAGAACATGACGGTGCAAGGGCATGCATAAAACGAGCACTTAGAAGACATCAAATGAACCCCTATGCAAGCCGACTTGTGGACGCGAAAGAGGTTGTTCAATGGTGCATCGCTGCTCTAAGCCATGAGACTAACCGATCAAGGGAAGTACGAAGGTACATTCAATTTAATTTTGATTGGATATCTAATTAAATAAATAGTGTACATTTATCACAATGATTATCTTTGATTGTATTTTGATATCATATTTACATTCTTCTTTAAATTTTCCATATAAAGGTTTTTTTGGCATATTAGGATCAAAGACGTAGATAGATCAATTGGAAATGACGTTGAAACATTAAAATGGAATCGAAAATTGCATTCAATTAAAACAAAGTCATCCAAAAATGTGTTTGCATTGGATAAAAGAAAATATTATTGTTTTTGTCCTGTTTGCATAGACAACACAAAATCCAATGATGTTTGTGAAAACAAAATGTATGTAAAAGATTGGAAACATACAAAGCTAAATACAAAGGGAAAAATGTCCATTCCAATGTTTGAAGAAATGCAATCAGAGGAGACTACAATATCATTCGATGGTGATCGAGTTTCTGATATTGTTAGAGAAGGTAACATTTGAATTTCTTTCTAATGATAAAGATCTAGAAATAAATTTGAATATGTATAATTTTGTCACGTTTGTTTAATTGTGCAGGAGATGTTTTTGTTGTAATTGCACCTACTGACAACAATGAAAATGTGAAGTATTATTTGATGCGTTGCACTGAATGAAAAATGAAATTATTCGAAGACTATAATGATCACATATTTCCATATGAAAGAGGATATGTTATAATAAAAGGTTATTTTTCCAGACAAACTAATCAAAGTGGGAATTTTTTTTACTTTGAAGACTATGAACCTGATTTCATAACATTTCAATATAGTCACATTGGTGTGTGCAGCACGCATAAAGTTGATCGAGGTTCAATCAAAGAAAAAAATGAATATTAAGAAATGGGAAATGTCAAAATCCGATCATGAACAGATTATTGAAGATAGCATTCAATTGGAATATTTTTTATTGAACTGCCCAACAATTTATTCTCTTTGGATTATATGTTCTAGAACTTCCAGTACTAAATTAAAAATTGAGCTGCCTTGTTATGTTATATATGCAAGTGTTTGCACATGTACAAATTGTTTTGGTACATGCACACTCTAGTATTAACTAAAAGTAGATTTTCTATACATGCATTGATGAAAAATGTTGCATATATATATATATATATATATATCTATGTGTGTGTGTGTGTGTGTTTTAGAATGCAATTAACTGTTCAAGTAGTTTTACTATGTGCATCGATGAAAAATGTTTCACGTACTCAATATATATGTTCTAGAATGCAATTAACTGAAAGTTTTTTTTCTATGTGCGTTGATGAAAAATGTTGCATGTATTGGATATATACACGAACTCAATACAAGCCCAGTTTTTCTTGTGGGCTTTTTTGGTAAAAAGTATCCACAATGTAAATAAATCATCTGCAATATAATTTTGTAAGAAGATTCCTTTCAAACAAGAGATTCAGAGCACTTCTTCAACTTTTTGTGGAATTTGACCCACATCTCTATTCCTGATTGAAAATCTAGTATAGAATTTGTCTGTCCAATGGTCTAATATGTTCTATGTGCATTGATGAAAAATGTTGTGCACGTATTATATATATGTGTGTGTGTGTGTGTGTTCTAGAATGCAATTAATTTTTCAAGCAGTTTTCCCATGTGCATTGATGAAAAATGTTTCACGTACTGAATATATATATATATTCTAGAATGCAATTAAAACTGAATGGACCATCAATTTATCAATTTATAAATCAACAAGGCTACCTAGTTGAGTGCATTAATTACATTGACCCCAATTCAACAAACATATATCTACTTCTTATATTTCCAATCAAAATTAAAGAGATTTATATGGGAAAGAGCCAGAACATATAGCCTATGAAATACTTTAGTTCATAGGTCAATGAAGGTGTCATCATGTGGGAAAATGTTTCAAGAAAAATTGATGGTACTTAAAAGTAATCTTAAGATTGTTTTTGATCTTTACATACTACATACTATTGTTTGAGTGATTTTTTTTTTTTAAACTTACCAAATGTACTTCAACCATTTAAAACTTGAATTTTAAAAACCTTTTGATTATATCAAAACAAATTACTTCACATGTCATGCCAATTGTAGTTCAACTATCCAATAAAAACATTAAACATTTAACATTATATCACATGCCAAATGTAGATTGAAACCATCCAAAACTTAAGATTTAAAAACTTTTTGATTATATATCGTGCAACATTACTTCACATGCCATGCCAATAATACTTCAACTATCCAATAAAAACATTTAACATTATATCACATGCTAAATGTAGATTGAAACCATCCAAAACTTAAACTTTAACTTAACAAAAAATTATAGATCACAACATTACTTCACATGCCATGCCAATTATAGTTCAACTATCCAATAAAAACATTTAACATTATATCACATGCCAAATGTAGATTGAAACCATCCAAAACTTAACTTTTAATCTAACAAAAAATTATAGATCACAACATTACTTCACATGCCAAATGTACTTCAAGCATCCAAAACTTAAGTTTTAAAAACAAAACAAATTATAACACATCATTACATAACATGCCAAATGTAGTTCAGAAGCAAAACATTAATTTATAGATGACAACATTACTAGTAGTTCAATTATCCAAAACTTAAAATTTTTAAAAACCAAACAAATTATATAACAACATTACTTCACATTCACATGCCAAAAGTACTAAAACCATCCAAAACTTAACTTTTTGGAACAAAACAAATTATATTAACACTGTAATAAAATATGTCCAAAAATTGTAGATCTCACAAGTATCAAACTATATCAAGTTATATATATATATATATATATATATATGATAGTGCATCTAGATAATATATAAAAAAGTAAATTTAAAACTATCTAAATCTTGAAATCAAATTTACAAATCATGTCCATCAAATAGAGATGGATGTAGCGTCTTTCCTATCAGGGTCTCAATCCGCACACTATCATGCGAAGCATGGGAAACCTGTACACAATGCACATGTACTTGAACATTCAAATTTGATGTTTTAAAAATGAGTGAGAATATATATAGAACTTCATGTAGAAAACAAAATATAAAAAAAATCATGCAATACCTCATGACGTTCCCTCTCCATTTGTTCACCTGCTACAAGTTCCCCCTCATGGGAACATCTGCAATAGTAAACTGTACAACATATATATATATATATATATATATATTAAAAAATTTCAAATGAAAATGCACATGTACATATATAAACTTATTTTCAATAATATTAAAAAAGAAAGTTAGATAACTTGTTCAAATGGTTGAAATAGTGTGGATGTTCCTATCTCCGTCGCTAGAGTCTGTGGAATAAAGAAATCTTCTATAGGAACCTAAAATTAAAAATTTTAAAAGTATAAAATAACTCAAGATCAAGATCTCAATTTATTAAATAAACAACAATTTATAAATTATAACTAAATTATATATATATATAAGTGAAAAATTGAATACTTATGCAGGTGAATTTGAGACATCTCCTAAGAGAGGCTCCAAATGAAAATCTCCAAGAACCTAAAATTCAAAAAATTTAAAATAACTCAAGATATAGATATATATATCTCAATTTTTAATGAAACTTTTTGAGGTGGAATATATATATATAACTTAAACATAAATTTTAAAAGTGAAAAATTGTCCATACTTGTTGTGGATGTGGCACATCTCCTAAGGAAGTAGAAGGTACATCTCCCAAGGAAGAAGAAGGTACCGCCATCCCAAAAACATCGGACGGAATCAGAATCTGTTAAAACATTTTATTATTATATATTTAGATGTACATGTGTGCACAATTATTTATTACAAAAATATCACTTAAAAAACACTAACATTTGTCAACATATCTTGATGGTGAAACCCATCTTCATTGTTTGAACCAGAGGTCCCGAATGTGATATTAAAATTTTCCTCATTCATCATGCATGACAACTGCAAATGGTGTTTTAACATATAATGATACATTTTTGTTAGTTTAATGTACATAAAAATAAATGTATACATTTACATACACATGTATTTATTACAAATTGTACACATGTATGTGTTAAAATAATTGAACCATAAGGTCATTAACACATACCGTTCCTGTGCACTCTTCCTCATGAAGAATTAGGTTTTTCCAACCATTGTGACAATTCTTTGCATATATTCAGAGATCTTCAACATTCATGTTGTCAATCTCCTCATCTGTAGAATACAAAAATTTGGCACGTGCATTCTAACGTGCTCTTTGTCGATTTAGACAAACATCAGCTCCACCCAATCTACTATAAACATTGTCGATCATGACATCCCTTACTTCTTGACTTATTTGAGAAGTTGCATCCATATCTGACTACAGATTTTCGACCCGAAAAGGTCGACTCACCAATGGTGGCTTAGGGCGAGGCAACTCCACATCTTGCCTAGTGCCCCTACAGTCACACAATCGACCTTTCCCCGGACCAAGAAATTCTAATGGAATGTCATTGTAATTGGGTTTAATTTTCAAAAACAATTATGCATAAAACAATTTTGAAAAATAAACAGGAACCTCGTCATTCCATGGGAACCTTCCATAGGCCGCAAGGTGCCTATCATACAAATAGTGAGCTATATCGGGGTTCTTGAAATATTACACCTTCAACATTTTTATTTTTTGCCCTTCCTTGAAATTAAACATTGACTTCACCATATCTTTTATAACTCTTTGGTTTACATCCTCTCATTTATCGAGACACATTACTGTTTCCTTTCTCTTTCTCATGACTTCTACAAATGTATCAGTCATTTGCCCAAGAGTTTTGTACACATTCAATATTTCGCCCAATCAATGTGTAACTATTTCGAGGCTTTTTCGACTCTCAAAAGGTAGATTCAAAGTCACGAGATCTCTCCAGAATTTTACATGAAGTTGTTGACACCTTTCTAAGGTGCATTGCGCCATGTTTCTTTCCCATGGTATATCAAAAATGTCAGCCGGATAACTTGTGGTGGGTAGACAACCTTCTTCTTGAATGTAGCATTCTGCCTTGCGTTTATTTTGACCAATATTTGGAACATTTTCAGCTTTTGCATCAATATATATATATAATTTTTTATATTAGAAAAAACACATGTAAACAAATTTGTACAAATTCAATGAAAAAAATATTGAAATTGATGGCAACCTCAACGTGGTTGGCTAGCATCTTCTCCACCCTGAAATTGTTGCAAACCAGAATGACCCTTCTAAGAACCAGCACCACCAGCCATTGATTGGCCTCTGGGAGAATAAAGATCACCACCTTCACACAACCTGCTACCACTTATTGATGGCCCTCTAAGGGGATTTGAACCATGACCAACCTCTCGAGAGGAGAGAGAAGCTTCATAAACAAATACGAATTTATAATCAATTGAAAAATACATGCATACATATAGATACAAGTGTACATATTCATTGATTAAATTTTGTTAAAACCATACCACGACTGGGTGAAACATGGGCATCCATGGCTGGAGTAGAGGCCCTTCTCTTCTTATTAGCTCCTAAAAAATAAAAAATGAAACTTATTAACAACTAATTTAATTCACAAAGTTGATAAAAAGTCAATTCGATATGTACACACATGTATGGAGATTTAAGATTATATTTAAACTTACCATGAACAGATCTCGATCTCGATCCCTGATCGCCCCCTCTCGTAGAGATATGGGATTTTTTTGATTTTGTCATTCATCCTCCATGATATATATATCTATGGTGGACATTTACAATTATTTTTTTAAATAACTAATTTAAATTAAATTCAAAATAAATTTCAGAAAATTAATGTTTAATTTAGTGTAAACAAATTATGTAAAACACAACTTTCAAAGCACTAATTGATGTTTGAAACTCAATTTAAGAAAAAAAAAGTTATAAAAATGATAAGTTCAACAAATTGTGTTTTACATGGTGGGATAATGCTTGGTATAAAATTGAAAATAACACATTGTCATTAAAAAAGAAGTGAAACTCCATTTAAACAAAAATTTGTTAAAGTCCCCGCTTTTTAATTTCATAAAAATGTGAAGTTCACCACTTGTTTCAAATGTGGAGTTCACCAAGTTGCGCTTTACGTGGTGTGGTGGGAGCACACTTGGTATATAAATGAAAAAATAACATGGTCATTAAAAAATACACATTTATAAGTACACCACACACACATATCCAAGATATGGTACAGTATCGATCAATAAATTTTGAAGGAGAGTGTCTCAACACTAATTCATCTTTGAGAGATGAATCTTGAATTTTTGAAGAAGAGCGTCTCAAAACTAATTCATCTTTGAGAGATGAATATTCAATTTTTGAAGAAGAGTGTCTCAAACTAATTCATCTTTGAGATATGAATCTTGCATTGGCATTGCCCCATATAATTCTCATTCATCTATTAATTCATCTTTAATAGATGAATCCTGAATTTGCATTGCCCCATGCAATAAATCAACAGACATCTTATTCACATTTATGCAATGCCTTATACTAAAAAATTGAAATTGGCTAACAATATTGTTTGCTATTCCATGCAGTTCTTTTAGATTTTCCTTCTTAACTTGGCATACACCATTCATCTGGTTGCACACAAGTTTAGAATTGGTGAAAAATACAATTCCATTTGATCCATACTCCATCGTTGTTCCTAAGCCTTCTATCAATCCAATATAGTATGCCTCGTTGTTTGTTGTTCTTCTTGGTATATTCATTTTCCTTTGGACGACTTTGCTAGTTGCAATATTGGAAAGCACATATGTAATAACTAAATTCCCTGGAATATGATAGAAATAAACTTTTATGCATAATTTCCATTTTTCAACCATATTTAATGGTTTTCTTATCTCTAAAAAAAAAAAACAAATTCAATAAAAATATATATATTCAGTTGACATTTATTGCAAATGCATGGGAGAAATAAAAAACATATATTTAGATCTATTCTGGAGATTGACTATAGGGACATTTACTAGATATGTCACCTTTCATAAAAGATGAGATCCAGAGGCTACCTGGCCCTTTACAGACTCTGCCTATAGAACTACCATGGATATGAAAATGAAAAAAATCTAATTAGATCTATTCTAGATATTGAATGTAGGGACATTTACTCTTAGGTTAAAACCTATATGTTTTGTATCAAATCACTTTTTTTGTATCAAATCACTTTTGGTTTCAATGGGAAACTTTTATGGCTAATTTGTGCTTTACATGTTGAATATAAAAGGTTTTTTCTCTCTCATTTTTTGAGACCATGGATATGAAAATGAAAAACTAGATACTTGGTTAAAAACTATGTTTTGTATCAAATTATTTTCTGTTTCTAAATACTATATGTTGACTGTAGGGGAATTTAGATCTATTCCAGAGATTGATTGTAGGGGCATTTACTAGATATGTCACCTTTCATAAAATATGAGATCCAGAGGCTACCTGGCCCTTTATAGACTCTGCCTATAGAACTACCATGGATATGAAAATGAAAAACTTCTAATTAGATCTATTCTAAAGATTGAATGTAGGGGCATTTACTAGATTAGGTTAAAACCTATGTTTTGTATCAAATCACTTTTGGTTTCAATGGGAAAATTTTATGGCTAATTTGTGTTTTACATGTTGAATATAAAAGGTTTTTTCTCTGTCATTGTTTGAGACCATGGATATGAAAATGAAAAACTATATAATTGGTTAAAACCTATGTTTTGTATCAAATCACTTTTTATTTCTAAATACTATATACATGTTGACTGTAGGGGCATTTACTAGATATGTCACCTTTCATAAAAGATGAGATCCAGAGGCTACCTGGCCCTTTACAGACTCTGCCTATAGAACTGCCATGGATATGTAAATGAAAAACTTCTAATTAGCTCTATTCTAAAGATTGAATGTAGGGGCATTTACTAGATTAGGTTAAAACCTATATTTTTTGTATCAAATCACTTTTGGTTTCAATGGGAAAATTTTATGGCTAATTTGTGTTTTACATGTTGAATATAAAAGGTTTTTTCTCTGTCATTGTTTGAGACCATGGATATGAAAATGAAAAACTATATAATTGGTTAAAACCTATGTTTTGTATCAAATCACTTTTTATTTCTAAATACTATATACATGTTGACTGTAGGGGCATTTAGATCTATTATAGATATTGACTATAGGGGTATTTACTAGATATGCCACCTTTCATAAAAGATGAGATCCAAAGGCTACCTAGCCCTTTATAGATTCTGCCTATAGAACTACCATGGATATGAAAATAAAAAAATTATAATTAGATCTATTCTAGAAATTGAATGTAGGGGCATTTACAAGATTAGGTTAAAAACTATGTTTTGTATCAAATCACTTTTGGTATGAATGGGAAAAATTTATGGCTAATTTGTGTTTTACATGTTGAGTATAAAAGGTTTTTTCTCTCTCATTGTTTGAGATCATGGATATGAAAATAAAAAAGTATATAATTGGTTAAAACCTATGTTTTTTATTAAAATACTTTTTGTTTCTAAAGACTATATACATGTTGAATATAAAAGGTTTTTTTCCCTCTCATTGTTTGAGACCATGGATATGAAAATGAAAAACGTATATTTAGTTCTATTCTAGAGATATGGCTAATTTGTGTTTTACATACATTGAATATAAAAGTTTTTTTCCCTCATTGTTTGTGTCCATGGGTATGAAAATGAGAAACTTCTATATTTAAAACTATTCAAGAGATTGATTTAATTGTAGGGCATTTACTCTTAGGTTAAAACCTATGTTTTGTTTCAAATCACTTATGGTTTCAATGGGAAACTTTATGGTTAATTCAAGTGTTTTACATGTTGAATATAAAAGGTTTTTTCTCTCTCATTGTTTGAGACCATGGATATGAAAATGAAAAAATTCTATTTAGATCTATTCTAGAGATATGGATAATTTGTGTTTTACATACATTGAATATAAAAGGTTTTTTCTCTCATTATTTGATACCATGGATATGAAAATTAAAAACTTCTATTTAAAACTATTCCAGAGATTGAATATAGGGGCATTTACTCTTAGGTTAAAACCTATGTTTTGTATCAAATCACATATGGTTTCAATGGGAAATGTTTATGGCTAATTAAAGTGTTTTACATGTTGAATATGAAAGGTTTTTTTCTCTCGCATTGTTTGAGACCATGGATATGAAAATTAAAAACTTCTATTTAGATCTATTCTAGAGATATGGCTAATTTGTGTTTTACATACATTGAATATAAAAGGTTTTTTCTATCATTATTTGAGACCATGGATTTGAAAATGAAAAAATTCTATTTAAAACTACTCCAGAGATTGACTGTAAGGGCATTTACTCTTAGGTTAAAACCTATGTTTTGTATCAAATCACTTATGGTTTTAATGAGAAACGTTTATGGAAAATTTGTGTTTTACATGCTGAATATAAAAGGTTTTTTTCTCTCTCATTGTTTGAGACCATTGATATGAAAATGAGAAACTTCTATTTAGATCTATTCTAGAGATATGGTTAATTTGTGTTTTACATACATTGAATATAAAAGGTTTTTTCTCTCATTGTTTGAGACCATGGATATGAAAATGAAAAACTTCTAGATATTTAAAACTATTCAATAGATTGATTGACTTGTAGGGGCATTTACTCAGGTTAAAACCTATTTTTTGTATCAAATCACTTATGGTTTCAATGGGAAACTTTTATGGCTAATTTGTGTTTTACATGTTGAATATAAAAGGTTTTTTTCTCTCTCATTGATTGAGACCATGTATATAAAAATGAAAAACTTCTATTTAGATCTATTCTAGAGATATGGCTAATTTGTGTTTTACATACATTGAATATAAAAGGTTTTTTCTCTCTCATTGTTTGAGACAATTGATATGAAAATGAAAAACTATATTCTTGGTTAAAACCTATGTTTTTTATCAAATTAATTTTTGGTTTCTAAATACTGTATACATATTGACTGTAGGGGCATTTACTGTAGGGGCATTTAGATCTATTCCAGAGATTGATTGTAGGGGAATTTACTAGATATGTCACCTTTCATAAAATATGAGATCCAGAGGCTACCTGGCCTTTTGCAGACTCTGCCTATAGAACTACCATGGAGATGAAAATGAAAAACTTATAATTAGATCTATTCTAGAAATTGAATGTAGGGGAATTTACTAGATTAGGTTAAAACCTATGTTTTGTATCAAATCACTTTTGGTTTCAATGGGAAACTTTTATGGCTAATTTGTGTTTTACATGTTGAATATAAAAGGTTTTTTCTCTCCCATTGTTTGAGACCATGGATATGAAAATGAAAAACTATATAATTGGTTAAAACCTATGGTTTGTATCAAATTATTATTTTTTTCTAAATACTATATACATGTTGAATATCAATTGCATGCACATGACATGCAAGTTATGTGAAAATTATGGATGATGAACGGCCTAAGTGAATCTCCATATCAATTGGATGAAAGTTATGTGCAGATGATGGATGATGAATGAGGTGATGCTGATCATAACCTTTACATCTATATGATAGGAAGCTTGATATACATAACAAGGTTTAGACTAGGTATAATTTTGGAATTAAATTTATGTGCAGTTGATGGACGATAAATGACCTAACTAAATCTCCATATCAATTGGATACAAGTTATGTGCAGATGATGGATGATGAATGAGGTGATATGTTGATCATAACCTTTACATCCATATGATAGGAATCTTGATACACATAATAAGGTTTAAAGACTATATATAATTTTTGGATTTATATTAGTTGGAATATTTCAATCAACAACGAAATAGAGTCATCTATTACCAACAAACATATATTAAGATACCTGAAAGAGACTACAAACAATGGAATATATTACCCAAAAGGTGAGAAAGTAATCTATTACTAACAAACAAATATTAAGATACTTGAAAGAGACTACAAACAATGGGCTATAGTACCCAAAAGGTGAGAAATTTACATTGACAAAATATAGAGATTCAACTAGGCTTGTGTGGATGACATGAAAGGTACAAGTGGACAATGTATAATTCTATTTAGGAAGAGTCTTCGGTTTAATGGTTAAGCAAGAAAGAGTCATTACTTTCTCTATCTAAAATAGAAGTGGAATACATAGTAGTTACTTCTTTTTGAGTGTTTTGGATGAAATGGGCTCTACAAGATATTAAGGTAAATTTGAGTGAACCTATATATCTATTAAGTGTTTCAATACAAGTGTAATAATAATTTCAAAAATAAAATATTCTACTTCCTTCAATCACTAAACATATCATCATAAAGTACCACTTCCTCACACAACAAGTCTTTGAGAAAATAGTGAAGATGAAATACATACCCACAAAGCCTCTTGTTAGAGAAGCATTTGAATATGTGAGAAACAAATTACAGATAGTTAGATTGTAAATTATTGTCACTTATTTGACTTCAAAAGAAGAGCCTGTGAAATTGAGTGCAATATCTATGTGGGAGAGTACACAATATCTAAGGGGGAGAATACAATATAAGGAAGAAATAAAAAGAGTAACAAGAATCATATGATTGTGTCAATAATTTGAAGTAGTCAAGAAGCATAACAAATGACCATCATCAAATTCAAATTGAAAGATCAAGTAGTCTTCTTCATGAAGAAGCAACATTAACTAGGTTCATCATTTAAAGGGTTCATTTTTTAATGAAAATATTTATGAAAAAAAGGTACATATGTATATATAATTTATATAAACATGTTCCAAAATATTCTCAAATGTACACAGTAGTATTATAAATTTTCATATCTAATTAAAACATGTTGAGGATGATTCTAGCTCATTCTTTATTAGCATTATCATAACATTTTCAAAAGCTCCTCCTGAATCTAAAAACGAATATGGAATGAGTCATTGTACATTATGATAAATCAGCTCCTCCTAAATCTAAAAATGAATATGGAATGAGTCATTGTACATTATGATAAATATTGTATTTAAATGACATTTGATATATGAAAAATATGGAATGAATCATTGTACATTATGATAAATCTTGTATTTAAATGACATTTGATCTATGAATAATATTGAATGAATCATTCTACATTATGATAAATATTGTATTTAAATGACATTTGATCTATGAATAAAAAATAAAATGGGATCTCTTCATGTATATATGTGTGTGTGTGTGTGTGTGTGTGAGAGAGAGAGAGAGAGAGAGAAATAAAAAGTGAAGGTAATTCCACCAAGCCTAAAGGAGCATGTACTACTACATTAAATTTTGTCCTATTACATTAAATTCTATTTGGTTTCTAGAAGCATTAATCATGAAGAGCTATAGAATATGGTATGTATTAGTACTAGTTCATACATAGAGCTATTCCCCTTATAGAGCTAATCTTCAAACCAGTGCTTATGGTTCTTCTTACACCTTATGGATATGTTTCTTGTAATACAAAATCTATTACCATTACTATTATATATTAAAGCTTACGATCTTATAGAATATGGTATGTATTACTACTAGTTCATAAATAGAGCTATTCCCCTTATAAAGCTAATCTTCACACCAGTGCTTATGGTTCTTCTTACACCTTATGGATATGTTTCTCGTCATACAAGAGCTATTACCATTACTTCATTCCAAACATGGTTCTTACTTGTATTCAATGCTAGTATGATTCCCATGGACTGTATTGTATTATCTTATTATGGAAGATTAGATTCAAAGAGATAGTAGTAATTGACAGTCTTATCCTTATTAAAATATGTTACAAATTTGTAGTAATTGACAGTCTTACCAACACATTTCCAAAAAGCAAAGAGCCAAAAAAGCATATAAAATTTAAAGAGATAGTAGTAATTGACAGTCTTATCAACACATTTCCAAAAAGTAGAGAGCCAAAAAAGCGTATATAGTTTAAAGAGATAGTAGTAATAGACAGTCTCATCCTTATTAAACTCTATTACAAAGTTGTAATAATTGACAGTCTTATATTTATTAAAATCTATTACAAATCTGTAGTAACTGACAGTCTTATCAACACATTTCCAAAAAGTAGAGAGCCAAAAAAGTGTATACAGTTTAAAGAGATAGTAGTAATAGAAAATATTATCCTTATTAAACTCTATTGCAAAGTTGCAGTAATTGACAGTCTTTATCTTTATTAAACTCTATTACAAAGTTGTAGTAATTGACAGTCTTATCAACACATTTCCAAAAAGCATAGAGCCAAAAAAACATACACAGCTAGATTGATTCATTGGTTCTTTGCATGTTCCTTATCAGGCCTCTCTCATTCATATGGGTGAGGAATGATATATCTAATGACATTCTCGCTGGATATCTAGTAATTTTTTCATAATACGATACATGTTTCGATGGTTTTTGGTCAATGGATGTGTGTTCGAATGGCCAAATTCCTACTAAAATGAGGTTTATTGTGATCTTTCATAATAAATATATATGAAGCAGCCTGAAGGTTTTACAGTCAATGGGAAGACTCAGCTGGTTTGAACCTGTCCAACCAACATTCATTCCTAAAGTAGGCTTTCTTCTAAAGCTAATAAAAATGAATGGTCTAAGCTAAGTGTCATATCAAGTAAGAATATATCAACAAGTGTTGTTGACAGGGATAATACACTTGTTCATAACATGACTTCTGTTCTATATAAATTCCCTACAAGATAATAGGGAGAATGTTAAACATACCTGGAAAGTCACAGTAGAGGACGTTGAAGACGCTAAAGACAACGATCCCTGAAGACGTTGAAGACGTTGAAGACAATGATCCCTGAAGACATCGTGGAAGACCTCTACGACCAAAAATATTAAAATTAAAACAAAATTAAAAAAAAAAAACAAGAAACAAAGTAAAATTAAAACCAAACTAAAAAAAAAAACAAGAAAAAAATTATATAAATTTAAAATTTGAATTATCTTACCTCCTCATCACAGCGAAAATTGACAAAACTCCCATGGCGTAACAACAAATAAGCTTAATTCACGTGCAACAATAGCAAATGAAATAAATTCATGCAGAACAACAGCGAATCAGCGGGACAGAAATGAGCGCATGGGACAACAGCGAATCAGTGGGACAGAAATGAGCACGCGGGACAACAATGAAACAACGGGAAATAAATGAGCAAGCGGGACAACATAAAATCAGCGGGAGAGAAATGAGTGCGTAGGACAACAAAGAATCAACAGGATAGAAATGAGAGCGCGATAAACGTGAACAAATACTTGGAACAGTTTGCGGGTGATATATTTATAAAATAATAGTTTGGCTGAACTTTGGTTACCGGTTTTCCAAACTCATGTGAAAAATATGTTTTCCATTTCCTTCAGTACACCATCAATGGAAATGGAAAATGAAGTTCGGCCAAACTATGGAGGAAAAAAAATTTCTGCCTCGAATTCTCACAAAAGTGTTACCCATATTCGCATTTTCACCCTTATGAATTCCATTTTCTCTGCAAAAACACAGAAGTTATTTCGAGATGTATTCTCCTCCTCTGTCTATTCTTAAGAATTTAATATGCTTCCCACTTTGATTCTCTAAAAGAGCCTTAAAGTGGCAGAATTTCTCAGACACTTCATTCTTCAACTTCAAGAAATAAACCCATGTTTTTCTTGTGTAATCATCAATAAATGTCAGCATATAGTGGAAGCATGCTAATGATGGTGTTTGAATTGGTGCACAAAAATATGAATTGACTATTTCTAAGGGTTCCTTTGCCCTTATTCTCTTTCCTGATGGAAATATTTCTCTGTGTTCTTTGCCCAAGATGTAGCCTTCAGATAGGTTGTTTGGATTTTCAATCAATGGTAATCCATTTACCATACCTTTTCTATGCGAAAAATTCAAACCTCCAAAGTTGAGATGTCCAAATCTCAAGTGCCATAACCAATTTTCATCCTTTGCTTCTCTTTGGAATGTCGCTTGTGTCACTGCTGCCATTGCAGCTCGTTTCTTCAAATGTTCTCTCATCTTGAGAGGAAACATTTTGTTTCTTTTCATCTTCACTCGTGCAATGCATTTTTTTCTTGGAGGTTTATCCATGATGGTGCATACATCGTCTTCAAATAATACATTGTAGCGTTTATGAATGAGCTATCCAATGCTCAAAATGTTACACTTCATACCAGGAACATAGTAAACATCTGATATGGATTTCCTTTCTCCTTTCTTCATCAAAACACTTACTCTGCCTTTTCCCATGAAAAATACTTTACTGTCCGTCCCTTATGTTACTTGAGACTTTATATTTTCATGAATCATGGAAAACATAGAGATTTTTCTAGTCATATGGTTGCTACATCCTGAATCTAGAAACCATATATCTTAATTTTTCTGTTCAGCCATATTACATTCTAAAAACAAGTTCTCTTGACTGAGATTTTCTTTTGTAAAATTAGCACTGGGTCTATTACCCATGTCACTTTGTTTCTTCCTAAATTCATTGGCATAATGGCCATACTTCTTACAATAATGACATTGGACTTGGGATTTATCATACCTTTTTCCATGTGCTTGATTTTTTCCACCTTGTTGGCTATTTCCTTGGCTTTGATTTTGGCTTTGATTATTGCCCCTTCCATTTGTATTTTCAGGGTTGTTTCTTCCTCTTCCTTTTCCTCTGTAGTTTCCTTTGCCTTGACCTCTTCCTCTTCCAAAGGAAATTTGGGTCTTGAAGGCATGCTCCAAATATGAGTTTGTTTTTCTACCCAATCTTTGTTCATGTGTCATCAATGATGCATGAAGCTTATCAACTGTAAACTTTGAGAGATCCTTTGTCTCTTCAATGGTTGTGACTATCACATCAAACCTTGAAGGTAAGCTCCTCAATACTTTCTCAACTATTCTTCTCTTTTCTACTGTCTCTCCATGAGATCTCATTTGGGTAACCAACCCAATCAACAATGTGAAGAATGCATCTATTGTATCAGAATGTTTCATGCAAATGACTTCAAAATCCCTTCTCATTAATTGAAGCTTTGTTGTCTTTACCTTCTCCATTCCTTCGTAGGCTTTCTGGAGGGTATCCCATGCATCCTTGGACCTCTTGGCTATTTCAATCCTTGGAAATACACTTTCGTGCACTGCCTGATAGAGATAGAAGAGGGATTTTGAGTCCTTCTTCCTATTAATATTCAACAAATCTTTCTCTGCCTGTGTTAAGGCATTATATACTTGTTCATCTGCTGGTTATTCTAAACCATCTTCAATTGGCTCACATAAATATTGAGAGGCAAAGAGGGCTGTCATTGTGATTTCCGAATAGTCATAATTCTTCCCATTGAACTGTGAGAGTTGATTATTTCCTATACTTGTGCTTGTGATGGCTCCTACCATGGCTAGCTTACTGAACTATGCTAAAAAACTTGACTGTGTTTCCAAAAAAATTGTCTCTCTGCTGAGAAATAAACTATGTCTCTGAGGACTATAATCTTTAAGAAAACAAAACTTTGTTTTGTAAATACCTTTCTTTTCTTAGCCTTCACACTACTGGTGAAAAGCTTCAACAACTCCTTCTTCCTTCAGCTTCTTTGGAAAATGCAAAGATCCTGGACTAGCTCCGATACCATGTTCGAATTTTTGAAATATTCCAAACACACAAAGGAATAAAAATTCGTCAACTAAAAACAGAGAAAATAAATTTAAAATGTGGACAGAGATGCATAAAACAACACTTATATTTCATTAAAAATCTATGAGCTATTACAAAATGAAATTCTTCCTTCTTCTGGGGGATTACAATGCAAAATGCTTCTTGCTTAATTGCTACAAAAACACAGTGTATTTCAAAACTCTGCTCTCTTTCCCCTTTTGTTTGCTGCCTTCAAGCATAATACTCCACAAAGTCAACACATTGTTTTACACCCACACTTTTCTTTTTCGCCTTTGGGCATATATATGGAATTACAAACTATTAAAAAAAATAAAAAAAAAACTATTGTATTATATATATTATAAACATTCTATGTTTATAATATATATATATATATATATATATATATATATAGATATGTGTGTGTGTGTGTGTGTGTGTGTGTGTGTGTTTTGTTACATATATATACATAGATGTAATGTATTTGTGATACTTAATATTTTATATTTGCAACCCTAGAGATTTTAGTCGAAATTATTATTGGAGAGAGTATACATGTATCTATAATAGATTCATGTGAATATAATTTTACATGCGAGACCATCGAGATCAATTCATGTGAGCCACAAAGATCAATTCATACGATGCATAGAGAAATATGCAGCGAAAAAATGTGAGAACACCTTTAGCTGCGAGAGACCACCGTAGAACATGCATATGCCAATGGAAAGAGTATGGATAAGTATCCATAGAGAGATATTGTTGGAAATATTAATTCCAACTGCAATAGAGGAGGAGGAAAATGGGGGTTTAATTATGATGGGAATTTGAAGGACAGGAGGCAACAATTTTTTTTGTCTTAACTTGCAGACCATTGTGCATTCAATTCTTCGAATTTTTAGTTATAAGGTCGTAGCCTATTTTGATTTGCAAATCCACAGTTCGGACCACACAACCTCTGCCTCATAAACCCAAAACAACCATCTTTAAAACCCTGAACCAACCCAAACACATCCTTCCGTTTATTTTTAATTTGAATCGGCCACATAATGTTTGTGGAGCCCATAGGTCCATGTCACACTCCGCCAAACAATCTGAAGCCCTTCACATAGTTTTAAGCCTCGTCACCATAGCCAGCAACCCACGCAATAAGAGGTCTCACCTCCGCAATGTCACCAACCCGCCAGCCAATAGAAAATGTATCACACGAAACCATGCCTACGTCACTGGAGCCAAAAATGGATGCGACAAATATTTAAGGGGATTGCATAAATTTTTGAGTTCCACCGCCGTGTTAAGCGCTGACCAATCATAGCGTTATCGCATCGATTGAAGGCATATTCAACAGGCATCCAAATGGATGTGATAAATCTCGGTTAACCATTTTGGATAAAGGTCTTTCAAATCCGCGAACGGCGATGTATTAAGGTTTTAGAGCTTAGGCTAACGTTTTATATTTTTTTTGTTATGCACTGAGATGCAAAAAGGTTTTAGAACATTGGTTTATTTTTAAATGCCGCGACAAGTTTTATTTCGGCGCTTAACACGGCAGTGGAACTCAAAACTTTATGCAATCCCCGTAAATCTTTATCGCATCCATTTTTGGCTCCAATGATGTAGGCATGGTTTCGTGCGATATGTTTTCTATTAGTTGGCGGGTTGGTGACATTGTGGGGGTGAGACCTCTTATTGCGCGGGTTGTGGGCTATGGTGACGAGGCTTCAAACTATGCGAAGGGCTTCAGATTGTTTGGCGGAGTGTGACGTGGACCTATGGGCTCCACAAACATTACGTGGCCCATTCAAATTCAAAATAAATGACAACATGTGTTTTGGTTGGTGGAGGGTTTTAAAGACGGTTTTTGTGGGTTTATGAGGTGGAGGTTGCATGGTCCAAACCATGGATTTGCAAATCAAAATAGGCTACGACCTTATAACTAAAAATTTTAACTTTCAGGTGCTTTTAAACCCGAATTGAATGCATAGTGGTCTGCAAGTGAAAACAAAAAAAAAATCTACCTTCTGTCCTTCAAATTCCCATCATAATTAAACCCCCATTTTCCTCCTCCTCGGTTGTAGTTGGAATTAATATTTCCAACAATATCTCTCTATGGATACTTATCCATACTATTTCCATTGGCATATGCATGTTCTACGGTGGTCTCTCGTAGCGAAAGGTGTTCTCACATTATTTCGCTTCCTATTTCTCTGTGGGTCATATGAATTGATCTTTGTGGCTCACATGAATTGATCTAGGTGGTCTCGCATGTAAACCTATATTCACATGAATCTATTATAGATACATGTATACTCTCTCCAATAATAATTTCGACTAAAATCTCTAGGGTTGCAAATATAAAATATTAAGTATCACAAATAAATTACATCTCTGTGGTGGTACATTTTGATCTCTGTGGTGGGTGAACCCTTACTATGTGGTGAGAGAACTATAAAGGTGATCTAAAAAGGTATCACATCTTTGTATGGATTTATTTTTGGATCTTGGTGGGAGTCTCTCTATGGCTCTGTAATCTTGGTGCAAGTCAGTGGGTTTCCTCAAATATCCCAGGTGCATCTATTCTTTTCTCTCTTCTTGCTACTAAATTATGTTTATTAAAATATGAATACCTCTTCCAATATTTCTAATCCTATTTCTAGTAGAGGGAGGCCAAGAAAATTAAGGTAGAGAGTCTCTATGAATACATTGAATCTTGAGAACAATGAAGAGAAGAAAGTGAAGCTTAGTACAAGCAAGAATTTTTTACAATTCTTACAAAACAGAAAAACAAGTTATCTACAATGCTTAGTAATAGCTACAAGTCATTATAAGATAAAATTATAACATTCAAGACTAAAATCCAAGCATAAAATATAGGATGCAAGAGATAGAACACAAAAAAAACTCAATGGTTGAAGAAAAATAAAGTTTCAAATACAATATTAAGGAATTAAAAAAAAAATAGATAATAATTCATCCCTAAGTGTTCACAATTAATCAACTAGATATCAAACCGATAAAAGAGGAAATGAAAAAATTAATTAAACTGGATCTTGAATGCCCCAAAAAAGTCGCGAACCTTATAATTCTTTATATAAAAGAGAAAAAATTTGAAGACACATTATAAATAGTTAAAGAACAATTGAAATCTCACCCACAAATTCAAGCATCTTATCTAACAGAAGCACAAAGTGTGTGAATTATTCTTGAGAATAATCATAGACTAATCCAAGTTAAGGTAAGTTGCAATGACCACAAATTAGATATACTTAGTAAATTCAGTTCCAAAAGGGTCAAGAACCTTTATAAATCAAGATATTATCTCAGAAGATCAAGTTGAACTAAGGAAATCGGTACAAAAGGTAAAGAAGGCAAGAAAGGAAGGGAAAGGGGAAATAATTAGAAATAGGAAAGTTATTATTAGAATTATAGTCCAAAATAAAAGTGATAAATAGGAATTGAGAACACTTCAGATCCTCTTCTAGAACTGTCATGATTTTCCATGGTGTAAAGGTGGTGTAAAGGTCCTACATTATGTTGGATCCCAAGTGATATTGATCTTATTCTCTTAGTTGAAACATAGGAGCATGAAAAATCTAGGGTCGCCTACATTGATTGATTCATTCTTTGTTCTACTTAGAACATGAAGAACTCTCATAGAGGAATTAGTGGTATAGCTTGTTATATAAAAAATAACATTTCTTCACACATTCGACTTCATAAGATTTACCCCCTCAATCAATATGTTTGGATCAAAATATTTGACTGTAGTAACAATAGGATTTTTCTTACAATTTTTTATTTTTCTTCTAACAACCCTTTCATTACCTTATAAAAAGATATCCATAGTCTATGAAATGACTGTAAGATCCTTTTTCTTGGAGACTTCAATGCTATAACTTCTACTCACCAAACAAATCTATTAAGTAGTAAATCTAACCCTAACTCCTATGGATTGATAAGGATTGTGACTTAGCTACTAATTTCGAAAGAAATTTTGAAGACACTAATGAGAACCTATTTGGTAATGAGCTAATCAATCTTTGTAGTTCCCGAGACTTGATTATTTGTAATGGATTAATAAGTGGCCTACATATTTCTGTATATCTTTTACTGATGGGCATGATAACAATGTTGTGGACTATGCGATTTATGATGCCCACGTTCTCAATCCTATTGTTAATTTTGACATCCTAAATGACCATGAGCCTAAATCTGGCAACAAACCTCTATCATTAACCCTTAACCTTGACATGTAGACTAGCCGCATGCAAAATAATGGTGAGAGACAAATATACATCCGCTTTAACCAAAGGAAAATGGACCTATACTTAAAATATTTAACAAATGATTCAGATTTATTAACATATAATGATAACAGTGATCACATATACCATAATTTTAGCACTATCCGTTCCACTTCCATTAATAAATTCTCTACTGAGGTATCACATAAAAATTATAATATAGCTTCCAACAATTGGTACGATAATGATTGTAAGCCTGCCAAGAAAGAGATTACATATGCTCCTACCAAAAGTGTAAATTCTAAAAAAATAAGTGTGTACAAAGCTCTTATCAAGAGGAAGAAAGGGTACTATATAAATAGGAGGAAACAATGTCTTCTTAACCTCTGTAAAGTTGTTCCTAGAAAGTTTTGGAGGAATATTCTTGCCTGGAAATCAAAAGAAATCATTCAATCCCTTTAAAGGAATGGGATATATATCTTAAGAAACTTTATGACTCCCTGAATAGAATGGGTAACATCATAAACACTCATATAGAAGAATATGTATTTTCTTTGGAAGATGTGTAGTTTAGGATTTAGAAGCTTGATAATGGGAAAGATGGTGATATTGAATTTTACTAGGCTTAAATTTTGAAAATGGAAAGGTCTATCCTCATACCACATCTTGGAAAACACCTCAACTTGGTAGTGAAACATGGCTTCCCTAAGCTGTGGATGTGAAGCCTTATTATGCCTATATCTAAAAGTGGGGATAAAATTGTTCCTTCTAAATATAGGACTATCATGATTAGCTACATTTTAGCAAAATTGTATGGGATTATTTTAGAAAAGAAAAATATCCTTTCGCTTGAAATCCCTGATAAAAGAGCAAAATGGAAAGCTAGTTTTAAAAGGCATAACTCAACTATTTAACACCTTGTCACTCTTAGGACCATTGTCGAGGAATGAATTAATAGTAAAATTGATCTCTTTTGTTGTTTTGTTTACTTTTGAAAATATTTCGACATAGTTCCTCGAGAAAAGTTATGGTAAATATTGGATGAGATAATGGGTCTTGTTTATTTGAAGGTTGTTGTAAGTAGTTATGCGATAATTTTATTACTAAGCTTAAAACCAATGAGGGTTGGGCTGAATTGATTAAATGAAACATTAATGTTAAGCAAGGGTGTCCCCTATCCTTTACCATTTTTGGCATTTACTTTGATAAGCTAGAAGAGTTATTAGAAGTTGTTGGTTGTGAGGGACTCAAGCTCACTCGTATAGTCATTACTCTTCTCCTTTATGCTGACAATATCATTCTTCTTTCCTAAAGAACTCATGATCTTGAAATGAATCTTAGAAGCCTCCATGATTACTTCTCCAAGATGGGTATGACTGTTAACACTGACAAGACTAAAGTCACACTAATTAAATCCAAAAATATCAACTATGATAATTTTATTTATGATAACAATTACTTAAGGAATGTTTCTTCATACAAATATTTAGGTGCTGACATTCACCATCATCTCAAAGAGAATTATAGCATTGAGAAAGGGATTATAGGTCGCCGGAAAACTTATTATGAGCTTTAAAACAATTGTAAGTTGATAAATTTTTGGTTTGGAACAAAAAAATATTCCTCTTTGAGACTCTCATTACCCCTGTTATTTTATATGGATGTGAGGTGTGGGGTTGCAGTATATCTAGAGAATCATGGAGAAATATTGAGATGATCCAAAAGAAATTTATGACTTACAACCTTGAGATTAAAGTTAATATTCCCTACCCTATTCTCTTGTTTGAAGCGAGCTTTTCCCCCATGGAAACCATGACTTTATTTTGGTATATGATGTATAAGAAGAAGTTATACAACATGGAAGCTAATAGGCTCCCAAAAATTTCTTCTAACTATAGCCAAAACACCCAACTTCGGTTCAAGAAAGGTTTAAATAAGGATGCATGTGATGGCTCAACCATTAGGGGATAAAGGAGGAGATAATGTTGGATATTAAGGATAATAATTTTTTTTGTTGGTATAACCCACGAGGATTTAAATTTTTAATCTTGTGCTTTACATATTACTTCATAACGGGGCGATCACCAATTGAGCTAATATTAAAAAAAAATATTAATTTCAAAATTTGAGGATAAGTGATGGAGTGATAAGGAGTTAGTTGGAAAATGAAGCTAAGGTATTATAAGGAGGTGATCGACCCCACTCCTAACTAGAATTATCTTTCTGTCTGGACCAATGCTAAGAAGAAGATTAGCATTGCAAAGTTACGAACTAATTACCATGAGCTTCAAAGTGAAACCACATGTTCGTCTATTCACAAAACACCTTGGGAAAAAATAATTTTCCTCCTTTGCTATACTAAGAGAGCCAAATATGTAAAACACTTTCTCTTCGATTTCCCAACCCTTACTCACATCCATTATCATTTAAAAAAAAAATTCCACACTACCAACCTTCCTTACTTGTTAAGTCAACAGAACTATTGTGATCTGAGAATACTTCTCTCCCTTCCTTTAGATCACAAAAATAAATATTAAAATGTCTCAATTAATTGCTTACTTTCTTAAGGTTGATAAACCATATTAATATTAGTATACCTTAATAATCATCATCATTTACTTTAATTACCATTCTATTTTATTTTAATAATATTATATTATTAATTTACTAAAATTTATTTTTTTAATTTAATAAGAAATATTATTTTTTATTTAAAAATAAAATTTATATAAGTATTGTATTTCTTTAATTTACGTTCACATTATAATTATCCAAATTTCACTAAACTCATAATTGATGATGATGATGATGATGGTTAACGTCCATTGAGACCAATACTTGGTCTATCAGACCCAAAGAAAAGAGTTATTTAATTTGATTTAAGATTTTATTCCTATGCTCAAAATGCTTGGAGAGAAGCCTCCCGAGCTCACTATAATTTTGACATCTTAAAAGGCTAGGAAGGTCAATATTGCAACAAATATTATGAAATTGAGCTCTGATGTGGTTGTACGCGGGGAAATCTAAGAGGAAGTGATTTTCATCCTCGATCTTCATATTCTCACAGAGATGGCAGATCCTTTACATCCATGGGGTTTTAGGAACTTTCCAATGACCTATTTCACTATGGAGATCATGAGAGTTCGTTCTAATCTTGGCTATATTAATTTTCTTCTTTGAGCTAGTTAAAACAGAGAGATACTTTTGATATTCTAAGGTGGGGTTGATACCTCCTTATAATACCTTAATTTTCTTTTAGATGCTAGATCTTTCTCGCACCACATTTTTTCTTTGAACTTAGAAGTAACAATTTTTTTAATGTTATTGATGTTTTGCAATGCAACATTCTCGTCAATCTCCCAATGGTTTAATGAGGCCCTGGTGTCTTTATACCAACCTCATTTAAGCCTTAGGTGATTTTGGATGGAATTTAAAGCTATCTGAGGAAGGCTATGGTATCCTATGTTATTGAGCTTGTGGTTGTATAATAGAAGCCTAGTCATAGCTAGGCTCTTGACAGGGGAAAGACCCACTTCTATAAGGAGAATAGGATAAGGTGTATTGCTTTTAATTTTAAGGTTATATGTTATAAAATGCTTCTGGATTTGCTCAATATTTCTCCAAGATTCTCTAGAGATGTTACAACCCCAAACCTCACATTCATATAAGATAACAGGAGTGACTAAAGTTTCAAAGAGGAACTTCTTACTATCCCACATTATGAGGTTTGTTGTTTTACAATTATTTTCAAGACCAAAATAGGCTTTCCACCCCCCATTGATCCTTTTCCGAATGCCATAGTTCTAGTTGAGCTTGTCATGAATATAAATTCCTAGGTACTTGTAAGAAGACACTTCCTCCAAGTTACTATTGTCATACATAAAATTTGCGTAAGTGTCCTTCTTGGATTTGATAATCATAACTTTTGTTTTGTCAGAACATACATACCCATGGTAGAGCATAAATCCTTAAGAAGTCTAAGTTGCTTATCAAGATCAGATGGGCACCTTGTGAGAAGAACAATATCATCAACATAGAGAAGAAGGATGATGACTATCCGAGCTAAGATCGTGCCAGCACATCATGCTTCCTCTAAACAACCTTCTAGCTTGTCGATGTAAATGCCAAATAGGGTACGGGAGAGGGGGCAACCTTGTTTAACTCCGATATTACACTTACTATCTTTCGACCACCCCACATTTCTCTTTAACTTGGCAATTACATTCTCGTATAACCTTATAGCAACTGCTCTTAGCTCCAAAGGAAAATTTAGCTCTTCTAATCTATTACATAGGTTATTTCTAGGAACTGTATCAAAAGCCTTTCTCAAGTCCACAAAGCAACATAAGAGATTGGATTTATCATTGCGGCATTCTTCCGTAATGATCCTAAGCATAACCAGGTGGTCCATTGTTGAGTGTTGCCTTCTAAAACCTACTTGGCCTTTAACCCACTTACCTTCACTTTCAAGCCAAATGCTGAACTTATTTTCCAAAATAATACCATATAACTTGGCTAAGAGAGGGATGATCATAATTTTTCGATAATTAGAGGGGTTATTTGTATCCACACTTTTAAAAATAGGGATAATGAGGTTCCGAGTCCAAGGTTTAGGGAACCCTTGCTTGACCGATTGGTTGAAAAGCTTGTGGATGTGGGGGATGAGGACATGACCTCCAATTTTTAATATTTCCGCTTGGTAACCTTCAATGTCTTTAGCTTTCCCATTTTCCAGGCATTTAACCCCAAAATAAATGTCTTCTAATGAGAAAACTTCTTTTGTTGTGAGCAGGGTTTCAAAATCCCTGGCATTTGGAGGTTCATAAAGCTTTTAAAGATAGGAATTCCAGTCGTGTAAATAAATTTTATTATTATCTTTAGTTTTCCTAGTTATAATCTGCCTCCAGAATTTCCTAGGAGCCACCCTAGAGAGGTGTAAGAGATTATCTTGTCTTTTACGAATATGTTGTCTATTTTTACTTTTAGTTAGGCCTTTGTAGATTTTTATCTTGTTAATTTTGAGAGATTCATCAACAACTTCCTTAATTTCTCTCCTCACACTTTTACAGTCTTTGTCATACCATGAGTTGGTTTTTCTATTTCTTTTATTATTTTAGAATTCAATTGAGAACTTGTTAATAGAATAGGAGAGGGTTGTAGTAAAATTATGATAGAGGTCATCTATGTTTTCTATACTAGATAAAGGAAGAAAAATAGTTTTTAATTCATTTAGAAAGAGATCATTTTTATTTATATCAAAGATTGAGTTCTTTTTACTATAAAGATTATGTTGAGATTGCAACAAGATGATGAACTTAGTGGAATGAAGACGCCTTCACTAAGTGGGTCCGTAGGCTATTTTTGGCACAAAGTCTATTTTTAGACTATGTCTATTTTTAGACATGTCGATCATGATTGTATGAGTTGCAGGATGCTATTTGTGGATGGTTGGTCAAGTTGGAAAAATAGACGGACTTCTATTTTTAGAAATATTGGGCGGAATCTATTTTTAGATTGCCAGTCTAAAAATAGATATGTCGAATATTATTAGCTCTTACTAATATTTGGACTCTAAACATTATCTTATCCTCTTGGAGCACTTCAGTTAAGTGCACAGACGTGGCACATGAGCTGAAAGAAGGAATTACGCTATTCCTGAGGGTTAAGTGGAGCTATTGCATGGATACTTCAGTTAAAACTCATGTGATAGAGTTTGGTGGAGTTATTGAGCTAGTTGATGGAGTTGTGTTAAGTTTAACTGAGTTAAGCATAGTTGAGCTAGTTGTATCTAGTCTAACTGATTGATACACTAGTGAGAGTGGTGTGAATTAATTATTAATTAACTCACTAATTATTAACTCATTAATCAACTAAAGAATACATCAATTAACTACATTGCATGGACAGTTTCAGTGGAGACCAGTGAAGAGGTAGGTTAAAGAGTAGTGTGACTATCAGTGATTGGAGATTCCAATGAGGATTGTGCAGTCAAGGATGGACCAATTTTAGTTCATTTAGAGCCATTATTCAGCAGGGATTGTGCAGTAGAGGCAAGCTATCAGGTGGCATAGATTGGAGCATGAGATTTGCTAGATCGTGGCTTGATTAGTGTGTAGAAATTGGAGATTATACTAAGAGCTTGTGAGGAGCTTTGTATAATGATTGTTACATGATATCTATGACATATAATATACATATAGTTGGGGTTTTTCAGCTTTAAGCTTTCCCATAAAATAATGTGTTCATATGTGTGATTGTTTATGGTTTTAATGTGCGCATGCAATTGTTTTTATTTCCGCAATTAATGATAAATGGTAGATGAGCTTCTATATTGTGCATGAAGTTAAAATAGTGTGTGATCAGGAGAATATCGGTGAATAATATACCAGTTATTCAAATTTCTACATGGTATCAGAGCAATATTGATCATTGGAACAATTGCAAAACATTGAAGCGGTTGTGTTTTTTGCTGGTGGAATTCGAATTTGTGGCAGTGTTTTCTTGGTGTCGAAGTTGATATGTCTTTCAATGGATTGAGTGATACAGGTGGATATCGGTGGCCACCCACCTATTCCATTTGGACTAGCACCATCAATTCTTACAGCTTTTCACGTTCAGCACAACTTACTATTTTTAGTAGGTTTTCGGGTCCTCCACTCCCGAAGTTGTTTTGGGGCCTTAATGATCCAGCTGGATATTTGTGGCTACCCACCTATTCCATTTGAACCCCCACCATCAGTTCTTTCAGTTTTCAAGTTGCAACAAAACTTACTATTTTTAGCAGTTTTTCGAGTCCTGAACTTTCGGAGCCGTTTTGACGCCCTAAATGACGTTTTTTTGGGAAAACAGAGAGCAACATGGGTCCATGGACTGGTGTTTCTCATTAAAAAATTTTACTCGGATAGATATTTCTAACGAGCTATTGAGCATGTCAAACAGAGATCGGATGTCAAAGTTATGCCCCTGGGAAGTTGAATCACCAATTTACCCAAACGGGCACCCACAGTTTTGGCGCCTCATCTCCTACGGTTAGGTTTTTGGACGTTTCGAATTCTACATTGTTTCTCAACAATAAATATTCCCTCGAGCCTCATTGTAACATAGTTCAGAGGTCGGTAGCCATCACATATCTTCTCAGAGATTCGCTACCAGCACCCTAGCTATTTTATTTCCATTATGCTTGTAAGCATATTTCTGTTATTTGATATTAATGAAATGAAGCATTATTTTCATTGCATCTCTATGTTAATGGTTATTTTTGTATTCTGTTGTGTTCCTCCATAAAATCTAGATCAGTGGTATCAGAGCAGGTCTGCTCTTTCTTTGTTTTTCTTTGCATGTCCCCAACGCGGTCAGGGTATAAGGAGTTAGGGCTCGATCTGGTTGAACCCTTGCAAGATCAGCCTCGCAAACCCCGACGACCTCCAATGGCGGAAGAAAAGAAAGATGAGGGAGAAGGAGATCCTATCAAAATATTGCTCGAGGAGGTGCTCGACAAACAAAGGAACGCGATGATGGATAACTTTTCTCAAATCCTTCAACGACTGCCCACATATGGCGCATCTGCATCCAGCAGCCACTCTGGAGGCACCACTCCCTTCAAGGTATAGGTAAACTTTGAAATTCCTATATTTGAAGGAAAAATAGATGCAGAAGTTGTAGATAGATGGTTAAATTTTCCGAAAGGGTATTTCTCGGTCCATGACATCTGTGACCGAGAAAAGATTATTTTTTCACTCCTCAAAGCCGACCCCCATGTCAAAGACTAGTGGGAAACCTACTATGAACAAGAGGGCGAAGGGGAACCCTCTCTGTTCTCGGCCACACCCACTTGGAATTCATTCCGAGATGGCATCAAGGAACAATATTACCCCATGGGGAGCTATGAGGACAAATACATCCAATGGAACATGCTGCGGCAACAAAAGGATCAAGATGTGCACGAACTGACGAATATGTTCCATACCTTGCGCACAAATTTGGGTATTAAATATTCAGAGAGACATTTGGTGCTCAAGTACCACGCCTGTCTACACAAACACATTCAAGAGGAAATGGAGTTCCTTGAAATTACATCGCATGGCACAACATATCGCTATGCCGCCAAGATCGAGCAGAAATTTAAGCAGAAGAAGCGAGACTTTGGATCTGCGAATCAGAAAGGTGCCCTCGAACCCAAGAACAAGGGGCAAGGCCAAAGCAATGTGACTCAAAACAACACCACAAATCCAAAGAAGGACCCAGGGAAATGGTGTGAATTTCATAACAGCCCCACTCATAGCACAAATGAGTGTCGGGCCAAACAGTCTTTGGTGGCCGAACTAAAGGCACCCGAATCAGATGCATTTTCTGATATTGAGTTAGAACCAGACAAAGGCAATGACAAAGGGAAGTAGATCATTGACACGGATCCTAGTGCCATTGTTGCCACCACCAAGATCCAGAGGAAGGGTTTAGAGGATCCAGAGGAGGGGGAGCACCTCTTCTAGTCACAGATGTGGGTGAAGGGTTCTCCGCTGCAATTTCTCGTCGATAGCGGAAGCCAAAAGAACCTCATCTTAGCAAAGGTCGTGAAGCAGCTTGACCTACCAACCATAGCACACCCGCAACCATATACCATCGGGTGGCTCCACCCAGGGAGAGATCTCCGCATCCGCTAGCAGTGCCGCCTTCCATACAGTATCAAGCCATTCACGAATGAGGTATTGTGTGATGTTGCTCCTCTTGATGTAGCCGATGTATTATTGGGCCAACCATACTTGTCGAGGCAAAATGCTGTGTATGAGTCTAGGCCTTGTGCTGTTATTATTACTTTGGGAAATAACTTGTACAGGATACCAGAGGTAGTACCACCTCCTGTCATCTCTTTGACTACTGCAAAACAACGCAGTAAGACTGTTTCCCAAACCAGGAAATTAATTTTCCTTACAACTCACTCATAGGGAAAGAAGAATATTGTGGCCACAAACTCGAAACAGGGCTCCCTTTCATGGCTGCAGCAGATGGACAAAGTCATGGAGGAATACGAGGAAATTTTATCCTCACTCATAGAGGTTGCGCTACACTTTCAGGACAACCACTCCAGTGCTCTGACTCCTGACGCACCACCGCCTGATGTTGCCATAAATCCTGCAACTACACATATAGAATCCAAACATGTACTTTTTGAGGCTGATAATGAAACCAAATTCACTAAACGCATCCACCATATCCACCCGCAGGTCCATGACATCTTCAACACATCTAATACTCAGTTCAACAGAATTTGCCTCATCTCATGGAGGATCTCAATGCAATGGGGACCATTGCTTCCTAAGGAGGGAGGAATGATCTAGGTGGATATCGGTGGCCACCCACCTACTCCATTTGGACTAGCACCATCAATTCTTGCAGCTTTTCACGTTCAACACAACTTACTATTTTTAGCAGGTTTTCTGGTCCTCCACTCCCGAAGCCGTTTTGGGGCCTTAATGATCTAGGTGGATATTTGTGGCCACCCACTATTCCATTTGAACCCCCACCATCAGTTCTTTCAGTTTTCAAGTTGCAAAATAACTTACTATTTTTAGCAGTTTTTCGGGTCCTGAACTTCTCGAGCCGTTTTGAGGCCCTAAACAAAGTTTTTTTGGGAAACCGGAGAGCAACATGGGTCCATGGACCGATGTTGCTTGTTAAAAAATTTTACTCCTCAGAGAGATATTTCTAATGAGCTATTGAGCGTGTCAAACGGAGATCGGATGCCAAAGTTATACCCCCGAGAAGTTGAACCACCAATTTACCCAAACGGGCGCACATAGTTTTGGTGCCTCATCTCCTACGGTTAGGTTTTTGGACGTTTCGGATTCTACATTGTTTCTCAACAATAAATAGGCCCTCGATCCTCATTGTAACATAGTTCAGAGGTCGGTAGCCATCACATCTCTTCTCAGAGATTCGCTACCAGCACCCTAGCTATTTTATTTCCATTATGCTTGTAAGCATATTTCTGTTATTTGATATTAATGAAATGAAGCATTATTTCCACTGCATATCTATGTTCATGGTTATTTTTGTATTCTTTTGCGTTCCTGCATAAAATCCAGATCATTGACATTGGAGTATGCCCTTGAGGGCAGCTTGAATTATATTGCATGGAAGGACATGATGGAGGCAGTGCTGGATGACAAAGGGTTGAAGGAGTTCATAGATGCAGAAATTCCAAAACATACTTCTAGCGATGCTGCCGCACTTGATGCATGGCAAAAGAAGACAACAAAGTGTCGAAGAATTATGTTGGAAGGTGTAAAGGATCACATAGTTTTCATCCTTCATGGTAAGGCTTCTCCATTCTTGGTGTGGAAAGCATTGACAGACTTATTCCAAATCAAGAGCGACTAGAGGAAGTTGGCGCTCAACGATAAACTCAGGAACATAAAAATGGAGAAAGGTGACAGTATGCCCAAGTACCTCACGAAGTTCATCCAATCCAGGGATGAGCTTGGAAGTGTGCGGGTGATTATAGATGACAAGGACTTGGTGAGCTTGGCTCTCCTTGGGCTTCCAAAGAGTTAGCATTCCTATCAGGACTCTATCAATGGTCAGGAGAAATTGCCAGGATGGGAGCGACTTTGGTTAGATCTTGTGCAAGAGGAGATAAGGTGAAGTACCAGGGATGGATCTTCATCAAAGAACTCTGATGAAGAAAATTGCGCTTTGGCTACCAAAGCAAGGAAGGGGAAGAGCAAGAAGAATTCTTCTCAGTCCGGTGCGAAAGGAAAGAAGCAGGACATGTCCAAGGTGAAGTGCTTTCATTGTCACCAACACAGACATTACGCCACTAATTGTCCATAGAAGAAGAAAAATAAGCAAGCTATTGAATCAGCAGCTGGAGAGGACTTAGCCTCGCAGTTTAAGTTGTATTTTTCATTGATCGCATTCTTGGTGTCAAGTATGATGGGTTTAGTGTGGTTTCTTGACAGTGGTGCATATTTTCATATGACCAGAGACAAAGATTTGTTTACTAATCTGGATGAGAAAGATCTTAGAGTGCACATCGAGATGGGCAATGATGGTAGATACAGTGCGACTGGTATCGGTACCATTTCCTTTAAGAGAGAGTCTGGTAGACCCTTCGTATTGAAGGAAGTGATGCATGTTCTAGGATTGAAGAAGAATCTGATCTCAGTGGCCATGTTAGAAGACAAGGGATATGATGTTGTCTCTAGCGAGGGAAAGGCTTTCCTGTGCATTAAGGAAACTGGTGAGACCCGAACGATAGGGATTTGAGTTAAGAACCTTTATCAATTGCAGGTAGATGGCTGCACAGCAATGGAAAGCAAGGAAAAAGGAGTGGTGAGTTGGGATGATGGTGAGATGTGGCACCGGAGATTGGGCCACCTTCACCATGGAGGTTTGAAGATAGTACATCAGATTTCTACTGGGATTCCTAAGGGCACTCTTGCTCAGTCAGATCAATGCAAGGGATTTACCTTGGGAAAATTTGTGAAAACCATTTTTCACGAGAAGGATAGTCGCGCCACGACGATCCTTGAGAGAATTCACACAGAAGCGTGTGGAACTTTCTCAGTAGCTTCGACAGCAAAGCACATGTACTATGTGATATTTGTTGATGATTTTTCTCGAAAGTGCTGGATCTTCTTCATGTAGAAGAAGAGCGAGACATACTCAAAGTTCTGTGAGTTCAAGGCACTAGTTGAGAAAGAATCGGGGAAGCAGGTGAAGGCTCTTAGGAGCGACAATGGTGGTGAATTCATCTCTGGAAAATTCAAGGACTTTTGCAGCGCAGAAGGAATTCGAAGAGAGCTCATAGAACCTCATAACCCACAACAGAATGGGTTTTCTGAGCAGAAGAACAGAACGATCGTGGGTGCTGCACAGGAGATGTAGCATGATGATGGCCTTCCCATACACTTGTGGGATGAGGCATGCAATACTGCAGTATATGTGCAGAACCATTGTCCTCACAGGATACTTGGCATGAGTACACCCAAGGAGGCGTTTTCTGGCAAGAAGCTTGATATTTCCCATTTGAGGATTTTTGGTTCACCTGTTTACATTCATGTGACTAAGGATGCCAGTAAGAAGCTGGAGACGACCGCAGAGGTTGAGATATTTGTGGGGTACACTGATACACCCCAAAACTATCGTGTGTATCTGATAGATAGTCACAAGACTGTTGTGCGACGGGATATCAAATTTCATGAGGAGAAAGCCATGAAGTGTTTGCTTGAGAGGGAGCCACACTTGCATGCAGATGAGGAGCTATTAGTTCCTAAGGATAAGCTTCAGGATGTGGATCAACCACAAGAGGAAGTCCATTGAGTGGAAGAGACCACTCATGCAGCGCCAACCATCAGAGGGCGGAAGCGCACTACATAAGTTAAGCAACTGGCTCAAGATGCAGAGAGGATTGTAGGAGCACTTACATCACAGCGTAGACAGAGACAGTCACCTGATCAGTACACTGGATACATGGCTCTTATGAGCAAGTGTATTGTGATAGAGCCATCCTATTTCAAGTAAGTTGTGGAATATCTCGCATGGGTAGATGCCATGGTGGAAGAGTATGATTCGATTGTCAGAAACAGTGCATGGAAGATTGTCCCAAGGCCGGAAGGGAAAACATTTTTCGGTTCAAGATGGATCTACAAAGTGAATCAGGCAGCTGACAAGAGTGTGGAGAAGTACAAGGCAATATTTGTTGCCTGAGGCTTCTCACAAATTGTGGGGATCGATTATGAGGATACCTTTGCAGCTGTCGCAAGGTATTCTTCCGTACGGACGATTCTTACTCCCTCAGTGCAGATGGGGTGGCACATTCATGAGATGGATGTGAAGAATGCGTTCCTTAATGGAGTGATTGAGGAGGCGGTGTACATAGAGCAGCCCGAAGGTTTCGAGATCTTCAGCAGTGAATCGCATGTGTGCAGGCTCAAGAGAGCGCTGTATGGGTTGAAACAAGCACCTCGTGCTTGGTACACACGGATAGACAGTTATTTCATCGGACTTGGATTATCCAAGAGTGACGCGGATCCGAACCTATACCAGATTGTGGTGGAGGGTAAGTTGTTGATCATTGTACTTTATGTAGATGATTTTATTGTGACAAGTGATGAGCTGTTGATACTCTCATGCAAGGATGATCTTGCAAAAGAGTTTGAGATGAAGGACTTGGGCCTCCTTCATTATTTTTTGGGATTGGAAATTTGGCATCGCAGTGATGGATTGTTTTTGTCTCAAGGAAAGTATGCCAGGGAGATACTGGAGAAGTTCAACATGCATGGCTGCAAGCCTATTGATACTCCTCTTCCTGGTGGTTGGAGGAAGGAGGATGCTACATCGGCAGATGTTGTGGATGCCACTTTTTATCGATAGTTGGTGGGGTTGATTATGTATCTCATCAATACACGACCCGACATATGCTATGCTGTTAACCAGCTTTCACAAGCTATGGTTAAGCCTTCCAAGATCAATTGGAAGGCAAGAAATCATGTATTGAGATATCTCAGAGGCACATCAAGATATGGATTATGGTACAGACAATCAGATGAGGTGAGGCTATGTGGCTTCACGGATGCAGATTGGGCAGGGAACCCAACGGACAGAAAGAGCACATCTGGAGGGATTTTCAGTATTGGGTCGACAACAGTTTCTTGGTACAGTAGGAAGTAGAGATCCATGGCACTCAGTTCAGTAGAGGCCGAGTATATGGCAACTAGTTTAGCTGCATGCGAGGCTATATGGATGAGGAAGATCCTGGTTGGGTTGTTTGGGTCACACTTAGATCCTACTGTGATATATTGTGATAATCAAAGTTGCATCAAAATCTCGGTTAATATATTATTTCATGATATATCTAAAGACATTTACATCCAGTATCATCATATCAGAGATTGTGTGCAGTGGAAGATCATGTTAATTTCATACATTCCCACGGAGGATAAGGATGTTGATATCTTGATGAAGGCGCTCACCAGGAGCAAATTCGAATACCACAGAGGCAGGATAGGGGTGGCATATAATCCTTATCTTGTTGAGAGGGAGTGTTGAGATTGCAAAAAGATGATGAGCTTAGTGGAAAGAAGTCGCCTTCACTAAGTGGGTCTGCAGGCTATTTTTGGCGCAAAGTCTATTTTTAGACTATGTATATTTTTAGACATGTCAATCATGATTCTATGAGTTGTAGGATGCTATTTGTGGATGGTTGGTAAAATTGGAAAAATATATGGACTTCTATTTTTAGACATATTGGGCAGAATCTATTTTTAGATTGCGAGTCTAAAAATATATATGTCGAATATTATTAGCTCTTACTAATATTTGGACTCTAAACATTATCTTATCCTCTTGGAGCACTTCAGTTAAGTGCACATATGTGGCACAGGAGCTGATAGAAGGATTACGCTATTCCTAAGGGTTAAGTGGAGCTATTGCATGGATACTTTAGTTAGAACTCATGTGACAGAGTTTGGTGGAGTTATTGAGCTAGTTGATGGAGTTGTGTTCAATTTAACTGAGTTAAACATAGTTGAGCTAGTTGTATCTATTCTAACAGATTGATACACTAGTGAGAGTGGCGTGAATTAATTATTAATTAATTCACTAATTATTAACTCATTAATCAACTAAAGAATACATCAGTTAACTACAGTGCATGGACAGTTTAAGTGGAGACCAGTGAAGAGGTAGGTGAAAGAGCAGTGTGGCTATACTGTTGCATGATTTGCAACACACAGTGATTGGAGATGCCAATGAGGATTGCGCATTAAAGGCTGGACCAATTTGAGTTCATTCAGAGCCATTCTTCAACATGGATTGGGCAGTGGAGGCAGGCTATCAGGTGGCAAAGATTGGAGCATGAGATTTGCTAGATTGGGGCTTGATTAGTGTGTAGCAATTGGATATTATACTAAGAGCTTGTGAGGAGCTTTGTATAATGATTGTTACATGATCTCTATGAAATATAATATACATATAGTTGGCGGTTTTCAGCTTTAAGCTTTCCCATAAAATACTGTGTTCATATGTGTGATTGTTTATGGTTTTAATGTGCGCATACGATTGTTTTTATTTCCCAAATTAATGATAAATGGTAGATGAGATTATGTATTGTGCATGAAGTTAAAATAGTGTGTGATCAGGAGAATCTCAGTGAATAATATATTAGTTATTAAAATTTCTACAGATTATCTTCTATGGGATCTCTATGCATGAAAAAATTGAGAGTTATGAGTAAATTCCTATGATAAGAGTCAGGCTCGTGGTCATCTAAGATGTCAAAATTTATTATTTTGTTGTATAAAGGGAGATCAGAAATAACATAGTCTACCACACTCCTTCCAAGGCCCTGGATGTAGGTCATCTTGCTAGAATTGTCTTTAGACCGTTCCAAATTATGAGATCCTGAGCACTACAGAGCTTGACTAGCTCTGACCCAAACAACTTATCCCCGAGGTCTTCAGAGCTCCTTTTGTAATCAATCACTTTATTTTTGAATTAATGAAAATTTAAATAAATATCAATGAATTTATTTAAAGTTTTCAAAAATATTAGATACCATGTTTAATTTACTTTTTTTTGGTATTTGAATTAAAATTAATAAATAAAGGAACCATGCATGAATTAATTTTGGAACAATTTATTGTTTTTAAATTAAAATTAAAAAATTGAATAATAAGTAGAATAATTTGTATTTAGTTAAATATATAACATTATAATCAAGTAATTAAATTAATAAACAAAGTAATTTGTATTTTAATGATAAATTTTATTTAGTTAAATATATAACATTATAATGAAGTAATTAACTGTCACATACACTTCTCACAAACTTGGTAAAAATAACCATAGTTAAATTATTTTTTACCAAAACAACATTTACTCTCTAATATGCAATATATCCATAATCCAAAGGTATTCAACATTTATAATCATTATTAAATTTACCCTATGATTAGATTTTACTTTATATTATTCTTCGGATTTATATACATATCATATACATGTTGTGAATTTATAAATCTTTGTAGTCTGGAGATTAGGGTTAACAAAGTTACTAAGTCTAAAATTATTCATGGTGGCCTATTTAGACTTATAAGTAAATTTCCAGCTCAAAGATTCGAGTGGTATTAACTATTCTATTAACCTCGTAAAATCAGTCAGGATTCTCACATTAATTTTGAAAGCCCTTCATGGTAAGGTACCATTAATGAGTGGGCTTCATGAGGCCAAGTTATAGGTTTTCTGCCATTTCGGTATCGATCCGCCTATGGTAGTTTTCGATCAGACCGTCCATGTGATTTTTCATTGTTTGGTTAACAAACCATGCCTGTTTCCTTTGCCGCTACTTTTCATTTTGCTTGTTTTCTCAGAGGCTCCTCCATTCTGTGATTACTCTTGTAGTTTTTCCATTCAGTGGAACCTCATATGTTCTCTGGTCCTTCTTTTGGTGGCACTTCTTTACTTTCAAGCTAGACTCAGAACAAGAGATGACAACTACAAGTAAGAAACTTGTTTAGCCTATGTTTTCTCTCACTTTGGTTTTTTTGGAAATCTCATGACAGTTAAGGTTTATTGAATTAATCTACACGAATGCAAGCTCTTTATTTTTATTTTTGTGTTGATAACAGTGTCATGGGTGGACGGTACTGTTACTCTCCTTCAGGTAATGTTTTCATAACATTATGCTACGTAAACTGTTCGATTTATATCGCATAGAATTATGGTTTTACTAACTCGATTCCCTTTTCCATTACAGCTAATCCCCGACTCCATGAATGATAACCTACAAGTTAAGATGGAATTGATACTCCACTCTAACCTCTTTGACCCTCTCCAGGTACCCTTTTGTTTTTTGTCAGAGCTATACCCATGAGGATTTAAGTTTTGAGCACGAGACATCTGATTCATAGAGAAATGATCTATTAAAATGAAAAGGAAAATTTTTAGGTTGAGACATGATTCATGGCCCTTAGGCTATGGTTCCATGATTTCATTTATGTCCCTTAATTAGTTCTTGTGCTTTGGTACTATGAATCTTACTATCGGATACTTTTCCATTGTAATCATTTCCAAGGTTTAATAAATTTTGTGTAATGGGTTTTGTTTCACTAACATTATAGAAGGTTGAATTTGCATATTGTATTGGGACTCTTCTCTGGATATTGAACTCTTGATTATTATTTATATATTGAGCCTGGAAATAATTTGCGATTCAGTATACTCTTACATGGATTCTGCCTCTTTGCATTTATCTGTCATCTTTCACAGTTAGCATGCAATTCCCTTTTTTGAAGTAGTGATTGCCTTTGTTTTTTATGCTAGAGTTTAAAGTCAGATTGTAGGTTCCTTTGGATAAATATATATTGATTTTCTTGGTTTATTCATGCATATTTTCTTCTCACATCGTTGTGTTTACTTTTATTAATTTTCTTATATTACATATTTCTTTATGAGTCTTCTAAAGACTGAGGACGTAAAACTCCCACCTATACAAGGCTATGGTTTAAACCTCCAACCTCATCACTCTAAATAAGATCTTAAAATTTACCGATGTTTTACTTGTATTCAGCACACCATTATTCACATAAAAATGCAAATAAAATGGAAGCATACCATTTTACTAATGTTTACCAGGAATCTCTATTTTATAAGTTTTTTTTCCTGGGTTCATCTCCTAATTTATCTAAACCCTACATCGGTTATTTGTAGTAACTGTCAGATAAATAAATGGGTACTCTCAATTTTTCGTCAATCCTTTTATATAGATAGGGCCTTGCTATTTATATTTTCATGAGTAAACCCTAGTTCCCCTTTTTTCTCTCTTGAGCCTTCCTTGTTGGAATATGACTTCCTAGGTCTATTTACTATATGTTCTCTTGAATATAGCCTCATTCTTACTCTCACTAACAATGTAAAAATCATTACACCTATTCTTTGAAAAATCACATATTCTTGCTTTCTTTGATCTTTCTATCTTTAACAGAAATTCATATATACATTATTTTACATTATACACAAATCAATACATACTTATGAATAATTTTTCTTATCAAACACTAAATTGTACGAAGGTACTTATCAGGAATTTCCTTTCCTCTGGTTTAGTCATCCAACTTTGAGTGAGGAAATTGTGTCCTCCACTCCCCCCGTGCTCCTCGCAAGAGAGGAATATTTCAGCAGTTTATCTTTGAGTCAGACATTGAGACTTAGGTCGAGTCTTCACTCAGAAAAACATGTTGTAGAGTTCTACTGGTTATCAGCCATCTCAGGACACTCTCACCTTACAACCATTCTAGTGATGTTCATTTTATTTTCACTTGCACATAACACCTTACCCTCCCCAAGATTCCCTTTTAATCCTTGGAGGAGAAGGTAATTGTCAATAACTTCTTCTTCCTTATTACTCTGGAATATTGGAATTATTTACCAACCAATTACAAGAATTCTAAATGAAATTATTTATTTATAAAATAAAATGAAACTCAAGTTCATCCACAAATTAATATATTCAATAATATTCTTTTTCAATTAGAGGTCAAATTCATTTTATAAAATTTTTTAAAACAAAAAAAGAGTAAAATAAGCGATTTAAATTGGATGTTACATCTTCCCTCACTTAAGGCAAACACCATCCTCGGTGTTTTAATTCATCCCATCAAACAATTCTCAATATAATTCTCGTACAAAGCCTTCATCTTCCCCTATAGCCTCTTATGGGCCAAAGTGCTTCCACTGCACTTTAACTTGGGGGATGGCTCGCCTCCAAAGCATTATTTCTCTCTGATCGAGAGTACTTAAAGGCTCTATCAGAAATTGTCTGTCTGGTTCGACATGCAAGAAATAGAAATTGATATTTCATCTTAACTAAATATTCTTCTATTTTCAGAGGTCATAGTATTAAATTCAACTTACCTATATGTTTTTTCAATGTATAACATGTTTGGGATCATGCACATATCCTTTCAGTAATGATACATGTAACACATTGTGCACCAATATGTGGCTGGGAAATTCTAGACAATAAGCCATTGAGCCTACTCTTTCTAGAACTTGGAAGGGTCCACAGTACCTGGGAGCCAATTTGGCACAGGTAGTCCATCTTAGAGTGCTTTTCTTAGGTGTAACTCTTACGTACACGTGATCACATACTTCAAATTCTCAATAATTTATTTTTTGATATGCATATACTTTCTGCCTATCATGGGTAGCTTTTAGATTCTACCAAATCTTCCTGACTTCATGCTCCATCTCCTCCAACATCTCTGGCCCAAGCAATAACTTGGTTTCCAGACTGCTCTAGTTTATGGGTTTCTGAAATTATCTTCCATATAATGCCTCAAAGGTACTCATCTAGAGATATTATTGGTACATCACATACAGACGTGATCATACAGACGTAGCATCTCTTATAGAATTTTATTCACCCTCTTAGTCTTCCCATCTATTTGCGGATGGTAGGCAGTAATAAATTGAATGTGGGTGCGAAAACTAGTGAACATCGCCTTCGAAAAGGCTGAGGTGAACTTCAAATCTCAGTCGAAGATGAAAATTTTTGGAATACCATGTAATATAAACGCTTCCCTCATAAAGATTTCATTGATTTGTATTGTTTTGTAACTTTAATAGTCTGATATGAAATGAGCTTCCTTGTTGAGTCTATCCACGACTACCATGGTGGGATCATTGTGTCTCTTAGGTCCTGGTAGACCTGTGATGATATCGAGGGAAATGACTTCCCATTTCCACTCTAGTACAAGAATAGGTTGTAATAAACCTACTGCGTGTTGATGCTCCACCTTGACCTATTCACATTCCAAACACTTGGTCAAGTATTCGACAATAATTTTACACATTCCATTCCAAAAGTAGTCTTTTCGTATTAATGTTAGCATCTTTTGATATCCAGGATGTTCGACATAGGAACTTTGATGATATTAATCCAAAATTAGCTCCTTAAAACTCATTTGATTTGGAATATATACTTTTCTTACGAAAACCAGTAATTGTTCCTTATCAATCTTATAATTTTATTTTTTCCCTAGATTTTCTGCTTCTTGTGCTTGCTACCACAAAAACTGGCATTCAGGATCTTTTTGCGCTACCCCCTTTACTTTATCCTGGAACTTAAATTCCACTTGGTTAAAATAGAGTTCATAAACACAATATAATTTCCTACTTAAGGCATCAAAGACACTGTTTTTTTACCTTTCACATGTTGAATGTCAAAACTAAATTGACTCGAGAACGAGTTCCATCTTGCCTGGCAAGCATTTAAGTCAGACTGCTTAAAGTAGCTATTCAGGTTGTTGTGATCAGCTTTCAGTGAAAACATTTTTACCAATAAGTAATGTCTCAAAAATGGAAGAGCATGAAACACCACAGTCCGCTCTAAGTCATAATCAGAGTATCACTATTCATGTTCCTTCAGATTTCTAGATTCATATGCAATTACTTTTCTGTCTTGTGACAACACTGTTGCCACTCCTTCCTTGAAAGCATCGATGTAGACTTAAAACTTCTTCTTTGGATCAACTACTTTCAATACAGGAGCAGTAGTTAACAACATGTTTAACCAATTAAAACTAGTTTGGAATTCATTATTCCATTTAAAATTTCACCCTTTCTGCTGCAAAGAGGTAATGGGAAAGAAATTTTAGAGAAGCCTTCAATGAATGGCCAATAATAGCCACACAAGCCCATGAAAGAACATATGTTTGCTACGTTTCTGGGTACTCTCCATTCCATAATAATCTTTATTTTCTTTGGATCCACTGTTATCCCTTCACTAGAGATTACATGGCCTAAATATTGGATCTTTTCTTTGTAAAAGTTGCACTTGCTGAATTTGGCATAGAGTTGATGTTCCCCCAAAATTTTTAGTACTAAGCATAAATGTTCTTTCTGCTCCTCCATGTTTTTGGAATAAATTAATATATCATCAATGAAGATTAAAACAAATTTATCCAAAAATCAGTGAAATATTCCCTGCATCAGACTCATGAAAGTTTCTAGTGTGCTAGTTAATACAAATGGTAATACCACGAATTCATAATGTCCATACTGGGTGAGAAAGGTAGTTTTAGATGTATCGTCATCCTTAATTCGTATCTAGTGATATCCATATCTTAGATATATATTTGAGAATATTGTTTCTCCCTTTACTTGATTGAAAAGATCATCTATCCGTGGCAGTAGATACTTGTTTTTAATTGTCATTTTATTAAGCTACCTATAATCCATACACATCCGCATCGTACCATCCTTCTTTTTAAGAAAGAGCACTGGTGCTCCCAAAGGGGACACACTAGGATGGATATACCCATTGTCTATTAATTCTTGTGGATGGATTTTTAACTCAGTCATCTCAGGTACACTTGTACAGTATGGTGCCCATGGCACAGGTGATGCCCTGGGTATCAATTTGATGTCTCGCTTGGGCAGTAGTCCCGATATGTTTTCAGGAAACACATCCAGAAAATCCTGAACAATCGAAATATTTTTCATCGTAGGGGTCTTGTCCTTAGAGTTAGAAAACCCCTCTTGAATAGAATAAATTTGACACCCTTTTCTAATGCGTTTACCCAGCTGGGATGCAATGATGGGGCACAATTGGAGTGGTTTCTTAATTCATTGTAACTCCTAGCGATTACCATCCTCAACCTTAATACTAGCGGTTTTCTCCTTGCAGTCTACCACAGACCAATGCCTTTCTAACTAGTTTATTCCTAGCAATAAATCATAGGAACCTAAGGGTAAAATATTCAACTCAAATTTTATATGTTGGTTTTCTATATCTAGAGAGAAATTTGATACTTTTTCATTAACCCTCCTCTTTGCCCCAGTGGCTAATTGCACCAGCTAATGAATTTTAAATTTAAGGCTTTGAAAATTAGATTTTTCAACGACCCTTGGATTTATATAGCTTAAACTAGCACCAGGATCATCCAAAATAGAAACAATTTGGGAAAATAACTTACCTTCCAGTTCTATCATAGTGGGCTCGTAATTTCCTTACCGATCTTCTAGTGCAACGCTGATCCTAGGTATATTTCATGCAACATCCCCTAACGTGGATGCCTCTTGCAGATTAGTTGCAGTCTCATTCCTTCCATGGTGGGGACAATTTTTATAATAATGTGCTTCACCACATCCCTTGCATTGAAACAATGATCTCTCGATCTTTCTGGATCTGTCCATGATCTAGTCTATTTGATGCCTTAGTGGGCTACTCTTCTACTGGCCATTTTGGATTTTGCTAGTTTTTTCCATATTTTCTATTTGTTTTGTTTCTTTCAGCATTCTTGTAATTACCTAATCTGCTACTTTTAAAATTTGGAGTACCTTTCTGCCCTTTCTTTGGCAGTCAAGTCCTACCAGCATCTCCTTTCACTTTTGATTGCTGATAACACATTTGTGCTTTCTGAATCACCTTATCCATTGTCTTTGGATTCACAACTTCAATCCTTTCCTTCATGTGAGTATTTAAGCTACTCAAGAACCGTTGTACCTTTGCTTTTTCGTCTGTCAAATATGGTAGATACCTCATTAATGAGGTAAATTTAGTTATGAACTCATCCATATCCAATTATCCCAATCTCAAATCATGAAATTCTTGAGTATTTTCATCGTAAAAACTCTTTGTTAAATATTTTCTTTAAAATACTGCTGGAACTCGTCCCAAGTCACATTCTGGTCCTCAATTTCCTGCACATTTTTAACTTCCTCCCACCATAATGTGGCCTTTTCCCACAATTGGTAAATAGCAAAACGAGCTTTGAGATTGTTGCTATTTTCATAAACTTGAAATTATTTCTTGATGTTAATACACACTTCTACCACTTCTTCAGCCTCTCCATCAAATGTAGGAGGCTTAATTTTTTGAAATTCACCCGAAAGCTCTACTTTCTCTTTTTCCGTCTCTTGTTCATCTGAAACATTTCCCAATTCTGGTTCATTATAAGTTCTTCTTGTGTTACTTAGTTGGGTATGGCTTCCTTTTGGATTATCCTTTTCTTGTTGCTATTGTTCACCCTCATCAAAGGTGTCCCTCTCCAGACTGGGTTGTGGTGCACGATGATTATTCCTCTATGAGAGGCTTTTTAGGATCCTTTCTTGTTCCCAGATAATTTTTTTGTTATCGCCTCTTACTTGAATCATTTATGTATGGATCTGTTGTACCATATCCAACAAACTATTGGTCTGACATTGTTGTTCTTCAAGTAATATGTTGGTTTGTTGGTTTTGGTCCACACTCAAGTGTACCCACATCTCCAGGTTAACCTCTGGATTAGGTAGGGGGTGATTTTCCCCTATAGCTATTGGTGTTTAATAACTAGATCCTCTCCTCATCATAATCTATCAACAATTTACTATCATTGTGCACATTTAAAAAACACTCATCGCTATTCGAATGACCCATCTAGCCCTAGCATTTGAACGTTGCCCTAATACCATATGTCACATAAAATTCTCACAAACTTGGTAAAAATCACCATAAATAAAAAAAAAATACTAGCACAACATTTATACTCTAATATGCAATGTATCCATACTCCCAAGGTATTAAAAATTTACAAGAATTATTAAATTTACCCTATGATTATATTTTACTTTAGAATATTCGTTGGATTTATATACATAGCATATACATGTTGTGCATTTATGCATCTTTGTAGTCTGGACATTGGGGTTGACAAAGTTAATAAGTCCAAAATTCTTCATGGTGACTTATTTAGACTTATAAGTAAATTTCTAGCTCGAAGATTTCGTTGGTATTAACTATGTCATTAACCTGCTATAGCCAGTTAGGCTTCTCACATTAATTTTGACAGCCTGTCATGGTAAAGTACCATTCATAAGCGAGCTTCACGAGGCTGGGTTACAGGTCATCCGCCATTTGGGTATAGATCTGTTGTTGGTAGTTTGGGATCAGACCGTCCATGTGATTTTTCATTGTTTGGTTAAAAAACCCTACACATGTCCTTTGTCGCTGCTTTTCATTTTACTTGTTTTCTCAGAGGTTCATCCATTCTACGATTACTCCCGAATTTTGTATGTTCCCTGGCATCACATCTGTTCTCTAGTCCTTATTTTGGTCACATCTTCCTTACATGCAAGATGAAATTAGAGCAAGAGATGACAACTACAGGTAAGCAACCTCTTTAGCCTCTGTTTTTTCTCTTTTTGGTTTTTTTTGAAGGCTCATAGCACTTAAGGTTTACTAAATTCATCTACAAGAATGCAAGCTCTTTATTTTTGTTTTTGTGTTGATAACAATGTCATTGGTGGATGATAATATTAGGCTCGTTGAGGTAATGTTTTCCTGACAGTAGGTTACACAAATTCTTCGAGTTGTATCACATAGCATTCCATTTTTACTAACTCGATTCCATTTTCCATTGCAGGTAACCCCCATCTTGATGATTGATAATCTAAAAGTTAAGATGGAAATAATAATCCACTGTGACCTCTTCGACCCTCTCAAGGTACCCTTTTGTTTTCTATCAGAGCTATACCCATTATGGTTTATGTTTTGAGCACGAGACTTCTGGTTCACAGAGAAATGATATATTAAAATGAAAAGGAATATTAGTAGGTTGAGATGTGTTTCACGACCCTTAGACTGGAGTTCCATGATTTCATTTATGTCTATTAATTAGTTCTTGTGCTTTGCTACTGTGGATCTCACTCCTGGATACTTTTGCATTGCAATTATTTCCAAGGTTTAATAAATTTTGTGTAATGGGTTTTGTTTCGCCAACATTACACAAGGATGAATTTGCATTTTATATTTTGACTCTTGTCTGGATATTGAACTCTTGACTTTTATTTATATATTTAGCTCATAAATCATTTGTCATTAATTATATTCTTACATGTATTCTACCTTTTTCATTTATCTGTCGTCTTTCACAGTTAGTATGCAATTGCATTTTTCTGAAGCAATGTTTGGCTTTATTTTTGTTGCTAGAGTTTAAACACGGTTTGTAGGCTTCTTTCGATAAATATATATTACTATTCTTGGTTTATTCATACGTATTTTCTTCCCACATCATTGTGTTTACTTCTATTAATTTTCTTATATTACCTAAAACTCTATGAGTCTTCTGAGGACCGAGGACGTAAAACCCACACATGTACAAGGTTAGGGTTTAAACCTCTAGCATCGTTGCTCTAAATAAGATCTTAAAATTTAACGATTTTTTACTTGTATTCCTCGCACCAATATTCATATAACAATGCAAATAAGAAAGAAGCATACAGTTTTACTAATGTTTTCCACGAATCTCTATTTTATAAGTTTTCTATTTTGGATTCTTCTCCTAATTTCTCTGAACCCTGCATCGGTTATCTGTAGTAATAGTCAGATAAATAAATGGATACTCTCATTTTTTTCATCATTCCTTATCTATAGACAGGGACTCGTTATTTATATTTTCAAGAGTAAACCCTAGTTTCCCTTTTTGCTCTGCTGAGCCTTCTGTTTTGGAATATGACTTCCTAGGTCTCTTTACTATATGTTCTCCTACATATACCCTGAATCTTATTGTCGCTAAAAATGTAATAAGCATTACACATGTTCTTTGACAAATCACATATTCTTGTTTTCTTTGATATTTATATCTTTAACAAAAATTCATATATACATTCTTTAACATTCTAAACAAATCAATAAATACTTACGAATAACTTTTCTTATCAAACAGTAAACTGTACCAAGGTACTTATCTGGAATTTCCTTTCCTCTGGTTTAACCGCCCAACCTTTAGTGAGGCAATTCTATTGTCCACTCACCCCGTGCTCCTCACCAAAGAGGAAGATATCAGCAGTTTATCTTTGAGTCAGACCTCGAGACCTATGTCGAGTCTTCACTCAGAAAATAGGTTAGAGAGTTCCACTGGTTATCAAGCAGGACACTCTCACCTTACAACCATTATGTTGTTAATTTTCTTTTTACTTGCACATAACCCCTTCCCCTCCCCATAGTCCCCATTTTATTTTTGGAGAAGAAGGTAACTCTAAATAAATGCTTCTTCATTTTTACTCTAGAATCTTGAAATTATTTACCAACCAATTACAAGAATTTTGAATAAAATTATTATTAAAATTTAAAAAAAAAAAAAAACACTCAAATTCATCCACAAATTAACATATTCATTAATCTCCTTTTTCATTTAGAGGTCAAATGAATTTTATAAAAGACAAAGAATTTAAAATGGACGTTACACTAACTTAATAAACAAGGTAACTTGTATTTTAATCAAAATTAGAGTAAATATTTGGAAAGAAGTCCAAATCAAGTTGGTGTTATAGTGACCCTCTCAAAATTTAATGTTTGATCTTCTTCTAATCACTCCAACGTATTCCTTGTATTTTAATCAAAATTTGAATAAGTATTTGCAAAGAAGTCCAAATCAGGTTGGTGTTATAGTGACCCACTCAAAACTTGATCTTTGATCTTCTTCTAATCACTCCAACGTATACCAATTCATTATGGTAATTTTTTTTTTAATATTTTCAAATTTCCATTTCATATAATAGAAATAGTTTGATGAGATTGATTGGATGAGAATAAAACAACACTTGCAATGGATACAAATGGATAGGACATGTGTAAACTGTGGGTGTTTACCAAAGCATATATTCACCCTAGACTCCATTTCATTATATTTTATGTTTGGTTGAAAAATTATATAAAGATAGCTAAAAATCTTACAGTTCATGTCATTGTATTTTATTTGCATGTTTATGTTTATGTTTCGGTTAAAAATTATATAAAAAAAATCATGTGTAAACTGTGGGTGTTTCCGATAGCGTATATTTACCCTAGACTTCATGTCATTGTATTTCATGTTTGGTTGAAAATTTATATATAGATAACTAACGATCTTAGATTTCATGTCATTGTATTTTATGTTTATGTTAAAAATTATATAAAGATAATCCTATTAACGTGTTTAGTTAATAAAATAAAAAATAAATACTTTTATAATAAAAAAAATTATTATTATTTTGAAGTTGAATTTTATTGATAAATTATTATTTTTTAATTAATATTAAGTCAAATAAATTTGATTTTGTGTTAAGAGTAAAATAAAAAATGGGACCAAAAAACGTTCAGCTTAATTTCTATTTTTTTATAAATTTTGATCAATTTTATTTGAAATTGGTTAAATATTTGTTGAAGATATAAATTTAAATGATATATTTTACATAATTGAATTAATTAGATTTTTTTAAATGATATTATCTATTTATATTTTCAAAATACAATTTAAATAATTAAAAAATATTTCATATTATTAAAAATAATATCATATTAATGAAAAAAAAAATCAAAAAATTATTACACTTTCATATTTTACATGTTCTTGCCATTAGTTAAATTTGAGGGATATTTATCTATATTTCACTTCTTTAACCATCTGAATTTATTAGCATTTTTACACACAATTAATATTTTAGAACGCATATATATATATATATATATATATATTACTCCCAACTAAGTTAAGTTGTAGCATAGTCCAATAAATTTTTAAGATAATATAGAATTTTAACCTAATGGTTATGTTTCTATAACATAACATGGAATTTCGATTTTTCTATAAAATACTAATAAATTTTTTTCGATAATTGAACATAGAGAATTTTTTATTGATAATTATGTATTCCAAGGAAAACTACAAATCACATATGACTATTCAATCTAAGTGTAATCCATTTATATATATCATTCTAGTCAAGCAAAACACACCATCTTGACGCTAAATATGTAAGTTTTAATCTTTGAGTTAGTTTATGTCACAACCATAAGGAAAAAAACACATAAAAAAAAAAATTTAACTATACATTTTACTCTTACCACTCCTAAGTACAGCTTATACACTTGAATTTATCAACAAACATTTAACTATATACTTATATATGTTTCCATAATACGATGACCATAAAGAAAAGAGGGCTTACCATATCCTTTGATTAAATTATATGGTTTAATTCCTTAGGTTATGATTCCATTACTCACGTGTAATGAATAGTGCTCCACTAGGAAATCATAGACTTCTGACTTATACATAATCGGTACATTAACAAGATTAAAATATATCTATACATATAACTAGAACGTCTTTTTGTCCTATGACTTGACAATTTCGGTCATTCATTATCAGTGCATTTATGATCTCTTTTAAATAAGTTTGTAACCGTACTTAAGGAAATCAGGGTGATCCACCTCGATGTTTGATGTGATTGGCTGTTTGGAAAAACCATAGGTTGGCAGTTGTCCCGCAATTCATCTCTGATGTTGTTTTCTCCACTGTTGATATAGTAGCCCTACATCTGACAGTTCAGATGAAGGCAAGGATGGTTAGGGTAACCACCCACCCCATCCCATGCCTCACAACTCATTTCTTTGTCGCTTTATGTTGCTGGACCTCGCTCTGCAACTTGGTAATGGTTTGTTGAGGATTGCTGGTATCTTCCATCCACAGCATGTGTTCTCTGCTCTTGGTGAGGGTATTACCTTCACTTAGTTCCACATGCAGAATATAGGTAACCCTTTCTCATTTTTGTGTTGGGTATTATAGTCAATCGTTCAACATCTTCGATGCTTCTATTCAGTGTAGCTGTAAACCTTGCTTATAGCACCATGACCGGGTTAATATGTTATCATGGGAAATATTTTTTCTTAAGTTGTATGTTTGCTCCTCTAGCAGAATTTCCACCGAGATTATATGCTTAACCCTTGCAGGGTTTTAATGCTTCTTCTAATTTTTATTTCAGTGTTTACTAATCATGGCCCAAGCGATGAGGCTATTCATATTTGTTGTCAAACTGTGAAGAAGGGTGAGAGATTTCAGCCATGGTGGGCTCTACTAGAACAGGTAAGAGCCATAACGGCTTTATCTTCTCCCTACACCCTTTTGGTTATTGTTAATTCAAAACATGGAAAAAAGCTCTTCGGCCTCATTCTACAGTTTCAATAAGGGTTTTGATCCCTTGATTTTTCTTATGGTGCTCAGGTCCTGTTCAACAAGATTTAGTCTTGGAGTTGAATTGAATTATTCCTCGCGAAGAGTACTCAGGTAAGCCCTCATATCCATTCTAAGTTATCTTTCCTATATTTTTAATGGAATTCCTTCTAATGTAGGTTATTACCTAAATGACCACAAGCCCTCATGTGACTTTATACCCCACCTACTTGTAGGGTTTTGGGTTTCTCGAGTGCTTAATTAGAATTGTGCTCTAGTGTTTATACATAGACCAGCTCCAACCAGTCTTCTAGACATTAGAGATTTATATTTTCTGTTTAAATGAAGTATCGTTGCTCAGCCTTCTAGATTTTATGCACATTTCCATTTTAAAATAGAATCTCTATAATTTATTTATAAATATAATTGTCTCGGGGCCTTCTGGCTTTTATACACAATACTAAAATTTGAATAGTTTCACAGTAATTATTTTGCCTATTTATCCTTGAACATGCCTCCTATTTTTTATTCATAAATTACTAGGAATGTATTATTTATCATAAAGGGTTCCGACCCATATACTTGGGATGCTTAAACTCTACATTATATTTTTCTTTATGGCATGCAATGTTCGACGCAAACTATGTTCATTCCCTTTTGGGGATTCTTATGGTTTGAATTATAATCATCGAGGAATTTCTTCTTGTAATTGAAGGACTCTCATGTGAAATTTCAATTAATTATCCTGTTCTTTTCTTTATATAACTAGTTCGGTTGGCTCACTCTTGTCATTTAATTACAAATTATTGTTCTTTACTTCACTTACCTTACTGAATCTTTGTTTTAGATTCTGATTTAAAAGAAAGTAACCCTTCATCAATGTGATCAGAGGACAATGACCCCACCCCTGTCCCCATGGGGCTAGGTGCTAAACCTCTGGCCCTTGACATACTGTCTTTCCAAAACTCTTCGTTAATATATGAGATTTTTCTTTAACATATATTCTATCAAAAATGCATATATATTGAAAGAAAGATTCTCATATATAATGGAAAAATAATAGCTACCTCTCCATTTATTCAAAACATTATTCAAACTCTAGACATTCACATTAGTCTTTATAACGTGACATATAGTAATATGTTTTCTTCCATATATTTATTTTTCTTACTCTACCTGCAAGATAGAAGAAAAGGTTTCTAAATCATACATTCTCAACAGAACAACAGAATAACAGTCGAGATATTAAACTCAGCATAAAACATTTTCTTCTAGAATTTATCTCTTAACCTGTAAGATAAACACTTACAATACTTATCTCGGTATTTTCTTCCAGTGTAACTGAAGGTTCCTCCCAACCTTGAGCGAGGAAATCACATCCTCTGCTCCCCTGTGCTCCTCACTAGAGACTTAGGTAGACAACTTAGTGATTAGAAGATAGGCCTCAAGATCTGAGTCCAGTCTATACTTCTCTTGGGTTTCCCAAGCTCCACTCGTTTCTTTACCAGCTGTGGACAACTCAATGCCACAAGCTGTTGCTAAACCCCATCATTATTTCTAAACAAAACCCCTTCATAGACTCAGGATTTTCCTTTTATCCTTCTAGGAAGGTAACTCTCGGAAGTGTCTCTACCTTTGACCCTAGGTTCTTTGAATTATTTACCATTCAGTTAATTCATTTTACTCAAGAAAATTTATTAATTATTTAAAAATAAACTCAATCCTTGTTAAGGAATAACCTTATTCGTTACGTAATTCAAATGTGTCATAAAAAGTCTATCAACCATACTTTAAATAAAACAGGGTGCTAAAGTTTACATTTTATTTAATAAAATTTTGTTTTTTTAAGGATTCCTCTATTTTCATTCAAATTGATATTATTGAATTGATATTTATTATTTGTAGGTTGATTGCCACTATGGAGTGACTATGGAATTACCAATTTCTTCAATGACAAAGCTATAGCTTGAGGAGAGGAGAGGATAATTGTCATTTAAAAGTTCTTCACAAACATATTTAAGAGCATACTAGTTTGTAAGTATGTTGAGAAAATATATTCCTTCTAGTTTATTTTAGAATTTTCTTGAGACCATAGACACCCAAAAATAAAAGATAATTGGCCAAAAATATGAACTTTTCCAAACAAAATTCTTTCTTTTACCAATTTTAATTATGTGTGTAGATTGAGTCTTCCTTTTTACTCACATGCCTCTTAGCTTACTCTTTTCCACATTTTTTTTTACCACTATAATCTTTAACATATCATAGATTAAAATAATTTAAACAATAAATATTATATAATTTCAAAGTACAATTCATAATAACAATTCTCAACATTTTAATGGATTATATCTATCTCAATTTTTCTCAACATTTTAATTAATTATATTTATCTTAATTTTTTCAATGTGGAAATCTATTTATAGATTTCCTAAAATGGAAAGAGTGTATTTGTCAAAATTGTTTAACTATACAATACCAAGTATAAACCAAAAATGCAGAGAAAGAAGTTTTTATCTCGGTGGAATTTTAACGATGGTCAAAAAGGTGTGATGGAAGGATGGTTGAAAATACCATGCAATGTTTTGAATAAATTCTTTAGTAGTTATGACTAATGGATCTCTAGTAAGTGCGATTGATTGAACTAGGAATAGTAAGGTCATATGATTCTAGTCTTGGAATTAATGAATCAATTATGCAATCCACAATTTTTTTGATTAAATTTTGGTTGGTTTGCAATTAGGGTTATGACACGGCGTGTTAATTGTGGTCTATTCTCTCGAGGGACGCAATTATCAAATACAACCAATTTTTTCAAAATGGACATTAGAGTTGCAAAAACTGATGGGTTTTTTAGATTTGAAATTATTATATTTATCTCTTCTATTTCATTGATTTTAATAGTTATAAGACTTATGTATTTTTTGGGATTTGTTCATTTTGAGATTCTTTGAATTTTTTTTAATAATTTTTTTTGAATAATAAGCCAAAATACTTAATATGTTATATGAATTTGAATATATTGTTAAATTTAGATATTATATATAGATAATTATATATCTAATTGTAGTTGGAATATCTAATTCCTACTTGTCTATGGTTGTAATTCTCTATTTGAGGAGTCTATTCCTACAGTATAGGAAGTAGCCAGAACTATATTCATTCCTAGTTTAGTGTGTGGCTAAGAGAATCTCTCAACAATATTATTGTGCGTCCAAGATATATTTCCTATTCTTAGAATATTTCATGTATAAATATGTGTGTAATATGTTTGATTAAATATATAGAATTTGAATAGAGTTTGCATACCAATATTTTATCTTGGTATCAGAGCCCGTAAGGGCCTTTTGCCCTTCCTGGGCATAGGAATATAAATTACTATATTTGCATTGTTTTAATTTTTTTTTGTTCTAGTTTTGTTTGTCCATCCGGTGCTTGAGCGCTACTGTATGTGGAGAGTTGTGCTATCAGAGTGTGTTGTTGTGCGAAGATCAAAGGGTGCCAAGAGGTACGCTGAGATGCACTGCCAGCCAAACGCTGCCTGTCGATTTCTTCTAATAGTTCTGCATTCACTATATGTCATGGAGGCCGAGGAGAGGGTTGGATTGATGGTGTTGGGAAAGAAATAGAGCAAGCAACAGTAGATGGCCGACCCCCTTCCACATTGACTGTTAGTGATGATGTTCGTCTTTTGAATATGAATGATGTGCGATATTCCCATGAACAGGTATGTGCTAGTGTTTCTTCCGAGTCAGCAAATATGACGAAGCTACTTCAGTGGAATGATATGTATGGTGAAGGAGGTTCAAAGCGAAAAAATTCACTTAGTTATTTTATTTAGGCAAGCTATGTGCATAAACAGTAATTACAAATTGGCCTGGACTCTTATTTATTACTTATGGAGGTGGTCCTTTGGCATTTTTTCAAGTGGAATGTATCCAATACTGAAGTTTCGATGTATGATAGTGTTTTTCTTATAGGTTCTAAGAATTTGGAAGTCTGAGCTATTTTTTGGACATTTTATTAGTGGTCTTAGAAGTTCTTGCTGGGCTGAGCCAGCGTGAAGATGAATGCTGTCATCCTCTTCTGATGCATGTGTGGAATTTTGTGATCATTGTTTGAATCAGAGAGTAGAAGATCAGATGTTGTGGCATCGATTGGTGAGTCGATGCTGGGTGGAGCTGATTATTGGCTGTGTGGACTACGTGTAGAATGCAACGGCGGCATGGAGGCATAGCTCCCAATCTTGGAGGTCGAGCCTCAAAAGAGGCCGAGAGCCTGCGTGAGGTTGGACAAATTGTTCAGAAGGAAATCAATGCAAGATTGGAGAATTGTTTACAACAAAGCTTCACTGCCATGGATTTCATTCCAAGACTAAGGAAACAAGAGGTTCAGGTGGAAGTGTGATCATCAAGGTGCCAATTACAGAAGGGCCCGTGAACCCATTGAGATATTAAGAGTGATGATTTGGGTCGTGTGGGGAGTGATTTGCATCGACCTCTTCTCAATAAGAAGTAGAGTCGTTTCATTGGGTCCATGGTTAAAAATGGCACATCACAGCTAGCAATCGTGGGTGCCAATGTTTGTCGTGTTGAAAGTTTAGATTATGAGACTCGGAGAATCCTCTGTTTCACCTGTGTGCTCAGTGAAAGTCTTCTGCGACTTCGTTTTTTGGATGAGAATCATCATCTGGGGTTTCCAGTATCTGTTTTAAAGAATCCAACATTAGTTTTTGATCTGCTTCTACAATACAACTTTCGTTTGATTGGAGATCATGTTTCCATTAATTATATTTTTTGCTGCAAATAAAAGATCTGGATTTTTCTCACCACGGAATTTCGATTAAGCATTTGAATTAAAGAAGAAATTGTAGGTAGAATTTGGGTCATTTTCGTGCTAGTCTGTAATATTGGTTGTGTTTTGTTTGATTTCTTGAAAGAAAACTAGTAACCCTGTTCCATTTCCAAGAAATTTGTTTGTATCTATTGTTTCATTTAGAATTGGAGAAGAAAACAGACGTGCCTTTGTTCGTATACTTCTGGTAAGCAACAGTAGAAGCGTAGTGCTTTTCTATGATTATCAGTGAAAATTAGGCTAAAGAACCATCATCGAAGCTTAGGGTTATTTCATTTGACTTAAATTGATCATGGTATATGTGTCTCACCTCATTCTTGCTAGCGGAGAAGTTCCTTTCTAATTTCATGTTCTCAAAACTTGTTTTTTAATTACAAATTCGACAGTGCCATAGCTGGAAGCACTCAAATCTGATTGGAATGGGCGATGTATGATGAAAGAAGGAAATATATGCCCGACGACTCTGTTAGACTTTTGGAAACTGCAGGAACAGACTTCGCAAGAGCTGGTCACCAAGGTTTCAAGATGGTCAATCTACAGTCCATGAAGAGGGCACAGACCTCAGGAGCCTTACAGGATCTCACGATTGTTGTGTTAAGGAGAGGGCGTAGATCTGGTGGTCCCCCAAGAGTAGTTGCATTATTATTTGCCATTTTTTAAATTTTATTCTTTATAAATTGGCATTGCATTAATCTAAATCTAGTTGAAAGAGTTGAGTTATTTATTGTGACATTTAGTTTGGCCAACTATTGTCATGAATCTGAGTCTTTGTTGGAATTGGCCATTCCAACAATAGAGAAATTGATTTGCTACCATATATGATGAAGACATGACAATGAAAATGGCATCTAAGGATAGTGGTTGGAGCTACATCAGAGATTGGAGGATGATCGAGTTTGTGTGTGCCCAGTGTGATGGGAACATACCCGAATGTTCAATTGCAAGGAAATTAGCTTGATAATGGGTCTTCATTGTTGCAGCCTGTCAGTGAGAATGAGGATGCGTGCTTGGAAGTAGTTACCCTGCCTTGATACTGTGAACAGGAGAAGAGGCATTATGCTACGATGCCAGGGGATTGGATACTGAAACAAGAACTTTTGTGTATAAGATTGTTGAATTTTATGCATGTTGATAGTGAATTGGTGGACGATGGAGGAATGGACCGTGGAGTCCTAGATTATTGTTTTTGAACGGAAAATTGTGTTCTCTTCATGTGGCTATAAGCACCTATGTATGGATCATCAGTGTTATAATGCACTGCATTGAGTCCTGTTGAAAAGTCGTTAATCTGGTTCTTCATCACTAGACCCCTCAAAGGTATCGTTGGAGAAAAATGGTTGCTGTTATGTTTGGGAAATAATCATCTTTGGGCAGAGATATTCATTTGAAGAGCCTTTTGTTTTTTTTATTTAGCTTATTGGAATCATGTTTAAAGTTGTTGAGCCTTATTGAGCCTAGGTAACTCAATGTAGGTAAAGTTATTTTGTTAGAATTCAAGACTCTAACAAATGACAAGTTAAGCATGGAGTTTCAAGAATTTATTTGACAAAGACAATTATGCCCAAGTTGTGAACAATGAAAAGATGAGGTAAAGGAGCAACAACAACGTATATGGTGGACAACAAAGTAAATGTTTGTTTGAGTTAGTGTGGATTTGTGGAATAGAATCCCTAGCATGTTATAAGCAAGTCTAGATGGTTTTTTTAGTGGTCATTATATGTACCTGGAAACTCCAAAAGTAGAAGTATGGAATGTAAGCCTTGTAAAGGCATGTGTAAACTTCATGGTAATTTCAAAACCACCTTGTAATGGTTTATGGTCACCCGAAAACCATATTTTGTCATTGTAAAGTGATGGTTCATGGTGAACCAGAAACCACATACAGAGCCTTAGTGGCTACATGCAGATTCGCCTGGTGGTGGCATATTGAAGTTGGCAGATTTTCCTGGTGGTGGAAAATCGGACTTGCCCGGTGGTGGCATATTTAAGTTGGCAGATTTTCCCAGTAGTGGTAGATCGTACATTCTCGGTGGTGGCATATTGAAGTTCCAGATTTACCCGGTAGTGGCAGATCAGACTTGCCCGGTGGTGGCATATTGAAGTTGGTGGATTTTCCCGGTGTTGGCAGATCGGACTTGCTCGGTGGTGGCATATTTCCTGAGTGGATAACGTGTACACAGGAGCTTAAATTCTCACAAGAGGAGGTGGAATGAAGCTAACACCTCACTCACGGGTCTCAGATATTGTTGTTTCTAAGCACAAGAGGGTTGGTGCAATTTTCTATCTGACAGTTGCGTCGAAAGGCGTAATCAGCACAATTGTTAGGGATTGTTATTTGGACATGAATATTTGGCTTAGAAAGGCACTGATCTCTCTCTATTTTGGAGGTTCTACACATGCGATTGACTCGATGGTGGTGGATTTGTAGATACAAGTACATATATGCAGTGATAATGGTTGACAGAATCATGTATGCGAAGGACATCCTACAAAACTAGTGGTTGCAGCGGTTGGTACCCATGCATTCCAGTGGATGGTTTCTCCTTTATATGGACGTAGACATATCCCTTGTTATGTTTTACCACAACAAGAGTTTGTGAATTAACATCATGACAAGTAGTCATTAAGGGGGGGAGTTGGAATATCTAATTTCTACTTTTCTATGGTTGTAATTGTCTATTTGAGGAGTATGTTCCTACAGTATAGGGAGTAGCTAGAACTATATTCATTCCTAGTTTAGTTTGTGGTTGAGATAATCTCTCAATGACATTATTGTGTGTCCAAGATAGATTTCCTATATTGAGACTATTTCATGTATAAATATGTGTGTAATATCTTTGATTAAATATATAGAATTTGAATAAAGTTTGCATACCGATATGTTATCTATTGTGTATATTTTAATCTATATAATATTACAAAATGTATAATTAATTTTTTATTCTTTAAAAATATTATAAATATAAAAAAATACCGCACACTAATAAACACTATATTCTAATTATGTAATAATTGGTTTAATGCTAAATGATGATTAATTTTATTGTTAAGACATTTATTTATATTTGTAATAGGAAAAATAAATTTTGAACAAAAAATAATAATTTTGATTTAATAAAATGAGTTATGGAAGTGAATTCCATAGAAAGGAGTAAAAGGCTGATGGTAAAAGTAACTCAAAAACTGAGAGTTAGTTAAACAGAATTAGTTCAAATAGTTACCCCAACCTCTAAGGATAAAGGGTTATCCCAGTGAGGAAGAGGGGTTCTGTTTGGTAACTGGAGAAGGAAATTTGGGACAAGAATTCTTGAACTAGTGCTAACCAGTGGAACACTCCAATTTTATGGTGTATGCTGGAATAGGAAACTGGACTGGATTGTCCCAAGGTCTCTTCCAGAATATTTCTATTAACTTACAAGACTCATAATTGGAGCACAGAGGAGAGTGGAGTACGTGATTTCCTCACTCGTGGTAGGGAGGAATAACATCAGTCAAGATACTGAAAGATAGGTAAGTCTCTTTTATGTTATTAGAAAAAAGAAACCAAGTTGTCTTCTAGTAATAAATTCTGAATATAATATTTAAACCTTACAGAGGTTAAACATTGTGAAAAGAAGGACATATGAGTGTATATAGTTAAATATTATGTATTGTTATTTCTTGATTAAGCTGTGCAGTTGATTTGTTTTTTTATGTATAATTAATAAAATAGTAAGCAGAAAATTGTTAACACAGAATCCTTGATAAGATGGCTCCATGTTGATCGTTCTCTGTAATCTGTGATATTACACAGACATAATGGTCCGGTCATCTACATGTATGATAGAATAGGGAAATATTACAGAATTCCAAGAAGGAAAAACAATTCTATTTTGTTTAAAATAAATAAATAGGTTCAGAAATGTATATCGTCAAGACCTGAACTCTACAGGCATCGCTGGAACTGTAAATAGATGGAATACTACAAAAGAGAACTGTAAATTAACTCTTGTTGGAAATTTTAACTTAAAGAACTTTCCGCATAGGAAACAATAAATACTTCCATACTTATTTTACGAAATTGAGAAGTAAGAATTTATGTAGATGAATTCCAGAGCATAGAAATGATTAATATTACCATAAACTAAAGGTAATATGTAGAAAATTATTCTGAGGAAGCAGAACAAAGAAAAATCTGGTAGAACTTTCCTTTAAATTCTTTTGCCAATATGATATGGTGTTACAATAGTTTTAAAAATCCTCGAAAATTTAAGAAAGCAGGAAAAGTACCATTCTCATTTATGAACGTATTTAGAAGAAGAATTTCGAATGTAAATAAAAAGATTCCAGAAATAAATAAAACAACTTTATTTACCATTGTTCACAACTAAATGAGTTACAATGCAGAGTTGGGAGAAAATAACCTGGCTATACAGTTTAGCCATCTAACTCGAAGACCGTATCAATGAAGAAAACATAAAACATCTATATATCACAAACCCAAACTTTTCATATATACATTTCATTGCAAAATTCAAGTCTCCGGAAGTATGTCACTGTCAATACAAAATATGACGAGTAAGACCATGCCATGGAAACAATCTAGAACTAAGTAACAAACTATAATTTAGAGCATTACATTTAGACCTTAACAAAACAATGATATGCATCTTTTGGCATATTTTTTAGAAAAATGGAAGAAGTAATCCGAGTTCTAGTAAATGGTTAAGACAGTGAACCCCATGATGAGCTATGAAGTTCCAAGCAAGAACCCGATGTTTTAAACCAGTTTACTAGAATAGGTACCTGTGAAAGTTGTGTAGGAAGATGGTTAGTGTAGGTCGAAATTAAAACTCCTCCTAAGAAATCAAATTTACAATAGAAAAATCTTCAAAGTGAACTTACTTGCAACATGCGAGGAATAAGGTTAAATATTGTTCATAATCTAGAAAAAAATGATGTAATGAAATGTCTAATAGTAAGGTATAGTTGTATACCTTGAGGATTCTCTGTTGTGGGGATTAGGGCGCGACGTTAAGCTATAAATAAAACCCAAGAATAATATTTAGCGAATCCTTGGTGGAAGAATTAACAAAATAAATATTTTTAGACTAAAACAATAAAATGAGACTGTAGGTTCTCTGAGTTACCTAGGCTGAGCGTTGCGGAGGGAATAACTATGACAGATAACAAACCAACATTCAAATTTCTGAGTTTAAACGTTGAGACAAGGAAGAGTTATGCCTTAAACCGATAGAGAATAGGAAGTAAGGAATTTGCAAATAAGAGGTTTTGTGATAAATTCCATGACTCTATATACCAAATGCTAAAATTAAAGTCTAAATAACTTACTGAGAGCGTGATAACATGGACAATATAACCCTGGCAAGGATAGTCGAACAGAGACAGGGATTTCATCTGCAGAGTGTTGGGCCAAAATGTTGAAAGACCGAGAAAATCAATTAGAAGGGTAAGGTCATTACAATAACTCTAAATTATGCTTGCCATTAGATATGGAGCAAGCCAGATCTACAGTTGAGGATTGATACAACTGTACATCCTAGATTCATGAAAGCATGTAGGAAAACTTTTCACAGCATGTAAACCTTTACCGATATCACCACCCAGACTCCTTACCGTGTGGATTTGGTGGTATCATTAGCCCAGTTCTGAGCAGGCCTTAAATGCATTATAGTATGGTCATAAATATGGATAAATATTCTAAGATTTAACTTGGGAATAGTATATATTCAGACTTCGACAGTTGTAATATTAACCATAAGTGTAACCTTATATATATGCTGCAAATATGAAAATATGAACTATGAGTTTGATAATCAACAAATGACATTAATAGTTGTGTGTCGTTGATTTAATTTATGTATAAATTAAATATGTAAGGGAAATAATTAAACGTATGTAGTATAAAAGTAAAAAAAAAATTATGTATGTATCCATGGTTGTTACAAGTGGTATCAGAGCAGCGTTTTCACGCTAGGACCCTATGGGTCAATTAACGTTTAAATTTTTGTGTATATGACGCACAAAGGGAGGAAGAAAGTATAGCATGAGACATTATGCAAAGGGGGAAAACACAACAGCCACCCTATAACATCGGGGAAACCCAACCCCGACTAGAAATGAACCCAGAAATGTGGGTGCAGTTGAGTGTGGATCAACACCACCAAACTAGTAGATTGCTGGAATAGCAGCAGCACCAAACAGAAGGTGAAAAATGATAATGTGCAATTGATGCAAGAACATGACAGAAACTTAAAAAGCCTCTCAAACAAAGAGAATCAAGGGATTGAACAACCCGGCACTGATAGAGATTTGCTGCAAGAAGGAAATGAGAAACAAGAAAGAGACCATGTCACTGACGAAACGGAAATAATTCAATCTCAGCAGAGTAATAGAAATAAAAATTACCGTGAGGATGAGTCAGATAATGTGTCCGATTAGAAAGAAGTTAAGAGACAAAAATTGGAACTACAAGGTGAATTTCAAAAGATAAAACCTTATACGTTTGTTGGATTAGAGGAGGAAGTGGCTGAGCCATCGCTGATAAAAATGAATAAGTATTTTCAAGTATATGAATACAGGAGTAATCTTAAAGCTAGATTGGCTATTTATCAGTTGAGGGAGAAGGCCACACTTTGGTGGGAGGAAGTGAAAAATGTCCGCAGTATAGATGATCAGCGTGTGACTTGGGAATCGTTCCAGTAGTATTTTAAAGATAGATACTTAACTGAATCCTTCTATGATGGAAAATCTAGAGAGTTCCATGACTCAAAGCTGGGACAAATGACGATGAATGAGTACATCACTAAGTTTACTTCCTTACTTCGTTATGTTCCTTACTTAAAAGATGAGAAGGAAAAAGTATGGCAATTCCTGAGTAGTTTTTCGACTTATATGAAAGAACGAATTGAGTTTGTGAATCCAAAAACTATGGATGACGGGATCCAGAAGGCAAAAATGTGTTATCAGCAAGCTAAAGAAAAAGGAGAACAAGGTAAAAGCTGGCAGATAAAGAAAGAACATAAGGGAAGCTCTGGTTTAAAGAAAAACAGAACCACTAATTTCAAGAGTGCTGCTAGGAGTTCAGTTAGAAAATAGTTTGGAAGGAATCATCAAAGAATAAGATGGCTTGCAGAAGATAAACCCACGGAAGCTTCCAGCAAACCAAAACAAGGACAGAATCAAAAGCCACCTTTATAGTGTTGGGGGTGTGGTGAGGCACACTAGTACAGAAATTGTCCACATCGAGGAAGAAGCGAGGCAATTACTAACTTATAGGAGGCCTCAACAGTGGGAGATGTAGCTAGAAATATACCCAGAATTAATGTAGCTCTGGAAGATCGGCAGGCAGACTACCAATCGACAGTAATAGAATTAGAAGGTAAATTTCTATCTCAACATGTTTCTGTTTTGGTAGACCTAGGTGCAAGTTTAAGCTATGTAAGTCCCAAAGTAGTAGATATTTGTAAATTGCAGAGTCAGAAATTTAGAAATCCATGGCTGGTATAGTTAGCCATGGGAGCGAAGAGGTAAGTTAGTGCTAAAATACCAAATTGTGCACTAGAAATTAATGAAAAACTGTCACACCTCCAAATTTCACACAGAAAAAAAAAAAATTCTTCACGAACTCAGACTTTTAAGAATATGTTTATTATGACATTTCAAATCTTCTCACCATGATACTTTCCATCCTCATATCCTGTCGAAATTAAACCCTCTACCACTACCTCTTACCTTATGTTATTTTTATTCAAAGGGTGAAGATATTTTATATGCCTTTAATCATTACCCAGGTCTCGCATGACCTCGCGAACTCACCTATGACTTTAATGGTCACACATCTCATTCATTTAATTATTGAAACTAACATAAATCATATGGTCCATTAACATGTATTATATAACATGAATTGAATGAACCTTTGCCTAAGGGCATTTGCGACCCTTCCACTATCCATAGTTATGATTTTTCCGCCCTGTATATTGGTATGGACTTTGGGGTATTGATTTTTCATATAATTCGATGTACATAATATGACGAATTGACTTTTTTTTATGCGTTTGGCATTAACATATATATATACCTGGGTTCACATGACCACACATCACTGTACACAAGATTTTCAATCGATTTAAAATATGGTACTTGGAGTTGAGATCATTCTCCACGTAAAGCGTATAGTCACAATTTGATTTGAGTTTCTATGTGCATCGCCGCGGTGAAATGTTTATCCACGTCGGCGTCACGATACATAAATGCATGTTATGTGATTTATGTGGTTCTCCATATCCCTTCGTTTGCTTACGTGGTGAATCCACGTCGTTGGGCTTGCTCGGCTTACGTGGTGTACAACACTCATGCCAATATACACATAGGATACCTTGAGATCAATTCAGATTTACACCCCATTAATGTTATACGGCGAGTCTTAACTCTCCACTGCTACCCTTTGATCCGTGTCTTGGCTTCTAAGATTCTGCCAAGTGGATGATGGAGATCGATTCCGGTTAGGTTTCAAGTGCTTTTGTGAAGAATTATATAAGCCCTGGGTGTAGAGTTAAGTCGGTTTTCCACGTTCAAAACTTTTTTGTGAACTTCTGCGTCTGCACCATTCTACTTCTGCCGAGGGTTTTGTGATTCTTCGTTGCAGAGAAGAATTATGTCGCCTCTGGTTCATCAACACAATATCAGGTAATTACCTCCGCGCTAATTTTTCCTATTGTAGGTTGAATGATTCAGAAAGTAGTTCGTAACGGCCATACGCCAGTTCTGAATATATATTCAATCATCAGTAAGGTGAATGCATCTGGTTTTATGATTTTCAAGGTATACTTTCAGCGCAAAGTGTGGTTGGTTTCTATTTTCAGGGTTATCGTCGACCCTACTCTGGCTATTTCATAAAATGAGACTAATTTTTTTTATGCCTCCTGTGTAGCGTGCTTTGCATCTCTTCAGGCAGACGTCTCCTCTTCAATGGATCTTTATGAGGTGGGTTTTTGTTCATCCCGGCTCCGCATAAAATTGTTAATTCCTCCATATTATATTCGAGGGTGGTTCGTATTAATCCCTCTCTGTTTAATTTTCGATTGCAGGGCTCGGCGCATCTGAGATTTGCGTTTCATAGGTGGTGTTTTTAACACCGTAATTATTTTCTTCATTCTCTTATTTCCCCACGATGACGCAAATGGCTAATTCGCATTTTGGGTTTGAATTTGTTTTCTACAGGTAACCGGAGAGCTCTTGCATGCTTATGACAGCAGTTAGTAACCCTTTTCAATCATTATGGATGCTAACCTCGGTCTCTTGGCCGTCCAGGTTGGTATACCTATGGGATTACTTCTCCTCTCCTGTTGCGTTGGGTCGTGAGAGTTGAACAATTGTTCTCCTGTGATGTTGCATAGTGTTCCTTGAGGAACGAGACTCTATCCGAGTCGTGGTTTTGTTTTTTTCTTGTTATCGTTGTCACTCTTAGATGGCGCTCGTTTAAATTTGTTCTGTTGAGATAGGGGTTGTGAGTTTTATACCCCAGCCTGATAGGCTCAGCATGTATTTCAATATTTTTGGACATATATGTACTCCCTATTGTCTTAGATCGAATTCCATAAGCTATGCCACAGTATAAATGTACATGGACTGTATGAGTCGTATATATGAATTCATACCATGGAATTTTTCTTTGTTTAGTTTACTCATCAGGACAATATTTGGTTCTCGGTAATACTAATGTTGTTCCAGATTTCGTGGTTGCATTCATCAGAATTTCCAGGAAGTTGTATTTGGTGTTTATCTCTTCTTCTGATGTATTACGTTCATTCTTTTCTGTGGTTAGAAATCTTCACTCGGGTACCTGTATCATAACTACAGTTTCTTCTATTCATGGATTTCATTGAATTGGTTTTACCATTATCTGTCTAGACATATGAATGGCATGTTGGAATTTATGAGTCCCTACTCATTTATAACCATATGGTTAATATGTAAAAATCCTAGACTCTATATTCTGCAATTTTCCAAAGCTGTATATATATATATTTATATTTTCCAGTTTCTTCCCATTTACTTATATCTATATACAGCTCTTGTCTACCTATAGGTTTGGTTGTAGGTGTTTCTGTAGAGTTGGTTGTGGGTTTGGAATTTTTTCCCTTTTTCCTCTTGGTCAAGGGAATGTAGTGGTTACATAAATGCTACTGTGTATACTGTTGAACATAATTTACTCTTTGCTCCTATGCTTCTCAACTGCTTAATCATAATTTCTGCACTCTATGTATTCATTCTCAGTGCTATGATGTTGGAGTAGTTCCATGAGACCATTATCTCTGATAACCTTTTTTTCTCATATAAATATTTACTCCTTTCCTCCACTAGAATAAGTGTGGCTTATATACAACCTTGTTGATTTAGACCATTTAATTTCCTGGAATTATAATAGAATTTTTTTTTATGCTGAACCTGAGGTCAGTCTATTAAGTCTCTCATTCTGTTCTTTCATACACAGTATAAATTTTAACTCATCTCCTGCTATTATTCTGGTATACTACAGTGAATTCAATTTCTCTCTATGGTAGATGAAATAAAAATTATGCTAGGAAACAGAAGCAGATTAAACAATTTCACAAGTTTTCCTGAAATAACAAGGTTTCCTCAGATTTAACCCAACCCTGGGTTTAAACATTCTTTGGGATTCTACCTTACAGGATTTTCCTCTACAACTATACAGAATTATCAGGTTACTGCCTGGTGATTACATTCTGTTAAATGTAGACTAGTAAAATTTAATACCTTAGAGAAAAATTTTGTTTTTATATGTAGCCAATTCATACCATAATAAACAGGAAGATAATTTAACTCATAAACATACCACTCGTGCAGTCGACCAACCTCCCAACCTTAGAGTTATTATGTCTCCTAAAACTCTCCCCCGAGCTAAGATCACCTCCTGAAACAGATCCACCTCTAATCTGTACAAGAGAATCTTATTTAAGCTATTGTTCCCCAAAGCATGTTTTTAATTCTGCGTCCAGAATCTTAGGATACTTTTCTTCCTGTTTTCCTAGGCTTCCCAATTTAGGGACTCTTTAAAGCTATTTTATGCTTTTCCTCAGCTTTTCCAGCTTTTTACCTCTTCCCAACTACTTTCCTCATCATTGGGGAAATTCAGATTTTTCCTCAAAAATCTAAATTTAAAACTTACTGTCTTTCAAGGATTTTTGAAAGGTTGTGGGGGAATATTTGCCTCATCCATCCTCACGGACTTAGCAGGTGATCTCATCATCTCATTTTTGGTCAATCTGCACCACAATAATTTATTCATTTCCTCAATTAAATGTTTAATTACATTCACAAAATAATTATCCTTTGGGGTCCACCCCCTTTAGGATTTTAAGTTCAAGTATCTAACTTTAAAATGCAATCACATGAATTGGGGGTGTTACATATTCCCCCTCTGAAAATAAACACCGTCCTCGATGTTGTTTTTCAACTACTAGAGTTTATTTTGCAAATAAAAATGGATATTTCTCCATCATTTCAGTCTCTCGTTCACAGGTAGCTTCTTCAGCAGTAAAGTGCTTCCACTGCACCTTTACTCTTGCTATCGTTCTGCTTCTCAATTCAATTTCTTCCCGCTCCAATATTTGAAGCGGTGCTGGGAGAAACTCCCCTTCTGGTTCCACCTGTACAACATTCCAATCAACTATGTGAGAAGCATCATGCACAAATCTTTTTAACAATGAAACATGAAATACATCATGAACTCTAACATGGGGTGGTAAGGCCAGCATGTAAGCCACTGGTCCCACCCTTTATAATACTTCAAAGGGACCACGGTATCTAGGGGCCAATTTTGCACAACTCCCAGCATAAGGGGTGCTCTTTTTGGGTTTAATACGCAAATATACATACTCCCCAACTTTAAATTCTCTATGCACTCTTTTCTTATCTGCATAACTCTTCTGGCGATCTTGTGCTATCTTGATGTTCTTTTGTATCTGTTTGACAATTCCTTCAATTTCTTGTAAAGCATCTGGTTCCAACATTAGTTTGTCTTTTGGCTGACTCCAGCTCAAAGGAGTACGACACTTCCTTCCGTACAGTGCCTCAAATGGACTCATTTTGATGGAAGATTGATAGCTGTTATTATAGGCAAATTCAGCTAAATGTAAGAAATCTTCCCACTTTGAGGGTTTATCCATCACATACATTCTCAGCATGTCCTCCAAAATTTTATTAGTTCTTTTCGTTTGACCATCAGTCTGAGGGTGGTAGGCACTGCTAAAATTCAATTTAGTGCCCATTCCTCCAAATAATCCCTTCCAAAAGGCTGCTGTAAAATTACCATCCCTATCTGAAACAATCACTTTAGGAACCCCGTGGAGCCTTACTATCACCTTCAGGAACACATTTGCTACTTGAGTTGTTCCAAAGGTGGATTTCACTGGTATAAAGTGAGCAGCTTTGGTTAAAGTGTCTACTACTACCATTACAGAATCATGCTGGTATTTGGTTTTGGGTAATCCTATAATGAAGTCCATAGAAACAGTGTCCCACTTCCATTCTGCAATGGGCAAAGGGTTCAGAAGCTCGGAAGGATGCTGATGTTCAACCTTAACCAATTGACATTCCATCCATCTACTTAAATATTCTTCTACATCTCTCTTCATTCCTGGCCATAACAACTTCTTTTTCAGGGTTGTTAACATTTTATGATATCCTGGATGTCCTGCATACGGTTGTTTGTGGTACTCATCCAGAATTTCTCTTTTTAAGGACTCTACATTGGGAATATACAATCTGTTTTTATAACAGATCAGCCCTTTTTGGTTTTGAGTGAACTCAGTTTTCTCCTTTTTCTGTAATTGCACAAGAAGTGTTTCATAATTTGGGTCTTGGTTTGCTGCCTTATGCACCAATTCCTCTACCTCAATCTGAGCACTACTTCCAATATTATTGATATTCTGACAAGCATTTCTGCTCAATGCATCAGCAACTTTATTTTCCTTCCCTCTAATATGTTTTATGTCCATGTCAAACTCACTTAAAAAGGACAACCATCTGGCTTGTCTGGAATTCAAATCAGTATGGGAAAAGAAATATTTGAGACTAATATGATCAGTCATCAATATAAACTTTTTTCCAAGAAGATAGTGCCGCCACATTTTCAAAGCATGAATAACAGCTGCTAGTTCTAAATCATAGGCACTATAATTATGTTCGTGTATCCTCAGTTTCCTAGATTCATAGGCAATCACTGAGTTTTCCTGCAAAAGAACTCCTCCCAATCCTTCTCTACATGCATCCGTACATACCATAAATTCCTTGTCAGGATCTGCAATCTTCAGTATAGGGGCTGTAGTAAGTTTCAGTTTTACTTGGTCAAAACTGTTTTGGCATTTTGCAGTCCATTCAAACTTGACACCTTTCCTTTGTAAGGAAGTGATGGGATGTGCTAGGGCAGAAAATCTCTCCACAAATCTGCGATAATAGCCGGCAATCCCCATGAATGATCTAACTGCTGAAACATCAGCGGGTACTGGCCATTCTTTTATAGCCTTTATCTTCTCCAGGTCAACAGCAAGGCCTTGTTCAGAAATAATATGACCCAAGTATTGGATCTTGTCCTTATAGAACTCACATTTGCTAAATTTAGCGTATAGCTGATTTTCCTTTAGAGTTTGCAATACTATCCTCAGGTGTTCTTTGTGTTCCTCTTCACTGTTTGAGTAAACTAAAATATCATCTATGAACACAAGGACAAATTTATCCAAATACTTGTTTAACACACTATTCATTAGACACATAAATGTGGCAGGGGCATTTGTCAACCCAAAAGGTAGCACTACAAATTTGTAGTGGCCATACCTGGTTCTAAAGGCTGTTTTGCTGATGTCTTCCTCTTTAATTCTAAGCTGGTGGTAACCAGTTCTTAAGTCAATTTTTGAGAATACTGAAGCTCCTCTCACCTGATCAAAAAGATCATCAATTCTAGGAAAAGGATATCTATTTTTAATGGTCAACTTATTCAGTTGCCTATAATCAATGCACATCCTGAAAGTTCCATCTTTCTTTTTCACGAACAGCACTGGTGCTCCCCAAGGAGACACACTTGGTATGATATACCCTTTATCTAGCAGTTCTTGCAGTTTTGTTTTCAATTCTATAAGTTCAGAAGGACTCATTCGATAAGGTGCTCGTGAAACAGGTGTTGCTCCTGGCACCAGATCGATTGAGAAGTCAATCTCTCTTTTGGGGGGAAGATGAGGGATTTCCTTTGGAAAAAATTCCTTGAATTCTCTTATTACTGGTACAACATTCAGTAATTCTTCTTCAGTTTTCTGTTCTGTTTCTTCCATATGCACTGCAAAAACTTGGTGTCCTTTTCTAGTTGTTCTTTTTAATTGCAATGTTGAAATTTGTCTTACAGAAATAGGTTTTAATTTCCCTTTGAGAATAAAATTTTTCCCTTCCTCATCTACACAATGCAAAGTCTTATCCCAGCAATTCATCAAATATTTCTTCTTTTCCAGCCAGTCCATTCCTATCAATAGATCATATGACCCTAAGGGTAGAATGTTCAAATTCACTTATGTTCGAAACTCATTTTTCTCTTTGTATACCACAGGCAAACAATTCAGAAACCTTTGTACCTTTGCCTTTTCTTCCCTTATGTAAGGTACATATCTTGAAAGATTGGTAAATTTAGTAACAAACTCATCGATAGTGAGCTGTCCCAATCTAAGCTCATGAAATTTTTTTGCTTTGTCATCATAGTACCGCTCCTTCAAGTAGCGATTCTTGAATTTAGCCTGGAAATCTTCCCAAGTAACTGTCTTTTCATCTATGGCATGCACCGTCTTTGTCTCCTCCCACCACAAGGTAGCCTTACCTTGTAGCTGGTAGACAGCTAATCTGGCCTTCAGATTGCTTTCATATTCATAAACCTGGAAATACATAATCATATTCAGCAACCAGGCTTCAGCATCCTCCTCCTTTTCCCCATCATAGGAGGGAGGTTTGATTTTCCGGAATTCCCCTTGTAATTCCTTTTTCTGCTTATTCTGATGTCGAATAGCATCTTCCTCATCAGATTCATCAGTTTTCCTCTTCTCGGAACCTTCGCCTTCTTGGCTGTTCCGTGAGGTTAATTCCCTGATGAGCTTTTCCTGCTCCTCACTGGCTAATGACAATCTGTCATTCTGGCTTTTTATCTCGGCCAATTCTTGTTGCAAATTTCGCAACATAGCCATCATGGCCGTATTGGGATCTAGTTCACCACGCAGATCAACATAAATTTCGCCACCTTCTTCCATTCTATCACCTCACTGTACACTACATAGCACAGGTCAGTGAACAGAAAAGAACAACAAAAAAAAACAACTTTTGTTACAGCAATAAAATTACACAATGAGTACACGACAATTGTGAGCACAATGTCACGACCCAGTTTTATAACTTGGGCTACGATACGATTTTGTCACACCAAATTTCACACAGAAAAAAAAAAATTTCTTCACGAACTCAGACTTTTAAGCATATGTTGATTATGACATTTCAAATATTCTCACCATGATACTTTCCATCCTCATATCCTGTCGAAATTAAACCCTATACCACTACCTCTTACCTTATGTTATTTTTATTCAAAGGGTAAAGATATTTTATATGACTTTAATCATTACCCAGGTCTCGCATGACCTCGCGAACTCACCTTTGACTTTAATGGTCACACATCTCATTCATTTAATTATTGAAACTAACATAAATCATATCGTCCATTAACATGTAGTATATAACATGAATTGAATGAACCTTTGCCTAAGGGCATTTGCGACCCTTCCACTATCCATAGTTATGGTTTCTCCGCCATGTATTTTCGTATGGACTTTGGGGTATTGATTTTTCATATAATTCGAAGTATCTAATATGACGAATTGACCCCTTTTTTTTTGCGTTTGGCATTAACATATATATATATATACCTGGGTTGATATGACCACACATCACTGTACATAAGATTTTCAATCGATTTAAGATACGGTACTTGGAGTTGAGATCATTCTGCACGTAAAGCGTATAGTCACAATTTGATTTGAGTTTCTATGTGCATCGCCACGGTGAAATGTTTATCCACATTGGCATCGTGATACATAAATGTGTGTTGTGTGATTTATGGGGTTCTCCATATCCCTTGGTTTTCTTACGTGGTGAATCCACGTCACTGGGCTCGCTCTGCTTACGTGGTGTACAACACTCACGCCAATATACGCACAGGATACCTTGAAATCAATTCAGAGTTACACCCCATTAATGTTATATGGCGGATCTTAACTCTCCACTGCTACCCTTCGATCCGTGTCTTGGCTTCTACGATTCTGCCAAGTGGACGATGGTGATCGATTCCGGTTAGGGTTTAGGTGGTTTTTCGAAGAATTATATAAGCCCTGGGTGTACAGTTAAGTCGGTTTTCCGCGTTCAAAACTTTGTTGTGCACCTCTTTGTCTGCACCATTATACTTCCGCCGAGCGTTTTGCGATTCTCTGTTGCAGAGAAGAATTATGTCGCATCTGGTTCATCAACACGATATCAAGTAATTACCTTCGCGCTCATTTTTTCTATTATAGGTTGAATGATTCAGAAAGTAGTTCATAGCGGCCATACGCCGGTTCTGAATATATATTCAATCATTAGTAAGGTGAATGCATCTGGTTTTACGATTTTCAAGGTATACTTTCAGCGCAAAGTGTGGTTGGTTTCTATTTTCAGGGTTATCGTCGACCCTACTCTGGCTATTTCATAAAATGAGACTAATTTGTTTTATGCCTCCTGTGTAGCGCGCTTCGCATCTCTTCAGGCAAACATCTCCTCTTCAATGGATCTTTATGAGGTGGGTTTTTTTTTTGTTCATCACGGCTCCGCATAGAATTGTTAATTCCTCCATATTATATTCGAGGGTGGTTCGTATTAATCCCTCTCTGTTTAATTTTCGATTGCAGGGCTCAGCGCATCTGCGATTTGCATTTCACAGGTAGTGTTTTTAACACCATAATTATTTTCTTCATTCCCTTATTTCCCCACTTGGGCGCAAATGGCTAATTCGCATTTTGGGTTTGAATTTGTGTTCTACAGGTAATCGGAGAGCTCTTGCATGCTTATGATAGCAGTTAGTAACCCTTTCAGTCATTATGGATGCTAACATCGGTCTCTTGGCCGTCCAGGTCGGTATACTTATGGGATTACTTCTCCTCTCCTGTTACGTTGGGTCGTGGGAGTTGAAACATTCTTCTCTTGTGATGTTGCGCAGTGTTCCTTGAGGAACGAGACTCTATCCGAGTCATGGTTTTGTTTTTTTCTTGTTATCGTTGTCACTCTTAGATGGCACTCATTTAAATTTGTTCTGTTGAGATAGGGGTTGTGAGTTTTATACCCTAGCCTGATAGGCTCATCATGTATTTCAATATTTTTGGACATATATGTACTCCCTATTGTCTTAGATCGAATTCAATATGCTACGCCACAGTATAAGTGTACATGGACTGTATGAGTCATATATATGAATTCATACCATGGAATTTTTGCTTTGTTTAGCTTACTCGTCAGAACAATAATTGGTTCTCGGTAATAATAATGTTGTTCCAGATTTCGTGGTTGCATTCATCCGAATTTCCAGGAAGTTGTATTTGGTGTTTATCTCTTCTTCTGATGTATTACGTTCATTCTTTTCTGTGGTTAGAAATCTTCACTCGGGTACCTATATCATAACTACAGTTTCTTCTGTTCATGGATTTCATTGAATTGGTTTTACCATTATCTGTCTAGACATATGAATGGCATGCTGGAATTTATGAGTCCCTACTCATTTATAAACATATTGTTAATATGTAGAAAATCCTAGAATCTATATTCTGCGATTTTTCAAAGTTGTATATATATATATATTTCTATTTTCCAGTTTCTTCCCATTTACTTATATCTATATACAGCTCTTGTCTACCTATGGGTTTGGTTGTAGGTGTTTCTGTAGAGCTGGTTGTGGGTTTGGAATTCATTCCCTTTTTCCTCTTAGCCAAGGGAATGTAGTGGTTACATAAATGCTACTGTGTATACTGTTGAAAATAATTTACTCTTTGTTCCTATGCGTCTCAACTGCTTAATCATAATTTCTGCACTCTATGTATTCATTCTCAGTGCTATGATGTTAGAGTAGTTCCATGAGACCATTGTCTATGATAGTATTTTTTTTTCATATAAATATTTACTCCTTTCCTCCACTAGACAAAGTGTGGCTTATATACAACCTTTTTGTTTTAGACCATTTAATTTTCTGGAATTATATTAGAATTTTTTTGGCTGAACCTGAGGTCAGTCTATTGAGTCTCTCATTCTGTTCTTTCATACACAGTATAAATTTTAACTCATCTCCTGCTATTATTCCGGTATACTACAGTGAATTCAATTTCTCTCTATGGTAGCTGAAATAAAAATTATGCTAGGAAACAGAAGCAGATTAAAACAATTTCACAACTTTTCCTGAAAGAACAAGGTTTCCTCAGATTTAACCCAACCCTGGGTTTAAACGTTCTGTGGGATTCTACCTTACAAGATTTTCCTCTACAACTATACAGAATTATCAGGTTGCTGCCTGGTGATTACATTCTGTTAAATGTAGACTAGTAAAATTTAATACCTTAGAGACAAATTTTGTTTTTATATGTAGCCAATTCATACCATAATAAACAGGAAGATAATTTAACTCATAAACATACCACTCATGCAGTCGACCAACCTCCCAACCTTAGAGTTCTTCTGTCTCCTAGAACTCTCCCCCGAGCTAAGATCACCTCCTGAAACAGATCCACCTCTAATCTGTACAAGAGGAGCTTATTTAAGGTATTGTTCCCCAAAGCATGTTTCTAATTCTGCGTCCAGAATCTCAGGATGATTTTCTTCCTGTTTGCCTAGGCTTCCCAATTTAGGGACTCTTTAAAGCTATTTTATGCTTTTCCTCAGCTTTTCCAGCTTTTTACCTCTTCCCAACTACTTTCCTCATCATTGGGGAAATTCAGACTTTTCCTCAAAAATCTAAATTTAAAACTTACTGTCTTTCAAGGATTTTTGAAAGGTTGTGGGGAAATATTTTCCTCATCCATCCTCACAGATTTAGCAAGTGATCTCATCATCTCATTTTTTGGTCAATCTGCACCACAATAATTTATTCATTTCCTCAATTAAATGTTTAATTAAATTCACAAAATAATTATCCTTTGGGGTCCACCCCCTTTAGGATTTGAAGTTCAAGTATCTAACTTTAAAATGCAATCACATGAATTGGGGGTGTTACATACTCCCCCTCTGAAAATAAACACCGTCCTCGGTGTTGTTTTTCAACTACTAGAGTTTATTTTGCAAATAAAAATGGATATTTTTCCATCATTTCAGTCTCTCGTTCCCAGGTAGCTTCTTCAGCAGTAAAGTGCTTCCACAGCACCTTTACTCTGGCTACTGTTCTGCTTCTCAATTCAATTTCTTCCCGCTCCAATATTTGAAGCGGTTCTGGCAGAAACTCCCCTTCTGGTTCCACCTGTACAACATTCCAATCAACTATGTGAGAAGCATCATGTACATATCTTTTTAACAATGAAACATGAAATACATCATGAACTCTAACATGGGGTGGTAAGGCCAGCTTGTAAGCCACTGGTCCCACCCTCTCTAATACTTCAAAAGGACCACAGTATCTAGGGGCCAATTTTTCACAACTCCCAGCATAAAGGGTGCTCTTTTTGGGTTTAATACGCAAATATACATGCTCCCCAACTTTAAATTCTCTATGCACTCTTTTCTTATCCGCATAACTCTTCTGGCGATCTTGTGCTATCTTGATATTCTTTTGTATCTGCTTGACAATTCCTTCCATTTATTGTAAAGCATCAGGTCCCAACATTAGTTTGTCTTCAGGCTGACTCCAGCTCAAAGGAGTACGACACTTCCTTCCATACAGTGCTTCAAACGGACTCATTTTGATCGAGGATTGATAGCTGTTATTATAAGCAAATTCAGCTAAATGTAAGAAATCTTCCCACTTTGAGGGTCTATCCCTCACATACATTCTCGGCATGTCCTCCAAAATTTGATTAGTTCTTTTCGTTTTACCATCAGTCTGAGGGTGGTAGGCAGTGCTAAAATTCAATTTAATGCCCATTCCTCCAAATAATCCCCTCCAAAAGGCTGTTGTAAACTTAGCATCCCTATCAGAAACAATCACCTTAGGAACCCCATGGAGCCTTACTATCTCCTTCAGGAACACATTCGCTACTTGAGTTGTTCCAAAGGTGGATTTCACTGGTATAAAGTGAGCAGCTTTGGTTAAAGTGTCTACTACTACCATTACAGAATCATGCTGGTATTTGGTTTTGGATAATCCTGTAATGAAGTCCATGGAAATGGTGTCCCACTTCCATTCTGCAATGGGCAAAGGGTTCAGAAGGCCGGCAGGATGCTGATGTTCAACCTTAACTAATTGACATTCCATGCATCTACTTAAATATTCTGCTACCTCTCTCTTCATTCCTGGCCAGAACAACTTCTTTTTCAGGGCTGTTAACATTTTCTGATACCCTGGATATCCTGCATAAGGTTGTTTGTGGTACTCATCTAGAATTTCTCTTTTTAGAGACTCTACATTGGGAATATACAATCTGTTGTTATAACAAATCAGCCCTTTTTGGTTTTGGGAAAAATCAGTTTTCTCCTTTTTCTGTAATTTCACCAAAAGGGTTTCATAATTTGGGTCTTGGTTTGCTGCCTTATTCACCAATTCTTCTACATCTATCTGAGCACTACTTCCAATATTATTGATATGCTGACAAGAATTTATGCTCAATGCATCAGCAACTTTATTCTCCTTCCCTCTAATATGTTTTATATCCATGTCAAACTCGCTTAAAAAGGACAGCCATCTGGCTTCTCTGGCATTCAACTCAGTTTGGGAAAAGAAATATTTGAGACTAATATGATCAGTCATCAATGTAAATTTTTTTCCAAGAAGATAGTGCCGCCACATTTTCAAAGCATGAATAACAGCTGCTAACTCTAAATCATAGGCACTATAATTCTGTTCATGTATCTTCAGTTTCCTAGATTCATAGGCAATCAACGAGTTTTCTATGTAAAAGAACTCACTTCAAATCCTTCTCTACGTGCATCGTACATACCACAATTCTTGGCCGGGATCTACAATCTTCGGTATAGGGGACGTAGTAAGTTTCAATTTTAGTTGGTCGAAAGGTGGCATTTTGCGGTCCATTCCGACATTTCCTTTGTAAGGAAGTGATGGGATGTGCTAGGGCAGAAAATCTCTCCACAAATCTGCGATAATAGACGGCAATCCCCATGAATGATCTAACTGCTGAAACATCAACGGGTACTGGCCATTATTTTATAGCCTTTATCTTCTCCGGGTCAACAGCAAGGCCTTGTTCAGAAATAATATGACCCAAGTATTGGATCTTGTCCTTATTTTACTCACATTTGCTAAATTTGGCGTATAGCTGATTTTCCTTTAGAGTTTGCAATACTATCCTCAAGTGTTCTTTGTGTTCCTCCTCACTTCTTCAGTAAACTAAAATATCATCTATGAACACAAGGACAAATTTATCCAAGTACTTGTTTAACACATTGTTCATTAGGCACATGAATGTGGCAGGGGCATTTGTCAAACCAAAAGGTAGGACTACAAATTCATAGTGGCCATACCTGGTTCGAAAGGCTGTTTTGCTGATGTCTTCCTGTTTAATTCTAAGCTGGTGGTAACCAGTTCTTAAGTCAATTTTTGAGAATACTGAAGCTCCTCTCACTTGATCAAAAAGATCATCAATTCTAGGCAAAGGATATCTATTTTTAATGGTCAACTTATTCAGTTGCCTATAATCAATGCACATCCTGAAAGTTCCATCTTTCTTTTTCACGAACAGCACTGGTGCTCCCCAAGGAGACACACTCGGTCTGATATACCCTTTATCTAGCAGTTCTTGCAATTGCATTTTCAGTTCCATAAGCTCAGGAGGACTCATTCGATAAGGTGCTCGTGAAACAGGTGTTGCTCCCAGCACCAGATCAATTGAGAAGTCAATATCTATTTTGGGGGGAAGATGAGGGACTTCCTTTGGAAAAAATTCCTTGAATTCTCTTATTACTGGTACAAAATTCAGTAATTCTTCTTCAGTTTTCTGTTATGTTTCTTCCACATGCACTGCATAAACTTGGTGTCCTTTTCTAGCTGTTCTTTTTAATTGCAATGTTGAAATTTGTCTTACAGAAATAGGTTTTAATTTCCCTTTGAGAATAAAAGTTTTCCCTTCCTCATCTACACAATGCAAAGTCTTATCCCAGCATTTCATCAAAGCTTTCTTCTTTTCCAGCCAGTCCATTCCTATCAATAGATCATATGACCCTAACGGTAGAATGTTCAAATTCACTTCTGTTCGAAACTCATTTTTCTCTTTGTATACCACAGGCAAACAATTCAGAAACCTTTGTACCTTTGCCTTTTCTTCCCTTATGTAAGGTACATATCTTGAAAAATTGGTAAATTTAGTAACAAACTCATCGATAGTGAGCTGTCCCAATCTAAGCTCATGAAATTATTTTGCTTTGTCATCATATTACCGCTCATTCAAGTAGTGATTCTTGAATTTAGCCTGGAAATCTTCCCAAGTAACTGTCTTTTCATCTATGGCATGCACCGTCTTTGTCTCCTCCCACCACAAGGTAGCCTTACCTTGTAGCTGGTAGACAGCTAATCTGGCCTTCAGATTTCTTTCATATTCATAAACCTGGAAATACTTAATCATATTCAGCAACGAGGCTTCAGCATCTTCCTCTTTCTCCCCGTCATAGGAGGGAGGTTTGATTTTTCGGAATTCCCCTTGTAATTCCTTTTTCTGCTTATTCTGATGTCGAATAGCATCTTCCTCATCAGATTCATCGGTTTTCCTCTTTCCGGAACCTTCGCCTTCTTGGCTGTTCCGTGAGGTTAATTCCCCGATGAGCTTTTCCTTCTCCTCACTGGCTAATGACAATCTGTCATTCTGGCTTTTTATCTCAGCCAATTCTTGTTGCAAGTTTTGCAACATAGCCATCATGGCCGCATTGGGATCTCGCTCGGCACGCAGATCTACATAAATTCCGCCACCTTCTTCCATTCTAGCACCCCACTGCCCACTGTACACTACATAGCACAGGTCAGTGAAAAGAAAAGAACAACAAAAAAAAACAACTTTTGTTACAGCAATAAAATTACACAATGAGTACACAACAATTGTGAGCACATTGTCACCAGCCCAGTTTTATAACTTGGGCTCTGATACCATTTGTCACACCTCCAAATTTCACACAGAAATTTTTTTTTTCTTCATGAACTTAGACTTTTAAGCATATGTTTATTATGACATTTCAAATCTTCTCACCATGATACTTTCCATCCTCATATCCTGTCGAAATTAAACCCTCTACCACTACCTCTTACCTTATGTTATTTTTATTCAAAGGGTGAAGATATTTTATATGCCTTTAATCATTACCCAGGTCTCGCATGACCTCGCGAACTCACCTATGACTTTAATGGTCACACATCTCATTCATTTAATTATTGATATGACCACACATCTCATGAATTTTGCATTAACATATATATATACCTAGGTTGATATGACCACACATCACTGTACACAAGATTTTCAATCGATTTAAGATATGGTACTTGGAGTTGAGATCATTCTGCACGTAAAGCGTATAGTCACAATTTGATTTGAGTTTTTATGTGCATCGCCGCGGTGAAATGTTTATCCACATCGGCGTCGCGATACATAAATGTGTGTTGGGTGATTTATGTGTTTCTCCATATCCCTTCGTTTGCTTACGTGGTGAATGCACGTCGCTGGGCTTGCTCAGCTTACGTGGTGTACAACACTCACGCCAATATACGCACAGGATACCTTGAGATCAATTTAGATTTACACCCCATTAATGTTATACGTCGGGTCTTAACTCTCCACTGCTACCCTTCGATCCGTGTCTTGGCTTCTAAGATTCTGCCAAGTGGACGATGGAGATCGATTCCGGTTAGGGTTCAAGTGGTTTTGTGAAGAATTATATAAGCCCTGGGTGTAGAGTTAAGTCGGTTTTCCACGTTCAAAACTTTGTTGTGCACTTCTGCGTCTGCACCATTCTACTTCTGCCGAGGGTTTTGTGATTCTTCGTTGCAGAGAAGAATTATGTCGCCTCTGGTTCATCAACACGATATTAGGTAATTACCTCCGCGCTCATTTTTTCTATTGTAGGTTGAATGATTCAGAAAGTATTTCGTAATGGCCATACGCCAGTTCTGAATATATATTCAATCATCAGTAAGGTGAATGCATCTGGTTTTACGATTTTCAAGGTATACTTTCAGCACAAAGTGTGGTTGGTTTCTATTTTCAGGGTTATCGTCGACCCTACTCTGGCTATTTCATAAAATGAGACTAATTTGTTTTATGCCTCCTGTGTAGCGTGCTTCGCATCTCTTCAGGCAGACGTCTCCTCTTCAATGGATCTTTATGAGGTGGGTTTTTGTTCATCCCGGCTCCGCATAAAATTGTTAATTCCTCCGTATTATATTCGAGGGTGGTTCGTATTAATCCCTCTCTGTTTAATTTTCGATTGCAGGGCTCGGCGCATCTGAGATTTGCGTTTCACAGGTGGTGTTTTTAACACCATAATTATTTTCTTCATTCTCTTATTTCCCCACGATGACGCAAATGGCTAATTCGCATTTTGGGTTTGAATTTGTTTTCTATAGGTAACCAGAGAGCTCTTGCATGCTTATGACAGCAGTTAGTAACCCTTTTCAATCATTATGGATGCTAACCTCGGTCTCTTGGCCGTCCAGGTCGGTATACTTATGGAATTACTTCTCCTCTTCTGTTGCGTTGGGTCGTGAGAGTTGAACAATTGTTCTCTTGTGATGTTTCACAGTGTTCCTTGAGGAACGAGACTCTATCCGAGTCGTGGTTTTGTTTTTTTCTTGTTATCGTTGTCACTCTTAGATGGCGCTCGTTTAAATTTGTTCTGTTGAGATAGGGGTTGTGAGTTTTATACCCTAGCCTGATAGGCTCAGCATGTATTTCAATATTTTTGGACATATATGTACTCCCTATTGTCTTAGATCGAATTCCATATGCTATGCCACAGTGTAAATGTACGTGGACTGTATGAGTCGTATATATGAGTTCATACCATGGAATTTTGCTTTGTTTAGTTTACTCGTCAGGACAATATTTGGTTCTCGGTAATACTAATGTTGTTCCAGATTTCGTGGTTGCATTCATCAGAATTTCCAGGAAGTTGTATTTGGTGTTTATCTCTTCTTGTGATGTATTACGTTCATTCTTTTCTGTGGTTAGAAATCTTCACTCGGGTACCTGTATCATAACTACAGTTTCTTCTGTTCATGGATTTCATTGAATTGGTTTTACCATTATTTGTCTAGACATATGAATGGCATGCTGGAATTTATGAGTCCCTACTCATTTATAAACATATGGTTAATATGTAAAAATCCTAGACTCTATATTCTGCAATTTTCCAAAGCTGTATATATATATATATATTTCTATTTGCTAGTTTTTTCCCATTTACTTATATCTATATACAGCTCTTGTCTACCTATAGGTTTGTTTGTAGGTGTTTCTGTAGAGCTGGTTGTGGGTTTGGAATTTATTCCCTTTTTCCTCTTGGTCAAGGGAATATAGTGGTTACATAAATGCTACTGTGTATATCGTTGAACATAATTTACTCTTTGCTCCTATGCTTCTCAACTGCTTAATCATAATTTCTGCACTCTATGTATTCATTCTTAGTGCTATGATGTTAGAGTAGTTCCATGAGGCCATTGTCTCTGATAACCTTTTTTTTTCATATAAATATTTACTCCTTTCCTCCACTAGACTAAGTGTGGCTTATATACAACCTTGTTGATTTAGACCATTTAATTTCCTGGAATTATAATAGAATTTTTTTTTTTGCTGAACCTGAGGTCAGTCTATTGAGTCTCTCATTTTGTTCTTTCATACACAGTATAAATTTTAACTCATCTCTTGCTATTATTCCGGTATACTACAGTGAATTCAATTTCTCTCTATGGTATATGAAATAAAACTTATGCTAGGAAACAGAAGCAGATTAAACAATTTCACAACTTTTCCTGAAAGAACAAGGTTTCCTCAGATTTAACCCAACCCTGGGTTTAAAAATTCTGTGGGATTCTACCTTACAGGATTTTCCTCTACAACTATACAGAATTATCAGGTTATTGCCTGGTGATTACATTATGTTAAATGTAGACTAGTAAAATTTAATACCTTAGAGACAAATTTTGTTTTTATATGTAGCCAATTCATACCATAATAAACAGGAAGATAATTTAACTCATAAACATACCACTTGTGCAGTCGACCAACCTCCCAACCTTAGAGTTCTTATGTCTCCTAAAACTCTCCCTCGAGCTAAGATCACCTCCTGAAACAGATCCACCTCTAATCTGTACAAGAGAAGCTTATTTAAGCTATTGTTCCCCAAAGCATGTTTCTAATTCTGCGTCCAGAATCTCAGGATGCTTTTCTTCCTGTTTGCCTAGGCTTCCCAATTTAGGGATTCTTTAAAGCTGTTTTATGCTTTTCCTCAGCTTTTCCAGCTTTTTTTACCTCTTCCCAACTACTTTCCTCATCATTGGGGAAATTCAGATTTTTCCTCAAAAATCTAAATTTAAAACTTACTGTCTTTCAAGGATTTTTGAAAGGTTGTGGGGAAATATTTGCCTCATCCATCCTCACAGATTTAGCAAGTGATCTCATTATCTCAGTTTTGGTCAATCTGCACCACAATAATTTATTCATTTCCTCAATTAAATGTTTAATTACATTCACAAAATAATTATCCTTTGGGGTCCACTCCCCTTAGGATGTAAAGTTCAAGTATCTAACTTTAAAATGCAATCACATGAATTGGGGGTGTTACATATTCCCCCTCTGAAAATAAACACCCTCCTCGGTGTTGTTATTCAACTACTAGAGTTTATTTTGCAAATAAAAATGGATATTTTTCCATCATTTCAGTCTCTTGTTCCCAGGTAGCTTCTTCAGCAGTAAAGTGCTTCCACTACACCTTTACTCTTGCTACCGTTCTGCTTCTCAATTCAATTTCTTCCCGCTCCAATATTTGAAGCGGTTCTGGCAGAAACTCCCCTTCTGGTTCCACCTGTACAACATTCCAATCAACTATGTGAGAAGCATCATGCACATATCTTTTTAGCAATGAAACATGAAATACATCATCAACTCTAACATGGGGTGGTAAGGCCAGCTTGTAAGCCACTGGTCCCACCCTTTCTAATATTTCAAAGGGACCACAGTATCTAGGGGCCAATTTTGCACAACTCCCAGCATAAAGGGTGCTCTTTTTGGGTTTAATACGCAAATATACATGCTCCCCAACTTTAAATTCTCTATGCACTCTTTTCTTATCTGCATAACTCTTCTGGCGATCTTGTGTTGTCTTGATGTTCTTTTGTATCTGTTTGACAATTCCTTCCATTTCTTGTAAAGCATCTGGTCCCAACATTAGTTTGTCTTCTGGCTGACTCCAGCTCAAAGGAGTACGACACTCCCTTCCATACAGTGCCTCAAACGGACTCATTTTGATGGAGGATTGATAGCTGTTATTATAGGCAAATTCAGCTAAATGTAAGAAATCTTCCCACTTTGAGGGTCTATCCATCACATACATTCTCAGCATGTCTTCCAAAATTTGATTAGTTCTTTCCGTTTGACCATCAGTCTGAGGGTGGTAGGCAGTGCTAAAATTCAATTTAGTGCCCATTCCTCCAAATAATCCCTTCCAAAAGGCTGCTGTAAACTTAGCATCCCTATCTGAAACAATCACTTTAGGAACCCCATGGAGCCTTACTATCTCCTTCAGGAACACATTCGCTACTTGAGTTGTTCCAAAGGTGGATTTCACTGGTATAAAGTGAGCAGCTTTGGTTAAAGTGTCTACTACTACCATTACAGAATCATGCTGGTAATTGGTTTTGGGTAATCCTGTAATGAAGTCCATAGAAACGGTGTCCCACTTCCATTCAGCAATGGGCAAAGGGTTCAGAAGCCCAGCAGGATGCTGATGTTCAACCTTAACCAATTGACATTCCATGCATCTACTTAAATATTCTTCTACATCTCTCTTCATTCCTGGCCAGAACAACTTCTTTTTCAGGGCTGTTAACATTTTATGATATCCTGGATGTCCTGCATACGGTTGTTTGTGGTACTCATCTAGAATTTCTATTTTTAAGGACTCTACATTGGGAATATACAATCTGTTTTTATAACAGATCAGCCCTTTTTGGTTTTGAGTGAAATCAGTTTTCTCCTTTTTCTGTAATTGCATAAGAAGTGTTTCATAATTTGGGTCTTGGTTTGCTGCCTTATGCACCAATTCCTCTACCTCAATCTGAGCACTACTTCCAATATTATTGATATTCTGACAAGCATTTCTGCTCAATGCATCAGCAACTTTATTTTCCTTCCCTCTAATATGTTTTATGTCCATGTCAAACTCACTTAAAAAGGACAGCCATCTGGCTTGTCTCGCATTCAAATCAGTTTGGGAAAAGAAATATTTGAGACTAATATGATCAGTCATCAATATAATTTTTTTTCCAAGAAGATAGTGCCGCCACATTTTCAAAGCATGAATAACAGCTGCTAGTTCTAAATCATAGGCACTATAATTCTGTTCGTGTACCTTTAGTTTCCTAGATTCATAGGCAATCACTGAGTTTTCCTGCAAAAGAACTGCTCCCCATACTTCTCTACATGCATCCGTACATACCACAAATTCCTTGTCAGGATCTGCAATCTTCAGTATAGGGGCTATAGTAAGTTTCATTTTTAGTTGCTCGAAACTGTTTTGGCATTTTACAGTCCATTCAAACTTGACACCTTTCCTTTGTAAGGAAGTGATGAGATGTGCTAGGGAAGAAAATCTCTCCACAAATCTGCGATAATAGCCCGCAATCCCCATGAACGATCTAACTGCTGAAACATCAGTGGGTACTGGCCATTCTTTTATAGCCTTTATCTTCTCCGGGTCAACAGCAAGGCCTTGTTCATAAATAATATGACCCAAGTATTGGATCTTGTCCTTATAGAACTCACATTTGCTAAATTTGGCGTATAGCTGATTTTTCTTTAGAGTTTGAAATACTATCCTCAGGTGTTCTTTGTGTTCCTCCTCACTTCTTGAGTAAACTAAAATATCATCTATGAACACAAGGACAAATTTATCCAAGTACTTGTTTAACACACTGTTCATTAGGCACATGAATGTGGCGGGGGCATTTGTCAAACCAAAAGGTAGGACTACAAATTCGTAGTGGCCATACCTGGTTCGAAAGGCTGTTTTGCTGATGTCTTCCTCTTTAATTCTAAGCTGGTGGTAACCAGTTCTTAAGTCAATTTTCGAGAATACTGAAGCTCCTCTCACTTGATCAAAAAGATCATCAATTCTAGGCAAAGGATATCTATTTTTAATGGTCAACTTATTCAGTTGTCGATAATCAATGCACATCCTGAAAGTTCCATCTTTCTTCTTCACGAACAGCACTGGTGCTCCCCAAGGAGACACACTCGGTCTGATATACCCTTTATCTAGCAGTTCTTGCAATTGCATTTTCAGTTCCATAAGCTCAGGAGGACTCATTCGATAAGGTGCTCGTGAAACAGGTGTTGCTCCCAGCACCAGATCGATTGAGAAGTCAATATCTCTTTTGGGGGGAAGATGAGGGATTTCCTTTGGAAAAAATTCCTTGAATTATCTTATTACTGGTACAAAATTCAGTAATTCTTCTTCAGTTTTATGTTATGTTTCTTCCACATGCACTGCATAAACTTGGTGTCCTTTTCTAGCTGTTCTTTTTAATTGCAATGTTGAAATTTGTCTTACAGAAATAGGTTTTAATTTCCCTTTGAGAATAAAAGTTTTCCCTTCCTCATCTACACAATGCAAAGTCTTATCCCAGCAATTCATCAAAGATTTCTTCTTTTCCAGCCAGTCCATTCCTATCAATAGATCATATGACCCTACGGGTAGAATTTTCAAATTCACTTCTGTTCGAAACTCATTTTTCTCTTTGTATACCACAGGCAAACAATTCAGAAACCTTTGTACCTTTGCCTTTTCTTCCCTTATGTAAGGTACATATCTTGAAAGATTGGTAAATTTAGTAACAAACTCATCGATAGTGAGCTGTCCCAATCTAAGCTCATGAAATTCTTTTGCTTTGTCATCATATTACCGCTCATTCAAGTAGCGATTCTTGAATTTAGCCTGGAAATCTTCCCAAGTAACTGTCTTTTCATCTATGGCATGCACCGTCTTTGTCTCCTCCCACCACAAGGTAGCCTTACCTTGTAGCTGATAGACAGCTAATCTGGCCTTCAGATTGCTTTCATATTCATAAACCTGGAAATACTTAATCATATTCAGCAACCAGGCTTCAGCATCTTCCACTTTCTCCCCGTCATAGGAGGGAGGTTTGATTTTTCGAATTCCCCTTGTAATTCCTTTCTTCTTGTTACGATGTCGAATAGCATCTTCCTCATCGATTCATCGGTTTTCTTAGGAACCTTCGCCTTCCCGGCTGTCCCCGTGGTTCCAATCCCCGATGAGCTTTTCTGCTCCCTCAATGGCTGTGACAATCTTGTCATTAAAGCTTTATCTCGGCCATAATTCTTGTTACAAGGTTGCAACATAGCCATCATGGCCGCATTGGGATGCGGCTCGGCACGCGGTCTACATAGATTCCGCCACCTTCTTCCATTCTATCACCCACTGTACATGCTTGCTACACTTATGCAATTAGGTGAAAAAGCATTAAAAAAAAAAAAAACAACTTTTATTCACAATGACAAGAATTACCTGATAATTGACAATTGTGAGCACAATGTCACCAGCCCAGTTTTATAACTTGGGCTCTGATACCATTTGTCACACCTCCAAATTTCACACAGAATTTTTTTTTTTCTTCACGAACTCAGACTTTTAAGCATATGTTTATTATGACATTTCAAATCTTCTCACCATGATACTTTCCATCCTCATATCCTGTTGAAATTAAACCCTCTACCACTACCTCTTACCTTATGTTATTTTTATTCAAAGGGTGAAGATATTTTATATGCCTTTAATCATTACCCAGGTCTCGCATGACCTCGCGAACTCACCTATGACTTTAATGGTCACACATCTCATTCATTTAATTATTGAAACTAACATAAATCATATGGTCCATTAACATGTATTATATAACATGAATTTAATGAACCTTTGCCTAAGGGCATTTGTGACCCTTCCACTATCCATAGTTATGATTTTTCCGCCCTGTATATTGATATGGACTTTGGGGTATTGATTTTTCATATAATTCGATGTACATAATATGACGAATTGAATTTTTTTTATGCATTTTTCATTAACATATATATATACCTAGGTTGATATGACCACACATCACTGTACACAAGATTTTAAATCGATTTAAGATATGGTACTTGGAGTTGAGATCATTTTGCACGTAAAGCGTATAGTCACAATTTGATTTGAGTTTCTATGTGCATCGCTGCTGTGAAATGTTTATCCACGTCGGCGTCGCGATACATAAATGCGTGTTGTGTGATTTATGTGGTTCTCCATATCCCTTCGTTTGCTTACATGGTGAATGCACGTCGCTGGGCTTGCTCGGCTTACGTGGTGTACAACACTCACGCCAATATACGCACAGGATACCTTGAGATCAATTCAGATTTACACCCCATTAATGTTATACATCGGGTCTTAACTCTCCACTGCTACCCTTCGATCCGTGTCTTGGCTTCTAAGATTCTGCCAAGTGGACGATGGAGATCGATTCCGGTTAGGGTTCAGGTGGTTTTGTGAAGAATTATATAAGCCCTAGGTGTAGAGTTAAGTCAGTTTTCCGTGTTCAAAACTTTGTTGTGCACTTCTGCGTCTGCACCATTCTACTTCTGCCGAGGGTTTTGCGATTCTCCATTGCAGAGAAGAATTATGTCGCCTCTGGTTCATCAACACGATATCAGGTAATTACCTCCGTGCTCATTTTTTCTATTGTAGGTTGAATGATTCAGAAAGTAGTTCGTAACGGCCATACGTCGGTTCTGAATATATACTCAATCATCAGTAAGGTGAATGCATCTGGTTTTACAATTTTCAAGGTATACTTTCAGCGCAGAGTGTGGTTGGTTTCTATTTTCAGGGTTATCGTCGACCCTACTCTGGCTATTTCATAAAATGAGACTAATTTGTTTTATGCCTCCTTTGTAGCGTGCTTTGCATCTCTTCAGGCAGACGTCTCCTCTTCAATGGATCTTTATGGGGTGGGTTTTTTTTCATCCCGGCTCCGCATAAAATTGTTCATTCCTCCATATTATATTCGAGGGTGGATCGTATTAATCCCTCTCTGTTTAATTTTCAATTGCAGGGCTCGGCGCATCTGAGATTTTCATTTCACAGGTAGTGTTTTTAACACCATAATTATTTTCTTCATTCTCTTATTTCCCCACGATGGCGCAAATGGTTAATTCGCATTTTGGGTTTGAATTTGTTTTCTACAAGTAACCGGAGAACTCTAGCATGCTTATGACGGTAGTTAGTAACCCTTTTCAATCATTATGGATGCTAACCTCGGTCTCTTGGCCGTCCATGTCGGTATACTTATGGGATTACTTCTCCTCTCCTATTGTGTTGGGTTGTGGGAGTTGAACCATTGTTCTCTTGTGATGTTGCGCAATGTTCCTTGAGGAACGAGACTCTATCCGAGTCGTGGTTTTGTTTTTTTCTTGTTATCGTTGTCACTCTTAGATGGCGCTCGTTTAAATTTGTTCTATTGAGATAGGGGTTGTGAGTTTTATACGCCAGCCTGATAGGCTCAGCATGTATTTCAATATTTTTGGACATATATGTACTCCCTATTGTCTTAGATCGAATTCCATATGCTACGCCACAATATAAATGTACATGGACTGTATGAGTCGTATATATGAATTCATACCATGGAATTTTGCTTTGTTTAGTTTGCTCATCAGGACAATATTTGGTTCTCGGTAATAATAATGTTGTTCCAGATTTCGTGGTTGCATTCATCAGAATTTCCAGGAATTTGTATTTTGTGTTTAGCTCTTCTTCTGATGTATTACGTTCATTCTTTTCTGTGGTTAGAAATCTTTACTCGGGTACCTGTATCATAACTACAGTTTATTCTGTTCATGGATTTCATTGAATTGGTTTTACCATTATCTGTCTAGACATATGAATGGCATGTTGCAATTTATGAGTCCCTACTCATTTATAAACATATGGTTAATATGTAGAAATCCTAGACTCTATATTCTGTGATTTTCCAAAGTTGTATATATATATATATTTCTATTTGCCAGTTTCTTCCCATTTACTTATATCTATATACAGCTCTTGTCTACCTATAGGTTTGGCTGTAGATGTTTCTGTAGAGCTGGTTGTGGGTTTGGAATTTATTCCATTTTTCCTCTTGGTCAAGGGAATATAGTGGTTACATAAATGCTACTGTGTATACTGTTGAACATGATCTACTCTTTGCTCCTATGCTTCTCAACTTCTTAATCATAATTTCTGCACTCTATGTATTCATTCTCAATGCTATGATGTTAGAGTAGTTCCATGAGGCCATTGTCTCTGATAACCTTTTTTTTCATATAAATATTTATAGATTTCCTCCACTAGACTAAGTGTGGCCATATACAACCTTGTTGATTTAGACCATTTAATTTCAGAATTATAATAGAAATTTTTTTTATTGAACACAGAATTAGGTCTATTGAGTCTCTCATTCTGTTCTTTCATACACAGTATAAATTTTAACTCATCTCCTGCTATTATTCCGGTATACTACAGTGAATTCAATTTCTCTCTATGGTAGATGAATTAAAAATTATGCTAGGAAACAGAAGCAGATTAAACAATTTCACAACTTTTCCTGAAAGAACAAGGTTTCCTCAGATTTAACCCAACCCTGGGTTTAAACATTCTGTGGGATTCTACCTTACAGGATTTTCCTCTACAACTATACAAAATTATCAGGTTACTGCCTGGTGATTACATTATGTTAAATGTAGACTAGTAAAATTTAATACCTTAGAGACAAATTTTGTTTTTATATGTAGCCAATTCATACCATAATAAACAAGAAGATAATTTAACTCATAAACATACCACTCGTGCAGTCGACCAACCTCCAAACCTTAGAGTTCTTATGTCTCCTAAAACTCTCCCCCGAGCTAAGATCACCTCCTGAAACAGATCCACCTCTAATCTGTACAAGAGAAGCTTATTTAAGCTATTGTTCCCCAAAGCATGTTTTTAATTCTGCGTCCAGAATCTTAGGATGCTTTTCTTCCTGTTTTCCTAGGCTTCCCAATTTAGGGACTCTTTAAAGCTATTTTATGCTTTTCCTCAGCTTTTCCATCTTTTTACCTCTTCCCAACTACTTTCCTCATCATTGGGGAAATTCAGATTTTTCCTCAAAAATCTAAATTTAAAACTTACTGTCTTTCAAGGATTTTTGAAAGGTTGTGGGGGAATATTTGCCTCATCCATCCTCACAGACTTAGCAAGTGATCTCATCATCTCATTTTTTGGTCAATCTGCACCATAATAATTTATTCATTTCCTCAATTAAATTTTTAATTACATTCACAAAATAATTATCCTTTGGGGTCCACCCCCTTTAGGATTTGAAGTTCAAGTATCTAACTTTAAAATGCAATCACATGAATTGGGTGTGTTACAAAAACAACTAACTATGGATCTGAATATATTACCCCTAGGTTCTTATGATGTGCTACTTGGTATAGACTGGTTGGAGAAGCACTGGATGTTGGTGGATTGTAAAGAGAAAGTTATATACTACATAATGCAAGATGTAACCTCTCCAAATTCGTCCAATTACAGCATCTCAACTGGGTAAGTGCATGAGGAAAGGATGCCAGTTATATGCCATTCATATGGGCTTTACTAATTCCAAAGAAAATGCTCCAATGATGGAAAATATTCCAATAGTACAAGAGTTTATGGACGTATTTCGAGAGGAAATACCAGGTTTGCCACCCAGAAGGGACATTGACTTTACCATAGAGTTGATACCTAGAGCACCACCCATTTCAAGGACACCATACCAAATGAGTGTACTTGCATTAACCAAATTGAATATGCAGTTACAGGAATTATTGGATAAAGGGTACATCTAGCCAAGTGTATCCCCTTGGGGAGCACCTGTGCTATTTGTGAAGAAGAAACACGGAACCATGTGAATGTGCATCGAATACCACTAGCTTAATAAATTCACTGTTAAAAACAGATACCCTTTACCGCAAATTGATGATCTATTTGATCAAGTGAAGGGAGCCACAACATTTTCAAAAATAGATCTAAGATCGTGATACCATCATATCTAGATAAAATATGAAGACATATATAAAATTGCTTTTCATACCCCGTACAAATAGTACGAGTTTGTAGTGTTACCTTTTGGGTTGAGTAATGCACCAGCAACATTTATGAGGCTAATGCATGGTATATTTCACCCCTTTCTAGATAATTTTGTGTTAATATTCATTGATGACATTTTAGTTCATTCTAAGAATGCAGTAGAGCATAAAGGGCACCTGCGGATAGTGCTGGAAATGTTATGAAAGCATTAGTTGTATGCTAAGTTCAGCAAGTGTGATTTATTCAAGGAAGAAATACAGTACCTGGGTCACGTTATTTCTATTGAATGTATTGCACTTGACCCGGAGAAAATTAGAACAATTATGGAATGGAAATTACCTCAAAACATGGCAGACATATTATCCTTTATGGGTTTAGCTAGTTATTATCAACGGTTTATTGAAGGCTTTTCAAAAATCACTTTCCCAATTACTTCCTTACAAAGAAAAGGAAAAATATTCAAATGGACAAAGGAATTTCACGATAGTTTTGAAAAGTTGAAATTGTTATTGACTACAGCCCCAGTGTTAAGGGTAGTTGATCCTAATAAAGAGTTTGAAGTCTGCACAGATGCATGTAAAGATGGAGTTGGGGAAATTCTTTCACAAGAGGGTAAAGTAGTTACCTACGACTCACGAAAATTAAAGGAGCATGAGCAACGGTACTCAGCTTATGATTTGGAGCTGACAACAGTAGTGCATGTACTCTGGGTATGGAGGTTTTCTGCCAGGAAAAAATTTGAACTCACGGCCAGTCATAGCGGCCATAACTAGCTACTTTAAGCAAGCTGATCTCAATTCTCTCCAGATAGGTAGAATTCCTTTTACGAGTGAGTTTGACATTGATATGCAACATGTCGAGAGTTCAAAAAACTAGAAAACACTGTTGATTATGAAATTAATAAGGATGGGTTACTAATTTTTAAAGAAAGGATTTTTGTTCCAAATCAAATCGAATTAAAGGAGATGATTCTAAATGAGTATCACTGAAGTAACTACTCTGAACATCCCGGGTATCAGAAAATGCTAACAGAAATAAGGAAGAATTATTTCTGGCCAGGCAGGAGGAGAGATATTTCAGAATATCTAAACATGTGTTTAGAATTCCAACAAGTGAAAGTGGAACACCAACACCCTGTCGGGATGATGCAGCCTATGCTGGTACCTAAGTAGAAGTGGGATGTGATATCTTTAGACTTTATCACTAGACTACAAAGGTCAAAGAAGCATAATGACTGTATAATGGTGGTGGTAGATTGATTAAGCAAATAAACACACTTTATACCATTGCATTCCACTAATAATATAGTGTAGATAGTGAACATATTTATGCGCGAGATCTTTAGACTGCATGGTATCCCAAAGACTGTCATATCTGAAAGGGATGTAAAGTTTACTTCAGCATTCTAGAAAAAAATGTTCACAGGATTGGGGACTCAAATTAATTTTAGCACTGCCTAACATCCGCATATGGATGAACAAACGGAGTGAGTAAATCAAATCCTGGAGGATATGTTACGTATGTATGTAGTGCAACAACCAACTAGGTGGGAAGAGTATTTACACCTAGTGGAGTTTGCATACAATAACGGATATCAGGCGCCCCTTAAGATGAGTCCATTTGAAGCCTTATACGGGTGACAATGCAGAACCCTATTAATTGGAGTATCCCAGAAACCAAGTTGATGCTTGGACCAGACATGCTAGCTGAAATGGAGACAGAGGTAAAGAAGATCCAACAAAAATTGAAGGCAGCTCAGGATAGGAAAAAAGTGTACGGAGATAAGAAAACGACTTATCATGAGTTTGAGGTGGGGGACCATGTGTACGTAAGGATTAAGCCAAAGAAAATCACCTTAGGATAGGCCTCATGTGCCAAGTTGGCTCCCAGGTTTTGTAGGCCTTTTCAAATATTGGAAAGGGTAGGACCTGTGGCTTAATGATTGGCCTTGCCCAGTCATATCCGAGTGCACAACGTCTTTCATGTATCATTATTGAAATGATACATTTACGATCTACTGCTAGTGTATTCAGGTAGGATATGAATACCAGACTTGATTAAAATGATCAAATTTATGAGGAAAATAATTCAAGTTCATTGATTGCAGGTTGAACCAGACGACGAGTTTCTGGTCGGGCCTCAATGTATAGTCGATCGGAGAGAAATCATGTTCTAAAGTGCAGTGGAAGCACTTTGGCCCAGATGAAGCTACGTGGGAAGATGAAGGCTTTTTTCGGGAAGCGTACCCTAAGTTGTTTGCTAGAGAAGAATAGAAAAATGATGACGGTGTTCACTTCAAGGGGGGAAGTTGTAATAGTTGGTTTAATGCTAACTGATGATTAAGTTTATTGTTAAGGTCCATTTATTTATATTTGTAATTCGAAAAATACATTTTGAAAATAAAATAAAATTGATTTAACAAACTGAATTATGGAAATGAATTCCATAAAAATGAGTAAAAGATTGATGGTAAAAGTAACGCAAGAACTGAGAGTTAGTTTAACAGAATCATTTCAAAAATTTACCCCAACCTCTGAGGATAAAGGGTTATCCCAATGAGGAAGAGGGGTTTTGTTCCGTAACTAGAGAAGGAAATTTGGAAGAAGAATTCTCGAATTGGTGCTAGCGAGTAGAATACTCCAATTTTCTGGTGTATGCTAGAATATGAGACTAGAACGGATTGTCCCGAGGTCTCTTCCAGAAAATTTCTGTTAAATTACAAGGCTCATACTTGGAGCACGGGGGAGAGTGGAGGACGATAGTGCCTCACTCATGGAAGGGAGGAATAGCATCACTCAAGATACTAAAATACATGTAAGTCTCTTTTGTGTTATTAAAAAAAAGAAACCAAGTTATCTTCTTGTAATAAATTCTAAATAGAATCTTTAAACCTTATAGAAGTTAAACATTGTGAAATGAAGGACATCCGAGTGTATATAGTTAAATATTATATATTTTTCTTTCTTGATTAAGTTGTGCAGTTGATTTGTTTTTTTATGTATAATTGATAAAATAGTAGGAAGAAAATTGTTAACAAGGAATCCTCAATAAGAGGGCTCCATGTTGGTCGTTCTTTGTAATCTATGATATTACACGGACATAATGGTCTGGGCATCCACATGTATAAAAGAATAGGGAAATATTACAGAATTCCAAGAAGGAAAAACAATTCGATTTTGTTTAAAATAAATAAACGGGTTCAAAAATGTATAGAGTCAAGACCTGAACTCTACTGGCATTGTTGGAACTGAAAATAGATGGAATACTACAAAAGAGAACTGTAAATTAACTCTTGCTGGAAATTGTAACTTAAAGAACTTGCTACATAGGAAACAAGAAATACTTGCATACTTATTTTACGAAATTGAGAAGTAAGAATTTATGTATATGAATTCTGTATCACAAAAATGAGTAATATTACCATAAAGTAAAGGTAATATGTAGAAAATTATTCTGAGGAAGCATAACAAAGAAAACTATGGTAGAACTTTCCTTTAAATTCTTCTCTACCAGTATGCGATGGTGTTACTCTAGTTGCAAAAACCCTTGCAAATTTAAGAACGCAGGAAAAGTACCATTCTCATTTATGAACGTATTTAGAAGACAAATTTTGAATTTAAATACAAAGATTCCATAAATAAAACTAAAAGAACTTTATTTAACATTGTTCACAACTAAATGAGTTACAGCGCAGAGTCTGGAGAAAAGAAGCTGGCTATACAGTTTAGCCATCTAACTCGAAGACCATATCAATAAGGAAAACATAAAGCATGTATATATCACAAACCCAAAATTTTCATACATACATTTCATTACAAAATTCACGTCTCTAGAAATATGTCACTGTCAATACCAAATATGGCGGATAATACCACGCCATGGAAACAATCTAGAACTAAGTAAGGAACTGTAAATTAGAGAATTACATTTAAACCTTAATAAAACAATGATATGTATTTTTCAGCACAATTCGCATAAAAATGGAAGAAGTAATCTGAGTTTTAGTAAACGATCAAGACAGTGAACCCTATGATGAGCTAGGAAGTTCCAAGTGAGAACCCGAAGTTTTAAACCAGGTTACCATAATAGGTACCTATGAAAGTTGTGTAGGAAGATGATTAGTGGAGGTCGAAACCAAACTCCACCTAGAAAATCACATTTGCAACAGAAAAATCTTCAAAGTGAAGTTACCTGCAACATGCAAGGAAGAAGGTTAAATATTGTTCATACTCTAGAAAAAAATTATGTAATGAAATATCTAATAGTAAGGTATAGCTGTATACCTTGAGAATTCTCTGCTGTAAGGATTCGAGTGTGGTGTTAAGCTGTAAATAAAACCCAAGAATAATATTTAGCGAATCCTTGGTGGAAGAATTAACAAAACAAATATTTTTAGACTAAAACCACAAAACAAGACCGCAGGTTCTCTGAGTTACCTCGGATGAGCGCTGAGGAGGGAATAAGTATGGCAGATACCAAACCAACATTCGAATTTCCGATTTTAAACATTGAGACACGGCGGAGTTATGCCTAAAACTGATGGAGAACAGGAAGTAAGGAATTTGCAAATAAGAGGATTTGCGATAAATTCCATCACTCTATATACGAAATGCTAAAATAAAAGTCTAAAGAACTTACCGAGAGCGTGATAACATTGACAACAAAACCCTGGCAGCAATAGTCGAACAGAGGCAGGGGTTTCATTTGCAGAGCACCGGGTCAAAATGTTGAAAGACCGAGAAAATTAGTTGGAAGGTGAAGGTCATTACCATAACCCTAAATTGTGGCTGTCGTTGGATATGGAGCAAGCGAGATCTACGGTTGAGGATTGATACAACTATACATCCTAAATTCATGACAACACAGAGGTGAACTTTTCACATCATGTAAACCTTTACCGATATCACCACCCGGACTCCTTACAATGTGGATTTGGTGGTATCATTAACATAGTTCTGAATAGGCCTTAAATACATTACAGTATGGTCATAAATATGGATAAATCTCTGTAAGATTTAACTTGGGAATAGTATAGATTTAAACTTCGATAGTTGTAATATTAACCATAAGTGTAACCTTATATATATGTTGCGAATATGAAAATATGAACTATGAGTTCGATAATGATGACATTAATAGTTGTGTGTCGTTGATTTAATTTATGTATAAATTAAATATGTAAGGGAAATAATTAAATGTATGTAGCATAAAAGTAAAAAAAAAATTATGTATGTATGTGGTTGTTATAAATTATTTTATTATTTTTATTTTTGAATATATATATATCACTAATAAATGTTTTATTCTAATTGAATTGTTTTCTTTGTTTATGACAAAAATAAAATAAAAAATACATATGATATCATTTTGTTTATAAATCTTAGAGGAAATCACAGAAGAAATTATAGAACCTGGCTGTTTGAACTACCAAGTGTAGTTCATCATGAAGAGAATGATGGTTGTTTGATCCTTTACTTAAATATATATAGTGCAGAGATGGCAATGGTCAAAACCCTAAAATACTAAAAATAATATCTTAGTATCTTGGTGTTTTGACAACAGTATATATATTTATGTAAAGGATCAACCAAATCATCATTTACATGATAATAAGCTATACATAATAGTTCTAAAAATGTGGATTATATAATTTCTTATATGATTTTCCAAAAAAATTATAAATAATATAATATGGATCACATAAATTTAAATTCTCATATATAATATTATAGACGATTTTAATGCTGAGCAAAAATAAATATTAAGCTTCAACAAATACCAATTTCAAAAATAAAACCTATCATAAAATTATTTACTTAGCAAACACGCGTGGCCGGCCCTTCAAATTTATACTCTGCCTTCTACTTTATCATTTTCTTTGTCAAACGACTCAGTTCACAAGTTCGAATGAGTAACATAGACTTTGTCGAAGTCGTCCAAGTGGTTGTTTAAATTAAATAATAAAAGAATCTGATATTCTGCCCAACGCTGACAAGCGTTGAAGTGGACTGATATTTAGACTTACCGATTGAGTCGAACCACAGGATGAAACTTGGGTGAATACAAAATTGGAGTTGTAATTCTACGCAATAAAATAGTATAAAATAGTTTGGATTTGCAGTATTTTGTTAGAATTTGAGAATTCAAAAATAATAGATAGTTTAGTGTTTGAATTGTTTTTTTACCAGTATCATAAAAATTACCGAAACACAAAATTGTAAAGTTTGACAACTATAATATAAATTTTAAAAAGTTTCTCCCAAAAATTTTCATAACCTTATTAGATTTTCTAAATTATTTTCTAAATTTTTTAAATTACCCTACCAAATTCACTGCAAATGAATAAAAAAAAAACCACCAAGATTTAACAAAATGATAATTAGTTTTTACATTAGTGATAATTAAGTCTTACGTTACTTTTTTAGTGTAGTTTACGTGTCGACAAAGGAAAGAGCGTTCATATTGTTTTTTTTTAATGATTCTCGACTGTCCATATACGCTATTTAGCCATGTGGGTTATGCTAAATCGTTAGAATAATTTTTTCTTCCATTATAGTCAGAAATTTTTTATGTATTTTTTTTTTCTTTAATGGTTGCAGACGTTGTATCAATGTTTTCATGTTATATTTGTTTATATAAAATATAATTACTATTAATTATTACTTATATCAATCACATTTATTTATAATAATATATATTAATGTTCATTAATATATATAAATATATTTAAAGTAATATTATATTAATATATTTTAATGTTAATTAATATACATTAATATTGATTAATGTAGGTTAAAGTACAATAATATATATAAGTATATTAATAAAGAACATAAAGTGAAAATTTAGTCTTGATAAAAGAATAAAAAAAATAAAATAAAAAACCTAAAGGATAGCTCAATTTGTCTAGTTCTCGTTGCTAAGGACCTTGTCAATTCTTGTTAATTGGGAGGTCACACATCAAATATTCTTGGTGCCCTTGGGGTAAAGCCTCATTAGATAAGACGTGGGTATATCTCTTTGGGTGAATCTGCTCGGATTATTACCCCTAAATAGAGAGAACAATATCATAAAATTATCTTTATAAAAGGAATAATATATTAAAAAAAGTATATCTATATTGTCTAAAAAATAAAAAATAAAGATTACAAAAGTATAATTACAATTATGAGAGTCAATATAATTAACATATAAAATGACAAGTATAATATAATTTTTATGATATTACATTATAAGACTATTTATATTAAACCAAAGAAAATAATATTTTAACCAGATGAAGCAATATCGAACCATGGAGAATAATATTAAGGCCTTGCAATATGAACCCTTAGATTGTTAAAGACAACGAATTGATACAATAAACTCAATCAAATAATAAACCCAAGGGAACAACAAAACCAAGGGATCAATAATAAACCCTAAGGGATTCTAAACCAAAGGAAAAAATAAACTAGAGGGAAATATTAACCATCACATAAATAAACCATACACAATAATATTATCAACAAAAACGAATTGCAAAACATGCACAACAATATTTAACCCTATGGATATCAACCCTTAAGTTAATAAATGCAGGTTATTGATATTATAACCCTAATTAAATAAGAAACACAAGTGAATATTATCAACTCTTACTTTTACAAACCCAAGGGATTGTATTTATAAACCCTGGGAAACAATATACTGGATGCATTAATACTAAAAACCAAGTCATTTTAAATGAAAGGAAACAATATTAAGCCCAAGGGATAAATATTTTAAACCCAAACTATATATGCCCTAACAGATAAATAGAAAAACCTTAAAAAAGAATGAACATCCATTATAGTCCATGCAACACTTTTGTATCAAGACAATATTCATCACAAAGCGACGTCTAAACATAGTTGGCAATGTTTTTTAGACATTCGTTTTCATATCGAAACAATCTTTTGGAAAATGAAACATAGGAACATGGTTGACCATGGTTGATTTTCTTATTCACGCAAATTGACACAATAAACTCGAGTGACTTATGAAACCAAGGGAAGACAAAAATGAAGGGATCAAACTAAAACCAATAGGGATTATGAACCCAATAGAAGAGTAAACCCAACGGACTCATATTAGACCTTATAAATATGAACCCTTCCATAAATAAAACAAAGGGATAAATGTTATCAATATTAAGGAATACCAAAGAGAACATAACAACATTCAACCCTGCAAATATTTAAGCCATTAGAAACAATAAGATGAACAAATTAACACTAAGAAAAAAGGCATTTTAAATGAAAGGTAACAATATTAAGCCCAAGCGATAAACATTTTAAACCCAAAGTATATAAACCCTAGCATAAAGATAAAAAACCTTAAAAAAACATGAATATCCATTACAGTCCATGCACCATGTTTTGTATCAAGACAATTTTTTTCACAATGTTACTGTTGGAGTTAATTCTTACATTCCATATTTGAGAAGTTGGTTTGTGATTGTTGAGAAATTCTCTCAACTACTCTCTCAAAATTAGGAATAAGTTGGATCTCAGAAACTCTATTTAATAAAGTAATCTGAATGTAATAAGTGTGTGAGTGTGTTTACACATACACCATTTGTGTATAATATATATGAGTGTTTTTTAGTAATTGTGTAATTTTAGCTATTTCTGTCATGGTATCAGAGCATAGGATCAAAGGCCTGTGTGTTGTGAGTCTAACTCCTTGGAGAATAAGAGTGAAAAATTATTTCCTATATTGAATTTTCACGGTTTGCAACATAACTGGATGAGGATGGGTTTGTGAAAGTGCTGTGTGTTTATTGTTTACGTGCAGGGCCGCCTGGTGGGCCAGAGGAGAATTAAAATCTTGATTAACGCCTCGGCTCCAATTGAATCTGTGAAATTGGCTGTGGATCTGTCACTGGCCATTGCATCAAGAGGTTGAATGGCATGGAGCTAAGCAATCCTTGGAAAATACCTTTCCAGACAGTAAAAACCCTGCGGCAAACTGCAATTAGTTAAATCCAGATGGAATGTCCATGGAATAAGGAAATCTGTGCCCGCCAGAAGCAGACACAGTAGAGACAAGATGTGTGGTAGCCTCTCGTATGCAAATCCTAAGGTTTCTCGTTCCGGGTAGCCATGGACTGGACTGCGGACTACATCTCGACCCTCAAGAAGGTGGTTCAGGCAATGGAGGTACTTTTCGAATGCTGCTCAAATTTCTACTATGGTTGCAGAACATGTTGATTAACACCAGACCCACCCTCGCCATCGCCGCTTTGGCTCTCATATCGATGAGCGTGCCAACATTTGTGTTTCTTCTCCTCTTTCAAGTTTTTAAATTCTTAGCTACACTGATCGCATTTGCTATGGAGTTTCTGACCAAATTATTGCATGTGTAAGGCTCGAGATGAGTGCTCACTATAACCGGTGTGAATTTTCCAAGCAAAATAAAGAAATTTTTGTTTAAAAAAAATATTATAAATTGTTGGTAAATTATGTGAGGATGTTTTTTTCAAACTAGATAAGAAATTCATGATGTAATAACTAATTCTAGATACATTATGTATCTAGACGGCTTCCCTAGATAACTAGCGAGTACAGCGGTTAGCACCCATGTATTTCGGTGGATGGGAGCTCGTCCATAGAATGATTAGGAGTTCAGTGATTGCAATCAAATGTGTTTGAAGAGATCAAGTGGCAGTAAGGCTCAATATGGATGGTTGTCCAGATAGTATGGCAATTGCGGATCTAGGGAAGAATCCCTCATTAGTCGTAGACATTGAGTGATCTCCTAATGAGGTTATGCGACAGATTAGGATGTTGTCTAGTAATTGACTTCGGGAGGTCCTTGATTCGGGAGTTGAGGAACTGAACTCGGGAATCCAACTTGCAAACTACACCTTTACGAGGGTTATGAGGAAACTTGATGGAGCACCTAATGAAAAACTAAAGAATGATTGACTAGTTTGTTATTTATGAGTGATTTCAAAAAATTCATGTAATGTAATCATTAAGGGGGGATGTTGGAGTTAGTGCTTACATTCCATATTTGAGAAGTTGGTTTGTGATGGTTGAGAAATTCTCTCAACCACTCTCTCTAAATTAGGAATAAGTTGGATCTCAGAAACTCTATTTAATAGAGTAATCTGAATGTAATCAGTGTGTGAGTGTGTTTACACATACACCATTTGTGTGTAATATATATGATTTTTTTTAGTAATTGTGTAATTTTATCTATTTCTATCAGTTGCATCTAACCATGGTTCTTAATGTTTGTTAGAAATTCATTTCCATATCGAGATACCCTTTTTGAGAATGCAACATAGGAACATGGTTGACAATGGTTGATTTTATTATTGAGAAAAATTGATCAAATAAACCCTAGTGAATAATAAACCCAAGGGATTAAAACTGAAACCCAAAGGAATTATAAACCCAATGAAACAAAAAACCAAAGGGAATAATATTATACCTTTCAAATATGAACCCTTCCATAAATAAACCAAATAGATAAATATTTTCAAGAAAAAGGAACACCAAAGGGAACGAAACAACATGAGACCCTGAAAATATTTACCCATATATTAATAAAGTCATGGAAAAAATACTATAAACCTAAGGGAATATTATGAACCCTTTCATTAACAAACCCAATGGATTGGAATTATAAATTGAAGGGAATAACAAAATCGACACATTGATACTAAAACACAATACATTATGGACGAAATGGAATAATATCAAGGTGAAGAGATAAATATTGTAAAGCCAAACCGTATAAACTCAAAAAAAAATTATAAACCTTAAAACAAACATGACTACCTATTATACACCATGATACATTTATGTTACAAACCAATATTAAGCCCAAGGGATAAAGAATATAAACCCTAACATAAATATTAATAACCCATTAACAAACATCAATAGCCATTACAAACCATGTCATTTTTCGTATCAAGACAATATTTGTCACTATAAAACACCGAACCATAGTATTCATTCTTAGACTCACATTCATTTCCATTTCGGCACAATATTATTGACAATGCAACATACGAAAATGGTTTACCATGCATGATTTTTATATTCAAACAATTTTATAATGTTAATCATTCTAATAATGTTTATTCTAAAAATGTTTAAAATGGTTGGTTTTCATATGATGTGAAACACAACCAATTTAAACTATTGAAAAGAACTCAAAGTAATAACATTAATACCTTAGAACTCTAAAGTATTTCCTACAAACCACAAACATAAATAAATAACAAGGGTCCATACTAAAAGCCTAACCAATTAGAAAAACAACAAATTAACATTAAATCAAAGCATTCATATTAAATCTTATGAACAGAAATGGAATAAGCGAACAATTTGAATTACTTAAGAAAATAACATTAGGAGATCAAAGGAAAAAAACACATTTGAAACGAAAACATTGGAATGTGACAAAAACAAAACCATGAAAAAACTGAAGACCCCCTCCATATACAAATTTTAAGAAAATAATGCAATGAAAAACAATCAATTGTACCAACATTGAAACCAAAGAACAAAATTGAAATGAAGCAATAATTATTTGGTGTTCACATTAAAAAAAACCCACGAAGAATATGAACTTTAAAAACTTCATCACAAAGCACTTACTAATTAGAATCTTCTAAAACACAACCAAATTGAAGAAAAAAGAAAAACCAATTCAAATCAACAACGTAATGCTCACAACCTTACCAATTCCCAACTATTCCCATCTTGTTTTTACTCCTAATTCTCTTTGGTGCACATGCAACAAGTATTTGATATCTTCTTTCATTATTATTAACACAAATACATGTTCATCAACAACATAAGGATGAAACCCTTGTTTATCAAACCATCTCTGACTATATGAAATAAAACTTATCTCTTCGGAATTAGAATGAACCACTATCACATAATACTCGACATCATTATTTTCCATATCCGCAATTGAACAAAAAAACAATAAAATAAATTTTGAACGAACATAGATTAAAAACAAATGTATAAACCTGTCTATATATGTCGAAGAAAAACAATCAACCATGACTTAACTAAAAGAAATAAATATTTGCAAATTTAACATTGTTGAAAAGAAGGAAAACAAAACAAAACAATAGCCACAATATAACCAGTTAAATAGGAACAACACATAAAAAATAATTCACTTCTTCCTGTTTTTTATTCAGAAATTACTTGGAACGTATTATTTATCTTAAAGGGTTCAAGCCCATATAATTGTGATGCTTAAACTGTAAATTCTATTTTTCTTTATTGCATGAAATGTTTGAGATAGACTATGTTCATTTCCATTTGGGGATTCTTATGCTTTGAATTATAATCACCAGGGAGTTTCTTCTTGTAATTGAAGGACTCTCATGATCTTGTTCTTTTATTTCTGTAACTAGTTCAGTGGGTTCACTCTTGTCTTTTAATTACAAAGTCTTGTTCTTTACTTCACTTAGCTTACTAAATCTGTGTTTTAGATTCTTATTTAAAATAAAGTAACCCTTCATCAATATGATCAGAGGACAATGAAGCCAGCCCTATCCCCACGGGGCTCAGTGCTAGACCTCTAGCCCTTGACATACTGTCTTTCCAAAACTCTTCCTTAATACATGAGATTTTTCTTTAAATTATATTCTATCAACAATATATATATATATTGAAATCAACATTCTCATATATAATGGAAAAATAATTACTACCTGTACATTTATTCACAACAGAATTCAAACTCTAGACATTCACATTAGCCTTTATAACGTGACAGATATTAATATGTTTTCTTCCAGATATTTATTTTTCCTACTCTATGTGCAAGATAGAGGATAAGGTTTCTGAATCATACATTCTCAACAGAACAACAAAATAATAGTTGAGATATTAAACTAAGCATAAAACATTTTCTTCTAGCATATATCTCTTAACCTGTAAGATAAACACTTAAAATACTTATCTCGATATTTTCTTCTAGTGTAACTGATGGTTCCTCCCAACCTTGAGCGAGGTAATCATGCCCTCTTCTCCCCTCGTGCTCCTCAGTAGAGCCTTAGGTAGACGACTTAGTCATTAGAAGATAGGCCTCAAGATCTAAATCTAGTCTATACTTCGCTTGGGTTTCCTCAGCTCCATTAGTTTCCTTACCAGCTCTGGATAACTCAATGCAATAGGTTTTTGCTAAACCCCATCATTGTTTTTTAACAAAACTCCTTCCCATAGTCAGGATTTTCCTTTTATCCGTCTAGGAAGGTAACTGTCAGAACTGTCTCTACCTTTGACCCTAGGTTCTTGGAATTATTTACCATTTAGTTAACTCATTTTATTCAAGACAATGTATTAATCATTTAAAAATAAACTCAAGTCTCGTTAATGAATCACATTATTAGTTACATAATTCAAATGTGTCATAAAAATTCTATCAACCATAATTTAAAATAAAACAAGGTGTTATAGTTGACATTTTATTTAATGATTTTTTTTTTAAAGGATTTGTCTATTTTCATTTAGATTGATATTATTGAATTTATATTTATTGTTTGTAGATTGAGTGTGACTATGGAGTGACTATGGAATTACCAAGTTCTTCAATGACAAAGCTATAGCTTGAGGAGAGGAGAGGATAATTTGTCATTTAAAAGTTCTTCACATACATATTTAAGAGCATCCTAGTTTGTATGTAAGTTGAGAAAATATATTCCTTCTAATTTAATTTACAATTTTCTTGAGACCATAAACACCAAAAAATAAAATATACTTGGCTAAAAATACGAACTTTTCCAAACTAAATTCTTTCTTTTACCAATTTTAATTACATGTGTGTAGATTGAGTCTTCCTTTTTACTCACATTCGTCTTAGCTTACTCTATTCCACACTTTTCTTTTTACAACTGTAATCTTTAACATATCATAAAATGAATTAATTTAAATAATAAATATTATATAATTTCAAAGTACCATTCATAATAACCATTCTCAACATTTTAACTAATTATATCTATCTTGATTTTTTCAATGTAGAGATCTATTTATAAATTTCCTAAATGGAAAAAATGTATTTTTCAAAATTGTTTAATTATACAACCAATTATAAACCAAAAATGCAGAGGAAGAAGTATTTATCTCGGTGGAATTTTAATGATGGTCAAAAAGGTGTTATCGAAGGATGGTTAGAAATACCATGCAATGTTGTGAATAAATTCTTTAGTAGTTATGCATCTCTAGTAACTAAGGGCTATTGATTGAACTAGGCATAGTAAGGTCATATGATTCTAGTCTTGGAATTATTGAAACAATTATGCAATCCACAATTTTTTGATTAAATTTTGGTTTGCTTGGCATTAATGGATTCACCATAGTCCAAGGGTTATGACACCGCGTGTTAGTTGTTGTCTATTCTCTCCTAAGGGACGCAATTATCAAATACAACGAAAATTTTCAAAATGTACATTAGAGTTGCAAAAATTAATGGGTTTTTTAGATTTGAAATTATTATCCTTATCTCTCATATCTCATTGATTTCAATGGTTATAAGGCTAATGTATTCTTTTGGATTTATTCATTTTGAGATTGTTTGAATTTCCTTTCGCAAGGTTTTTGGATAAGAAGCCAAAATACTTAATATGTTATATAAATTGGAATATATTGTTAAATTTGGATATTATATATACATAACTATATATCCAATTGTGTATATTTCAATCAATATAATAATAAAAAATGTATAATTAGTTTCTTATACATTACAAATATTATAATATAAAATAACACCTAACATTAATAAATACTATATTCTAATTAGTTTTTTTTTATGTTTATATATATATATATATATATATATATATATATATATATATATATATATTCTAATTGAGTTGTTTTTTTTATGACAAAAAAAAATACATATAATGTCATTTTGTTTATAAATATTTCAGGAAATCACATAAGAAAATATAGAACTGACCCGTTTTGAACTACCAAGTGTAGTTCATTATGAGGAGAATGATGATTTGGCTGATCCTTTACTTAAATATATAGTGTAGAGATGGCAATGGTAAAAACCCTAAGATAATAAGAATAATATCTTCGTATCTTAGGGTTTTAACAGTTTCCATCTCTGCACTATATATATTTATGTAAAGAATCATCCAAATCATCATTTGCGTGATGATAAGCTACACTTGGTAGCTCTAAAAGCGTCAATTATATAATTTCCAATGTGATTTCCCAAAAAATCTATAAATAATATGATATGAACACCATCCCTGGTGTTCCTTAAATATTCATAAAAATTTCTGGATAAGCCTCCCTCATAAATTTTTTGTCCTCCCAAGTGACCTCTTTAGGTCCAAAGTGCTTCCACTTCACTTTAACTTGCACGACGACTCATTTCCGCAACGAGATTTCTCTTTGATCGAGGATGAATTGGGGTTATACTAGGAACTTGCCATCTAGTTTGACCTGCATAAATAATTCAATTTAATTAATTAAACATACAACTTAATTCTGTTGTAATAATAACTTTTAGTTACATGCACATTTTGCCATCAAATCCCATGTTTAGGGTTGTATATGTATCGCTTCAAAAGTGATACATGAAATGAATTGTGGAATTTTATCTCGCTAAGCAGAGCCCATTGATAAGCCATGGGTCCTAATCAATCCAAAATTTTTGAAAGGTCCATAATAGCAGGGTGCCAACTTCGCACAAGCAGTCCATCTTAGAGTACTCATCTTAGGCTTAATTTGCACATAGACATGATCCCCCAGATTAAATTCTCAGTATGTCCTTTTCTTAGATCATCATAAACCTTCTACCCATCCTATGCTGCCTTTGGATTCCATCGAATATTCTTTACCTCACGTTCCATCTCCTCTAACATCTCTGGCCCAAGTGTTAGTTTATTTTCGGGGTTGTTCCAATTTATGGCAGTTCAACACCTTATTCCATACAATACCTCAAACGGGCTCATATTCAATGATTCATGGTAACCATTGTTGTATTCAAGCTCTACGAAGTGTAGATATTCTTCCCAATTTTTGGGTTGTTGCATGACGTGCATCCAAAGTATACCTTCTAAAACTTGATTTACTCATCCGGTTTGTTCATCTATTTGTCGATGGTGCATTGTACTGAATTGTATCTAAGTACCTAATATGGTGAATAAAGCTTTCCAAAATTCCAAATTGAACTTCACATCACAATCAGAAATCACCATTTTCGGAATTCCATGTAGCTTGAATATCTCTTTCATAAAAATATTGACAGTCTGTGTTGCTTTGAAATTAGACCGTACTATAATTAAATGGGTGGAATTACTGAGTTTATCCACAAAAACCATAATAGAATCATTATGTATTTTTGTTCTAGGTAGTCCCGTGATAAATTCGAGATTAATTACCCCCCATTTCCATTCTGGAACTGCGATTGGCTGTAGTACACTTGTCGAATGTCGATGCTCAGCCTTCACTTGCTGACATTCCATGCACCTTAGCATATATTTAGTTATTTCCTTACACATTCCAGGCCAGAAATAACTATTTTTTATCGATAAAAGCATAATCAGGTATCGAGGATGAGCTACATAGGGTCTTTGATGAAATTCGTCCAAAAGTGTTTGTTTGATCAAATTTTGATTTTGAATATACACCCTTCCCTGGAAGGTTAATAACTAAGCTCTATCAATCTAAAACTCAGTTTTATTTCCCAACCTTTCATCGTTCTGCACTTGCTGACTTAAAAATTGCTATTTAGGATCCTTTAGTGCAACTTCTTTTATCAAATTGTGAAACTTAAATTCAATTCGATTGAAATACAGTTTCTAAATACAACGTATTTTCCTGCTTAATGCATATGCGATGAAGTTTTACTTACCTTTGATGTGCTGAATTTAAAACTCGAACTCACTTAAAAGCATATTCCACCTTGCTTGTCTTGCATTCAGGGTGGGATAATTAAAGTACTTGGTCAAGCTACTGTGATATGTTTTTAATAGAAATTGTCTTCCTACCGGGTAGTGCCTCCAGACTTTTAATTTATGAATTATTGTAGTAAACTCTAAGTCACGGGCCGAATATCTTGGTTCGTGATATTTCAGCTTTCGTGACTCATATGCAATAACCTTACCTTCATAGGCTAAGACTCCTCCCACACCTTCTTGAAATGGGTCAGTACCAACAACAAATTGTTTTTTTGGATCTGCAATTTTTATCATTAGAGTTGTAGTTAATAAATGTTTTAACTGATCAAATTTCTGCTAACTATTAGCCATCCAAATAAAAATCCTTCCCTTTTTCTGTAAGGAGGTGATTTGTCCAAATAAAATCCCTCTATAAACCTCCAATTATAACGTGCCATCCCCATAGATGATCTTATATCTGCTACATTCCAAGGTACCGGCCATTCCATGATGATCTGTATCTTTTCCGGATTGACCAATATCCATTTCGCTAGTATAACATGGCCCAAATATTGGATTTGGTCCTTAAATAAGCCACATTTGCCGAATTTAGCATATAATTGCTGATCTTGCAACACTTTTAATACTGTGCGTAAATGTTCCTTATGTTCTTCTTCGACATTTCAGTATATCAGTATATTAGCTATAAAAATTAGCACGAATTTGTCAAGATACGAATGTAAAATATCGTGAATTAGGCTCATAAATGTAACAGATGCATTGGTTAACCCGAACAACAACACCACAAATTCATAGTGTCTGTAGCGAGTACAGAATGTTGTTTTACAGATATCCTCATCTTTGACTCAGATCTGATGATATCCAAACCTCAAATCAATCTTATAGAAAAATTTCTCGACTTTCACTTGATCGAACAGATCATTAATTCATGGTAACATGTATTTCTATTTTAGATGTCAATTTATTGACCTAACGGTGATAAATTCACATGCGCAGTGTACCATCCTTTTTTATAACAAATAACACTGGGTTGTATGTAACATTTTTCCAACTATTCCTGAAGCTGCATTTTGAGCTTCGTTAGTGTCAAACCAGGAGGTAACTCCTCAAAACTGGAATTGTGTATTAGCTGAAGAATGTACATGCTTATATAGATGGGAGGTGAGGCTATTGGGATTCAGCTCCCAATGACTCTTGGCCTTCCTTATTTCCTAATAATAAATAATATACAAAAATACATATTCACACCCATCCATAGGATTAGGTGTCAACATTCCCCCCTTTAATCCGAAGGGATGTTGGTGAGTCCAAGCATCGATCTGAACTTTTCAAACTTCTCTCTTCCAAGTGCTTTGGTGAAGATGTCAGAATAGCTTGTTCACACAGGAACAATGATGTAGATGATGGTTTTACCTAACATGATGTCGAAATAAATGGTATTTTTTATTGATGTGCTTTGTTTGATCATGAAATTTTGGGTTCTTTTCCAACTTTATTGTAGAAGTGTTGTCGATCATGGTTGGAGGAATACATCTCATTTATCCGCAAATCTTCCAAGATCAGTATTTCACACACTTTGTTGCTTCAAAGTCATTGCCATATATTCCGCCTTTGGCCGGAATCACTTTCGGGAATCGACCGTTTACAGATCGAAGGAGAGATGTACTTCCGTATCCAAGACCCATGGTAACCCGTAGTAGACACCCATGTTTTGTCGCTACCAGTCCCAACTTATATCCACCAAGATGAAGTCGCCACTCGTGTATATTTGAGTCCAAAGCTCAGTCCCCCAAGTACCTTAGTACTTTCGGGCAGCATTCAATGTCCTTCTGTTGGTTTCGTAAGAACCTTGAGAGGATTCCACAGCAATGAGATGTCGTGTCCGGGTGGTGGTCGATATATAAGACTTCCCACAAGTCAGCTTCATACATAGTTGCATCCTCAAATTCCTTCCTTCAATGTGAGCTCGTTCGCATCCATTGAGTGCCTATGCTTGCAATCATCCATGCCAAATTTGTTCAAGAGATCTCCAATGTACTTCTTTTGAGAAAGAAATATGAATTTAGGATGTTGAATTACTTCAATACTCAAATAGTAATGAACATGACCCAAATCAGTCATTTCAAAACCTTTCTTCAACTCTTTCTTCATGGATGCAATATAGCTCTCATTGTTTCCTGTTATCAAAAGATCATCTACATATACCACAAGATATACAACTGTTTTTCCAACTTTCTCAACAAACAAAGTTGCATCATCAAGATCAAAGTGTTTGAAATCAAGTTTCAGAAGATGCTCGGTCAACTTCTCATACCAGGCTCGTGGTGCTTGCTTGAGGCCATACAAGGATTTCACAAGTTTGCAAACTTTGTGTTCTTGACCCTTTATCACATATCCTTCTGGATGGGACATATAAACTTTCTCCTTCAGATCTCCATTCAAGAAGGCTGTTTTTACATCCATCTGATGGACTTTCCATCCACTCTGAGCTGCTAAGGCAAAGAGAGTCCTGATGGTGGTCCATTTTGCTGTGGGAGCAAAAGTTTCTTCATAATCGACTCCTTCTTTCTGTGCGAATCCTTTTGCCACAAGCCTGGCCTTGTGCTTGTCAAGTGAGCCATTTGCTTTGTACTTTTTCTTGTAGACCCACTTACAGCCAATTGGTTTTGTTCCCAAAGGTGGATCAACCAGCTTCCAAGTGCCATTCTTTATCAAGGCATCATACTCCTTCTGCATCGCTTCTTTCCATTCATCATGAGAAGCAGCTTCTTTGAAGGAAGTTGGTTCATGATCTGTAGACAAACTCAATTCACAGTTATAAGCAATATCCATATCAATAGGAGAATCAGAATTATCTACATCACCTTCGATTTGTTGAGTGGAACTTCTTGTTCCTGTTTTTCCAACCTCATCGGGATGAACATTCTCCAGTGTCTTTGTCAGCCATTTGGGAGGACCTTTCTGAGATGGCCCAGGCTGCTCATTTGACTGAGTTGGGATTGATTCAAGATTCAATCTCCCAATTCTGTTAATCACATCATTCAATGTGTCATCCGTGGTTGTTTCTTCATGTGGGGGAGAGAGTGCTTCAGGACATGATTCCACAGTTTGATTCAATATCAGAATCCCCCCTTCAAGATGTGGAATCTGATTATCAAATTCTTGGAAAGACTTTTCATGTGTGAATCTATCCAGGCGATCAAGTTGCCGCTCAACAACCTTGTCACTCTTGGAAGATTCAAGAAATATGACATCTCTTTCTATCACAAACTTCTTATTTGCTTCATCATAGAGACGATATCCTTTGGAGGTATTGGAGTACCCCAAGAAGATACATTTTCTGCTTCTAGCACCAAGTTTGTTCCTTTGACCCTTGGGTATCAAGGCATAACAGGTGGACCCAAAGACCTTGAAATGCTTTACCGAAGGCATGTGGCCATGCCACATTTCAAAAGGAGTTTTGTTTCTAATTGAACTTGAAGGACACCTATTCTTTATGTAAACAACACATAGAACTGCATCAGCCCAAAACATCAATTTTACATTCTTGAAAAATAACATGGAGCGGACCATATTTAAAATAGTTCTGTTCATTCTTTCAGCTACACCGTTCTGTTGTGGATTATATGGCACCGTTGTTTGATGTTTGATTCCATGTTGACGAAGATAATTTTCAAATTCGTTTGAAGTGTATTCTTTTCCATTATCAGTACGTAGAGAGCCAATATGTGTTTGTGCATCATTTTCAATCCATACATGAAAATTCTTGAAAGTTTGAAAAGCATCAGACTTATTCTTTAGTAAGTAAATCCAACACATCCTGGTGTAGTCATCAATAAATGTCATCATGTATATGTTTCCATTTGCCGAAGCAATAGGCATAGGGCCACATAAATCTGAATGAACAAGTTCAAGTTTCCTATGTGCTCTTGAGTGTGAATCATGAAATGGCTGTTTGCTATGCTTTCCTAGAATACATGCATCACATTCCTTAGGTTTTCTAGGAATTGTAGGCGTCCATCAACACCATTTTTCTTCAACAAACGAAGGCTGTCATAATTTAAGTGTCCAAATCTAGCATGCCATAAAAGACTTGATGGAAATGTACCTTCATCATGATATGAACTGAATGCAAAGTTTTGAGCATGAGCAGATGAACCTTTTCGCTCAAGAGTCTCCTTCTTCTATTCCCTCCATGACAAGTGAGTGATCTGATGCCGATTCGACTCGCTGCTATCAAACAAGAATCCTTTACTAAAGTACTGTTTGGTGACAAGAAACTTTCAACCCCGTATTTGTAGAACTCTCATGTAGGATAGAAATTTGAAGACCAGGCGAAGCCGATCGTGCTAAGCCTCGATGGCTGGAGTTTGACGATTCGCGGTATACCGGCCCATCAACTTTGTCAGTGAAATCTTCAAAAAAATCTTTTGTAAATTTCATGTGACATGTTGCTCCTGAATCTAGCAACCAATCATCTCTCCATGAAGTAAATGAAACATCAAAGAGGTTTTCAGTTACTCCATTGTTACAATGTGCTAGAATATAGTGAGCGGATTCAGGTGCTTTACCTTTGTCTTTGTCATTGGTTTTACCTTTGTCTTGATTTCTGTGCTGCTCAATTTTGTTCCATGGTGTTCTGCATTTGGATGCATCATGTCCATCTCTATTGCACCGTGTGCAATGAAGATTGGGTTTGTCAGCTTGTCTGCCCCCCCTTTCTGTGAAGTTCCTTCTTCCTCTTCCTCTTCTGCCACCTCTTCCTCTGGATGAATCTGGAGCATGACTCTTTTCTCTTTGTGCCAAGTATGCAGCCTCTTCGGAAGATGAAGGGACTGTCATCTTCCCAAAATATTTCTCTCTTTCTGCAAACTTTTGCTCAAGTTTATCAAAGGTGATATGCTCAAAGTTTCCACTTGCTTGCAAAGACTCAAGATAATGTGAGCAAGTCGGATACAATGCCTTCACATATGCTATGAGAGATATGTCCATTTTTACACCAGTTTTTTCAATGTCATGCATTATAGATCTTACTTCTGAAGCTAAAGCAAGGGGATCATCATTCTTCATTTCAAGACTGAACAACTTAATCATCAATTGAACATTTTCTAATTCTGAATGTGAGTCATAGAGTTCTTTTAGTTTCTTCAAGGCTTCATAGGCATTTGAGAATGATGAGATATGGCGACTCACCTCTTCACTCACTGAGGCTGCAATCAAGGCATAAGCCTTGCAGTTCTTGTTTTCCCAGATGGAAAGCTCTTTGTCTGAAGTGGGCTTCTCTGGTGGATTTTCTGCTTGTCCTTCACAGATTCCTTTCCACAGCTCATTAAAAATGAGTGTGTGTTTAATCTTCCACGACCATTCAATATAGTTCTCTTTGCCAGAGAGAACCTGCGCTTGTCGATGTGAGGAGCAGGGCGTTGGAGGCGTGTTGAATATGTGCAGAATGCCTGTATTAACAACGGACAGAGGAAGTTGAGTATTATGAAAGGGCAAGGTCGATATTTACCATGACAGACAACCACGCTGTAAATATTGAGACAGAACGCTGTATTGTTTTATACTGAGACAGAACGCTGTATGGAATAGAACAGTGCGTTGGAGAGAGGGTATGAGCGAGGGAAGGGAGCGCAGGTCGAGGGAAATGAATGGAGAGGGCGCAGGGATGAGGGAGAGGGCGTAGGGAGAAAGTGAGGGAATGGAGTGAGGTAGGGAAATGAATGGGCGCCAGAATGGGTCGATAAGTATGGAGTGGGGAAAGGAGAATGAGGAGGCCCAAAAGGGTGTTACATAAAAAATTTGAACTTGAATCTGCAGGAAGACAGAGTTGCAGGACTGCTGGAATGGCAGAGTTTCAATTTGCAGATTGACAGAGCCTGCAGTCTGCAGGAGCTGGAGTTGCAAATGTCAGTGCTAAATAGGGAAAAAAAATGCATAATAACAGTCTAGCAGTTAATGAGCAGCAAAAACTATTAAAAATATTGACTGAGCAAAGGGTAGGGAGTTACACCACAGGGCAGAAATGCCAAATGTGGGGTTGGCTCTGATACCATGTCAAACGAGGAGGTAACTCCTCAAAACTGGAATTGTGTATTAGCTGAAGAATGTACATGCTTATATAGATGGGAGGTGAGGCTATTGGGATTCAGCTCCCAATGACTCTTGGCCTTCCTTATTTCCTAATAATAAATAATATACAAAAATACATATGCACACCCATCCATAGGATTAGGTGTCAACAGTTAGCTCTAGTGTGCTCATTCGGTAAGGAGCCCTGGATATTGGTATGTCCCTAGGAATAATCTCGATGGTGAAATCAATATCTCATTTAGGGGATAATCCCAGTATATTCTCTGGGAACACGTCCACAAATTCCTGAACCACCGGTATATTTTCTAGGGCAGTAATCTTTTCTTTTGCATTGGACTATCCAACTTGTACCACATATATTTTGCAACCCTTCCTAGGGATTTTACCCAATTTCATAGCGGTAAGGGATACCCCATTCTCTGCCAAGTAGATGATACTCGTTTCTTTATAATCAACTAATGACCAGTGCTTTTCTAACCATTCCTTGCCTAATAGTAGATCGTATGACCCCAGGGGTAGGACATTCAGCTTAGTGCTAATTTATACCTCCCATATCTTGATGAGGCTAGCAGGTACTTGTTCATTAACCCTTCTCTTGGTCCATGTGGCTAGTTGTAATAACCACAGACTTTTAAATTTCTAAGTTTCTGAGAAACATTCTTCTACCACTTCAGGACTAACATAACTTAAAGTGGCATCAGGATCTACCAGAATAGATATAGGTTGTTTGAGTATCTTACCTTCAAGTTCCACCATTGAGGGTTGAAAGTTTGCAAGATGATCCTCCAATGGTGCATTGATCTGGGGCAGGCTTCTAGCCACATATCCATGGTTGATGTTTCCTGAACGTTAGCCACATGCTCTGACTTGCGATGAGCACATTTTTTGTAATAATGCGCCTATCGACAGCCCCAACACTACATTGGTGGTTTCTGTGCGTGGTTGTTTTATAATTTTCTTGAAGCTTCCGGAAGCTTAGTATCAATCTGCCATTTGGGTCTTTGCTGAACTTTGCCCGGTTGTTTTCCAACAGATAATTTTGATGCATTTTTGAAACTAGCAGATTTGGTATTTCTGGATGTAGAATTTTGTTTTTATCCTTTCTTTGGCGGCCAATTCTTACCGTTGTCTTTTTTCTTAGACTGCTGATAACAAGTGTGAGCTTTCTTTATTGTCTTATCCATTGATTCTAGGCTATAGAACTAGATTTTCTCCTTCGTATATGTAGGCAACCCACTGAGGAATCACTGCACCTTGGCTTTCTCCTCATGAAGATATGATACATACCTCAGTAAGGAGGTAAAATTTGTAATATACTCTTCCATCGTTATTTTCTCCAATCGCAAATCATGGAACTCCTTATATTTTTCATCATAAAAATTCTTTGTTAGGTACCGACTCTTGAAGTGCCCTTGAAATTCATACCACGTTATATTGTTTTCCTTGATTCCATGCATGCTATAACCTCCTCCAACCACAAGGTGGCTTTCTCCAGTAGCTGGTTAATAGCTAGCCTATCTCGAAGGTTGATATTATACTAAAAAACATGGAAGTATTTTACCATTTCAATCACCCAGGCTTCTATTGTTTCTTCTGCTTCTCCATCAAAGTATGGAAGTTTGATTTTACAAAATTCTCCTTGCAGCTCCAACTTCTACTTCTTATTCCTTTCTAAGTTGGCTACTATGCCTGATTCCTCCCCATAGTCAATCCTGGTCCTCTGTTGAGTATGAAGTGCTTCAAAATTATTTTCTGTAAACTGTTGCCACTCTCTCATACCACAAGTCTCCCGGTCAGGGTTAGGCTAGGTAGTCATATGATTATATTTATCACATAATCTTTTCAAAATATTCTCATGTTCAAGCATTAGTCACTCATTGTTTGTCTGCATGTGTTCCATTTCAATTTGCATGTGTTGAACAAATTCTAATAGGCTGTAAGTTTTTTGTCATTTCTCTACTAAAAGCCAGTTTGTTTTTTGTTGTTGATTGACTCGCAGTTGTACCCACATTTATGGGTTTACTTATGATCCTCGTATGGAGCGATTTCTCCCTATAGATATTTTTGGCATTTGACTTGTAGATCCTCTTGTCATTGCGACAATTCCTTCGCTTACTACCTCTGCAACAATCTCTGCATTTGTAGTGGCCACTCAAGCCTGAGTATACTAACCTGGGGGCTCTGATACCACATGTAACACCCTTCATATATTAGACATATAAAAGTAAAAAAATACAAAATTTCATACATGCTATACAACATTTTCACGCATGTGTAAAAAACATAATTTATTTATGTTAAAACATAAGTCTAAATTGAAAATGAGAATGCCACGATAAACTTGTTTTATTAACACCAAATGACTACTCATGTCACGACATAAAAATATGTTTATTAAAATGTGTGCATATCTATCAGATCTTCTTGGGACTATGGTTCTGGATTATAAATATTAATATTCCACCTAGTACCAATAGAGTATTGGGTGAAGAAGGGTCTAAGGTTCAACTGTGACAACTCCAACTTGGAATATCAACCCTAAGATCCATATCTGAAGTACATGTCCATTAATTTAATTTGGCAGGTAGAAATAAACACATCTTAGCTCATATTAATTTTTTTAAATATATATTTGGATTCTTGAACGGGTGTCGCAACCCGACATGGCCAAATGGAGGGCTCTTCTCCGTGGATCTTATTCTAGATTGATGGTCGGCTTTCACCGCGGGGTGGTTAGGGTAAAACCTACCCCCAAACTCTCATTCTCATTCTCACTTTTCGTCGCCTGGCAGCGCCTTGGTTGTGCAAAGCCACATCAGATGGGCATTTGGTGGATTTTGTAGTTTCCGTTCAAACCCTTGGTGCTACACTCGACAACATCTTTTCCATTGAGGTTCGCCCAATCCTCTCCCGACTACAGGCAGGCTCTTTGTGCTATGAGAGAAGGTAACCTCTCAACTTGGTGAGTAATCGATCACTTATTTTGACTCAGTTTGACACTTACAATGTTTCTGAGTAGAGGTTTTAGGTTTTAAACTTTTTCTTCGATGTTGTTTTCTTTTACGCATAGGAATGGACAACAATAACCCTCAACTACACAGGAGGGATTTTCCTATGGTTTTCATACTGTAAGCTATCCAATTTTTTTCTTGTTTTAAGCCCAAAGGTTAACTCTACCATCGGTGGAAATTGTTTCTAGTATTCATCTCACAAATTAACCATAGCATTTTGCATCTTCTTTCCATGGAAATTATGAGTTTACTCGCTTTCCTCCATGTACTTCTCACTCAGAGGTTTCTACTCAATAAATTCTCAAAAAAGAAGGGTGCTAGTATTTCTTGAAAATAATTGGTATATAGCTTCTGTTATTTTAAATATTTTTATGCGTTTTCAATTTTTTTGTTTAGACTTGGGGTTGTTTAGCCCAAGGGTTTCACAACCTCTAAATATTTTCTTAGGTTATGATTTTTCTGTGTTCTTCCAAGTTTTCAAAACGTTACGTTGAGAACTTTGCTACATAACATCATATGTTTAAATTATATATAACCTTTCTCTTAAACATGGTTTGTAATCTCCGGTTGTGATTTGACTGTAGAACTTTAAACCATGTGTAGATTGATATTTCGGCTAAGTTGTTGGCATTATTTCCATCTAAATTAATATTGTTCATTATCAGCAGATTGATAGTTTTCTATTGTTGTATTGTGTTGAGGTCTTGCCATGAATTGCACATTTCAACTTTGTTTACCTCGTTTCATTTCTTTATTTACATTTAACTATATTTCTAACTTCAGTGCATTTTCTTTTTCTTTTTCAAGAATATATTTATAAATATGGTTAGTTCTTTCCTTAATGGAATATATTATCATGCACCAATTTACGAATCGAGGCTTATCGTTTTTCCTGCAAAGGGTTTCACACCACTATGCATCTATAGAATTCTATACTAGATTATTATGTATATGCATACTTTCCCTACATATTAACTATATATTTCTTTTAGAATCAATTATATAGGTTTTATGTTCTGTCTTTCCATTATTAGCATACATACATAACGTTGAATATGATTTTTAATTTAATTATGTACACCTATCTATTCATTTCGCTACTATCTCACATTATTTAATTAATAAGTTTGTTTAGTAGTTTATTATGTTGTACCCTAAACCACACAAATTTATTATAATCATAAGAATAGGTTCCATCCCCTGTTCGTACTCTTTAACTCGGAATAGACTCCTAGTTGAACTAATCGAACCCAAAATCCTCATCTAGACATGGCTATCTCCTCCTCAATCCCATTCAAGTCCCTGGACTTATCATGGAATATTGAGGACCAACCAATGGTTTGAAAATACTTAGTTTAATAATATTATTCCTCCATAACTACCGAAAACTTCATTTAATTCCTCTCTCTGGGTAAGTTTTTTTCTAATAGGTTGAACTTGGATTTTAAGAATGAAACTACAAGAGTGTTATTCTTTTGCAACTCATTTCCACAACAAAAAATTTCCACTGCTAATTTGGCAAATTCTATATCTCCCTTATCGACCCAAAATTCATGTTACAAACTTCTATAGTAACACATTATTAATCAATTTCAGATCATTAACTAACTACGTACATACCATTCTTTCAACCCTGCATTCTTCTATCTTTTATGTAAAATAAAATAACAGGGACATATTTGTCACATGGATTTTTAATATTATTATCTATATGGAAATGTATGAGTATAAAGGTTCAACAGGAGGGTCCTCCACCCTACCAATGAGTGCGAAAATAATGTATGACACTCCCCCCAAGAGCCTACTATTAGACAGCCTCTGACTTTTTGCCAATCTTGACTTTCTCTCTTGCAGACCTCGGAAGCTATTCCAGGTTCAGTCTTGCTTGAGTCCAAAAAGATTCCATTGGCTTATTTTGTTTCCAGCTCTGAAATCCTCTGCAATCCCCATTTATTATATTTTATGTTATCCTTGTCTTCTCGTGAGGGTGGGACCCCTCTTTTCCCATCTAATAATCCTTTTATCTTTCGGGAGGAATACCAAGAAGTCCAACTGAATAACTGAGTCGTAGTTGGTAACTACTACAGGCCTCTCCTTCTGAGCTTCCCTCTAACCTTTTCCATTTCAAATTCATATAATATTTATTAACGTCAAATACTAATTATTCATGTATCCACATATCTTTATTTCACTCAAAATATAGTTCATTATTACCTAATCATTTTCTTAAACTAACTATGAATTACTAGTTCACACAATAATTATTAAATCATAGTTAAGATAGATATGGTGACTATACCAGGAGTTACATATATAAAATATATTTTTAAATAAAAATTAATATCTCTTATCAAATTAAACAAATTAATTTTAGTAAATCAATAATATAATATTATTAAAATAAAATAAAATGGTTATTAAAATATATGATAATGATGACTAACTTCCACTAAGATCAATATGGTTTATCAACTTTAAGAAAGTAAGAAATTAATTAAGACATTTTAATATTTTTTTTTTGTAATATAAAGGAAGGAAGAGAAGTGTTCTGAGATCACAATAGTTTCATTGACTCAACAAGTAAGGAAGGTTGGTAGTGTGGCAAAAGTTTTTGAAAGGAGAATGGATGTGAGTAAGGGCTGGGAAATCGAAGATGAAGCGTGTTTCATCTTTTACTCTCTTAGTATCACAAACGAGGCAGATTATTTTTCCCCAAGCTGTTTTGGGAATAGACCAACGTTTGATTTCACTTCAAACCTCATGGGAATTAGTTCTATCTTCGAAATGTTCATCTTCTTCTTAGCACTGGTCAAGACAGAAAGATAATACTAATTAGAAAGAGTGGGGTCGATCACCTCCTTATAATACCTTAGCTTCCTTTTCCCTCTAACCCCTTATCACTCCACCACTTATCCTTAAATTTGAAATCAATACTGTTTTTAATATTATCCTTAATCTCGCCCATGGGTTGTAGCAAAGTTTGTGATCGTTGTTGGGCCTCTAATTTGTATTATTATTATCACTTCTTAACATTCATTTCATCCATTTCTAATGTTCTTTTATCACATTATTTATCATAATTTGTTATATAATTCCATTTCATAATTATTTATGCTCTTTTTAATAAATAATATTTGTTCTCCTTTAGTTTAATAAATTAATGATTATTTTACATTATTTTGCCAATGATGGTTTATTAATGAATTTTTTATAATATAACTCACTATTTTTTCCTCCAAGGTCTCTTCCAAATTGCAGATTTGATCTTCAGTTGTTAATTAAATATTCCAACTCAGAAATTCACTGGAATAACAAGAGATAGTTTTGTGTTGAACGCTTCTTACAAATGGAGAAGAATCCTGAAAATCCGAAACATGGGTTTTGTGTAGAATCGACCAAATTAGTTTTACAGTGAGCATTTTTTCAAAATAACGTCTTGATTGAGAGAAACGCAAGGTTCTTTGAAGGACAAATTTGCAAATTTTTTGTTGTGGTCGTTTCCCAAAAATTGCCCCAATTGTAATTGCGAGATTTGACTTGTGCCAGCTAAGTCATGATGGAAAGATCTTTCAGATCTCATATTGATTATTGATATTTTGTAATAATTTTATTTCCCCTTTGTTTTTTTTATATTTAAAGGGTCACAAATCAGAATGCAAGGGGAGAACGCATCGGAGAAGGCATAGAGGGTTAAGCCCTTTGAGATATAGATCTTGTAATCAATATTTTTATCATTAATTGAAGGTATATCAGCTTGTTGTTTCTCCTATAATTCATGATTTTCCGCAGCCCTGATCAGAGAGTTGGGCCCACTCTTCTGATCAGGTGCTCCGCTTTCCCTTTTTCTTTCAGTACTGTGTTTTGTGTGATTCTTTAATTTTTTTTACAGTTGCGTTAATTGATGTGGATGCTTTTTATTTTTGCAGTTTATTTATTGTTTTTACAATGGTATTTTTGTTATAGATTAAACCTGTGATCTAAAGCGGACCATGTACTTGTATCTACATATACTTTGTCGTTAGTCTTGAAATAGCTAACACCCTCAGGTTGATAATTTATGTCGAAAAAGGTTTGAATTCTGTTCATATGCGAACGCCAACAATTGCCTTGTCATGAAGTAATATGTAAAGCACGAGATTCAAAATTCAAATCCTCGTGGGTTAGACCAACAAAAAAAATTTTTATCCTTAATATCCAATATGTTCCCCTCCTTTATCCCCTAATGGTCGTACGGGCACTAGGAATCCTTATTTCAACTTTGCTTGAACCGAAGTTGGGGGTTTATACTAGAGTTATAAAAAAATTTGGGGAGCCACTTGGCTTCCAAGTTGTATAAATTCTTCTTATACATCAGATACTGGAATAAATTCATGCTTTCCATGGGGGAAAATATAGATTCAATCAAGAGAATAGGCTAGGGAATACTAACTTTAATCTTGAGGTTGTAAGTTATAAATTTCTTTTGGATCATCTCAATATTTCTCCATGATTCTCTAGATATACTGCAACCATACACGACACATCCATATAAAATAACAGAGGTGAGAGAGTCTCAAAGAGGATTTTTTTTTCTACAGAAAACCCAAAAATATATCAACTTACAATTTTTTTAAAGCTCATAATAAGTTTTCCATCAAACTATAATCCATTTCTCAATGCTATAATTCTAGTTAAGATGATGGTGAATTTCAGTACCTCAATTTTTTTATGAAGAAACCTTCCTTAAGTAATTCTTATCATAAATAAAATTATCAAGTTAATCTTTTTGGATTTAATTATTGTGACTTTAGTCTTTTCACTGTTAACAGTCACACCCATCTTGGAGAAGTGATCATGGAGGGTTCTAAGCTGCTTGTCAAGATCATGAGTGCTTCTATCAAGAACAACAATATTTCCAGCATAAAGGAGAAGAGTAATGACTATACGAGTGAGCTTTGTCTCTCACAACCCACAACTTCTAATAAATATTCTAGATTATTAATGTAAATGCCAAAAATCGTAAGGGATAGGGGAAACCCTTTCTTAACATTTACATTGCATTTAATCACTTCAGACCAACCCTCAATGGCTTGAAGCTTAGTAATATCATTCTTGCATAACCTAGTTACAACAACCTTTAACTCAATAGGACCCATTATCTCATCGAGTCTTTACCATAAATTTTCTCGAGTAATTGTGTCTAAAGCTTTTCTAAAGTCAACAAAACAAAAAAATAAATCAATTTTACTATTGTTGCATTCCTCGATAATGGTCTTAAGAGTGACAAGGCGGTCTATAGTTAAGTGAAGCCTTTTAAAACTAGTTTTCCCTTTCGCTCTTTTATCGGGGATTTCAAGAAAGGATAATCTTGTTTTCTAAAATAATCCCATACAATTTGGCTAAAATTTAGTTAATAATAATATTCCTATATTTAGAGGGAACAATTTTATCCTCACTTTTAAAGATAGGCACAATATTGCTTCAAATCCACGACTTAGGGAAGCTAATTTTGACTGCCAAATTAATGTGTTTGTGAAGATGTGTAATGAGGATAGACCTTTCAATTTTGAGAATTTCAACCTAGTAAAATTCAATATCCATAGCTTTCCCATTAGTGAGCGTCTTAATCCTGAACTACACATCTTCCAAAGAAAATATATCTTCTTCTATATGAGTGTTCATCATGTTACCCATGCTATTCAGTGAGCCATAAAGTTTCTTAAGATAGATATCCCATTCCTTTAAGGGGATAAAATTATCTCTTTTGATTTATAGACAAAACATTCCTCCAAAACTTTCTAGGCGCAACTTTACAGAGGTTAAGAAGACATTACTTCCTCTTATTTATATAGTACCCTTTCTTCCTTTTGATAAGAGATTTGTACACACTGATTTTTCCAGAATTGACATTTTTTGTAGGAGAATTTGTAATCGCTTTCTCAGTAGACTTAAAATCATTATCATAACAAGTGTTGGAAGTTGTAGTATTATTTTTATGCGATACCTTGGTAGAAAATTTATTAATGGCACTCGAAAGGATAGTGCTAAAATTTTGGTATATGTGATCATTGTTATCATTATATGTTAAGAAATATAAATCCCATGTTAAATATTTTAAGAATAAATCCATTTTCCTTTGCTTAAAGAAAATGTATATTTAGCTCTCAGCATTTGTTTGCTTGTGGCTAGTGTACATGTCAAGGTTAAGGGTTAAGGATAGAGGTTTGTTGTTAGAGTCTGTCTTATGGTCATTTAGGATGTCAAAATTAACAAAACAATTGAGAACATAGGTATCAGAGATCACATAGTCCACAACATTGTTATCATGCCCATGAATACGAGTCATAAGGAAAAAGGTAGGCCACTTATTAATCCATTACAAATAATCATGTCTTGGGACCTGTAAAGCTTGATTAACTTAGTACAAAATAGGTTCTTGGTAGTGTCTTCAAAATTTATTTTGAAATTAGTACCTAACTCGAAATTGTTATGAATCCATAGGGTTTAGGGTTAGAGTTACTACTTAATAGAGTGGTTTGGTGAGTAGCAGTTCTAGCATTGACGTCTCCAAGAAAAGGGATGTTTCCTTCATTGTTTAGATAATGGATATCTTGTTCTAAGGTAATGAAAGGGTTGTTCTCATCTTGGTTGTTCTTCTTATAGGAGGTAGAGTTGACAGAAGCAAAATAAAAAATTGCAAGAAAAATCCTATTGGTATTAGAGTCAAAGATTTCAATCCAAACATACTGATTGAGGGGGTCAATCTTATGAATTTGAATCTCTGAAGCAAGGTTATTCTTTATATAACAGGCTATAACATTGATTTCACTACGAGAGTATTTCATGTTCCAAGTAGACCAAAGAATGAATCAATCAATGTAGGGGACTCTAGATTCTTCATGCTCCCATGTTTCAACTAAGAGAATAAGATCAATATCACTTGGGATCCAACATAACGTAGGACCTTTACACCACCTTTACACCATAGAACACCATGACAGTTCCAAAAGAGGATCTATAGTGTTCTCAACTCCTATTTATCACTTTTATTTTTGACTCTAACTCTAATAATAACTTTCCTATTTCTAATTATTTCCCATTTTCCTTCCTTCCTTTCCTCCTTTACCTTTTGTACCTCTGTCCTTAGTTCAACTTGATCTTCTAGGATAAGATCTTGATTTATAAAGGTTATTGACCCTTTTAGACTTTAATTTAATAAGTATATCTAATTTGTGGTCATTGCAACTTACCTTAACTTGGATTACTTTATGATTATGCTCAAGAATCATTCATACCCATTGTGCCTCTATTAGATAAGATGTTTTGAATTTGTGAGTGAATTTTCAGTTATTCTTTTACTATTTCTAATGTGTCCTCGTCTTTTTTCCCTTTTATACAAACAATTATAAGGTTCAAGGCGTTCATAATCCAATTTAATTAATTTGATCATTTCCTCTTTTATCAATTTGATATCTAGTTGGTTAGTTGTGAATACTTAGGGATAAATTATTATCTAGTTTTTTTTTTAATTCCTTAATCTTGTATCTCAAAGTGTAGTTTTCTGCAACCATTGAGTTTTTTTTGTGTTCTATTTCTTGCATCCTATATTTTATGCTTTGGATTTTAGCCTTGTTTTATCTTCTAATGACTTGTAGTTATTACTAAGCATTGTAGATAATAGGTTTTTACTTTCTGTAAGCATTGTAGACAATTATTGCTTGTGCTAATTTTTCCTTTCTTCGCTTCATTGTTCTCAAGCTTCAATGTATTCATAGATACTCTCTACATCAATTTTTCTTGCCCTCCCTCTAGTAGAAATAAGTTTCAAATTAGGCTTATAAATATAAGGGGAAGTATAAATATTTTAAAAAATAAAATTTAGTAGCGAGAAGGGATAAATGAACTGATGAAACTAGGATGTTTGAGGAAACCCACTGACTTGAACCAATATTAGAGAGTCACGGAGAGACTCCCACCAAAATCCTCAGAGAAATTTTTACAAATAGATGATACCTCGTAAGATCACATTTAGATTTCTCCCACCACATAGTAAGGGTTCACCCACCACACAGATAAAAATTTATCACCATAGAGACATAACGTATTTTTCATATTTAATATTTGATATTTGCGACCCTAGAGATTTTATAGTTGCAACCTAAAACCGCCTTTAAAACCACAGAGTATTAGTGGAGAGAGTATACATGTATCTTTAATATATTCATGTCAATATACGTGTACATGTGAGACCACCGAGATCAATTCATGCAAGGCACAAAGAAATATGCAGCGAAATAATGTGAGACCACCTTTCTCTACGAGAGACCATCGTAGAAATGATTGGAGTGAAATGGGTTTACAAGACCAAGAGAAATGTTGAAGTTAAGATTGAAAGACACAAGGCCAGACTTGTTGTCAAAGGCTACAAGCAACAACAAGGAAGAGACTATGAGGAAACTTTTGCACCAGTTGCAAGAATGGAAATGGTAAGAGCAGTGTTGTCCATAGAAACACAACACAAGTGGAAAGTTGACCAAATGGATGTGAAATCAGCATTCCTAAATGGAGTATTGATGGAAGAGGTTTATGTTGAAAAACCTCTAGGCTATAAGAAAGAAGGTCCAGAGCACAAAGTATGCAGATTGAAGAAAGCTCTATATGGGCCGAAACAAGCACGAAGAGCATGGTATAGTAGGATAGATGCCTATCTACCGGAAAATGGGTTTGAAAAATGTGAAGGAGAACCCACATTATACATCAAGGAGAAATATGGTAAGATGGTCATTGTTGTTTTGTATGTTGATGATGTTATATTCATAGGTAATGATGCTTACCTCATTGAGAGTTTTAAAAAATTCATGAAGGATGAATTTGAGATGACTAATATGGGGTTATTGAGATACTTCTTAGGAATAGAAGTAGAGCGAAATGAAAATAAAATTTTTATTTCTCAAAAAAAGTATGTGAATGAAGTTTTGGAAAGATTTAATATTCAAGATAGCAAGGCAGCTGTAACTCCAACTGTCATGGATTTAAAATTGAGAAAATAAGATCACAACAAGAATGTCGATCCGACATTGTATAAAAGCATAATTGACAGCCTTATGTATTTGACTGCAACTAGGCCAGATATTATGCATCCTGTAAGTTTAATTTCCATATTCATGGAAAGGCCAAAGGAGTCACATTGGCAAGTAGCAAAAATAATTTTGAGGTATGTGAAAGGAACAAAGACGTATGGAATTTTATATACAACTTCAGAAGATTTTGAATTGATTGGATATACTGACAGTGATTAGGCTAGAAGTATAAATGACAGGAAAAGCACCTATGGATATGTTTTTCATATGGGTTCAGGAGCCATTTCATGGGTTTCTAAGAAATAAACAAATGTGGCTTTATCAACAGTAGAGGCAGAGTATGTGGCAGCTACAGCAACAGCTGTCAAGCAGTATGCATGAGGAGAATGTTGAGTAGTTTGTCTCATGAACAGGTAAAAGGCAAAACGATTTATTGTGATAATAGCTCAGCAATAGCGTTATGACATAATTCAATGTTTCATAAGAGAACGAAACACGTTGATGCCAAGTATCATTACATCAGAGAGTTAGTGAACAATGGGGAAATTGTTTTGTAACATTGTAGAACAGAGGAGCAGTTTGCTGATATATTGACAAAACCATTTGGGTAGAAAAGTTTTAATTACTTGAGAAAATGTCTGGGCATGGAAGAAAATCCAACAGTTGTATTTAAGAGGGAGTGTTGAAATATTTAATTCAACTGTCGCACAGACAGAGGGAGGACGACGAGCTTAAATGTTGATGGGAACTCTTGAAGGACAGTGGAAGCAGCTACCTATTCGAATTTTCACTTCACGCAACCATAATATCCTCTGCCTTAACCATTCACCTACTGCATTGAACACTAACTAACCACATTCAACGTCCATCCATCACCATTCCGGGGGGGCAGGAAGCTTGAGCTGCAAAGAGGAGAGATGACCCACTAGAGGAGGTGACATCATCCTCCTCTTGACCAATGGCAGCAGTTCCGTGGGGGCAATGAAAAGGGTCCTTGGATTATATCTTGAGTCCATGGAATGAAAATTTTTTAAATGTTTTAATTTAGTTTTTATACATCCTTCGCATTATGTTTTAAAGTTTTAATGTTGGGTTAATTTTTTTTAACGCGAAAAATTCATATTTTTTAAACTTTGGTTATATATATTTTGATATATATATTATAAATATGAAATATTTATAATATATACATGTAATGTAATATGTTGTGTGCATTAGAATTTCACACTGTATTTTTTTTTTTGCCCGAAGACAGAAATAAACACAAAGAGAGCAAATTTTTTTTTTTGTTGAAGTGTTGTGTTGTTGTAGCAGCCGAGAGAAGCATCTCATTTTTTGAAATCCATAACACAATAGTTATGAAGAAGAATTTCAGTTTGTAACAATCCAATTTTTATTATTATTTAAATATATGTTCTGCATCACACCTCTATCGACAATTTGTTTTCAATCTCTGTGTTGAGTAGAGGAATTGTTTTATTCCTCTATGTGTTCAGAATTGTTCAGAAATTCCAACACCCTTCTGTTGATAACATGCATAAACATACTTTCACTTTAAATCATTTTCAAATCCTTCCTAACACTTAAAAGCAGTCTGTACAATTCTACTTATCATCCATATGGTCTACAAATATATTGATTAGCCGATATATGTGCAAAATATAGAGAATTTTGTCGAGCACCAGTAATGGAACTTTCTTGAACTGTAGGTTCACGGGGTATTAAATTCCTAAGGAATTATACCAACTCTAGTGGAAGAGTTTCATGTTGCACTCTCGGTATGGGAAAAGTATTATAGTTTTGTGCTACATAATTATAGTTGTCTTCATCATCATTACTCTTTCCAGATGAGTAGGCGCTAGTTCCTACAGTCTATACACTTTTATATTTACCATGCATTTACATTCAAAGTCTCAGAAACATATATTTTAATAGATCACCCTAGTCGTCAGAATGTTAAGGAGTGCGCACGTGGTGCAAAATCTACCCTTCGTTAATACAAAAACTATGCAAAATATGCACTTTGTTATTTTTTTAATCTATAAGGTTTTTAGCGAAGTATCCATTTAGGAATTTTATTACTCGTCCATTTTTATATGATTTCCTGCCTTATTTAGTTCATCTATAAACATTTTAGTGAAGTATGAATTAAGGGATTTTAAAACTTATTCATTTTCATATGAATTTTTTTACATCTATTCACTTCAATATACAATTGAAGAAAGGTCTATTGGAGAATCTAATTCCGACCACCTGTTGGGTGTCGAAACCATCCATCTAAGTGTCCTAGTTCAGTTTCACTTAGTCGAGTTTTAGTTCAGTCTCAGTGAAGTCATTTAATGTTGATGTCTCCAATGTAATCTTATTTAACTAATTTGAAATACTCAGAAGAGCAATCCTATGCTCCACTTCTTTTCAGTTTTCAATTCTTGTCATAATATCAAAGCTAGTTGGCATAAGACTTCTCCAAAAAGAAGCAACAACAGAGTGAAGTTGGAGAAGTAGAGAAAAGAGACGAGCCTGCATAAGACTCTTTAACAGAGCAACATAGCTTTTAAGAAATTTGAAGAAGCCTCCTCCCTGAAAGTGGCAGAGAGAAATCCAATTTGAGAAGAACGACAAGATTATTTTTCGAAAATTCAAGAAAATTCGTTATTAAAAAATGCGTTATTAACACAGCGCAGAAGTTCACAAGTAGCAGCTGAGAAGATTCGATAGTTTCAAAATCCTGCCTCGCACGCGGTCACATAGCCTAAACAAAATTGTTAGCCAAATTCCATGGCACGAAGCTGGTTGGGTCGATAAAGTTTGAATTCCACCTCTCGCATGAATCGGTTTGGGACCACACACTGTTTGAAAAGTCAAAAATTCAATCAACGTGTTTACTAGAGGAACAGGTGCCCCGACAGCATGAAACCCGTGAGGCAAGATAGTGCTAATCAACAAGGATCCAAGAAAGATAATCGTGCTTATCCATTGAATCCTTGTACCGTTTTTATCCCAGCGCGATCAATGCAGAAGAGGTGTTACAGAGGTGCGCCGATGAAGGAGGAAGATATCTAAACGATCTGCGGCTAATGTGAGCTCGTTGCAGAAAAACTAAACGCTTTAGTCAACATAAACATTAACAAAAAGTGTTAGTCAAAATCCCTTACACCATTTTCAAGCTAGCGCAAGATATAGGGGACCGCGACTGCGTTATAGTAATACGAACCACCACCAAAATACATGCAGCTGCATTATAGCAATACGAGCCACCACCAAAATTCATGGGGCTGTGTTATAGCAATATGAGTTCACCAAAATCCAAAATTCATAATCGTAAGTTTCATATTTGTGAATTGAAGTTATTTAATGTTGATGTCTGAAATGTAATCTTATTTAATTAATTCATAATACTCAAAAGAGTAATCCTCTGCTCCACCTTTTTTCAGTTTTCAATTCTTGTCAAAATTAATATGTTTAATCGACGAATCTACGCTCAATCACATGTATATTCAATATGAAAATGACAATTCGTTGTGATAATGTAGGCGTGTATATTATACAAATGATAAGATATTGTGTAGATGATTGGTCCATCGATAATTGAAAGCTACGATGAGGAGCAAGTGTGGAGATGCATTCATGTGGGTCTTTTATGTATACAAGGTGACCCGTGAATTCGATACTTTCATCCCATTATGTTAAAATGAGTGAGTATATTTTATTCTTTTACTTAGAGTATCGATGGATCTCCATTGAGGAACTCAATGCATGATGCTTAGCTAGTTCAAAACAAGGTGATATTTGCATTCACTATGGAATATCTTTGGCACACTTGAGATGAGCGAATAATTGACAATTTTTTTGAATTTCGAGGTCTCAAATTCTTAGAATGTTCCAGAATTATAGGTATAATATGTTCCTCTAACTTATAATTTCTCTATTGAATTATAATAGAAAGCACAAACGTGTTTTTCTTGTTTTTTAAATAAAAAAACATTTCATGCGTCTAGCTATGGGTAACATACATACTTTGTTGAGAGGTGATACTATATATCTCCTTAAAGGGATTAATGTTCTGAAAGATATGTTAAGACTGTGTTATGATATCTTCCTTCCTTGAAATAGTAAGCATCGAATGGTCCTTCGATTCCCTAGGAACTATGCATTTTTTTCCTACGAATGCTTAAGGGAGACCAAATATGAAGCTAAGTCTGAGAAATGTCCAAAGGAGACCAAATGTGAAGCTAAGTATGAGGTAAACATATGAATAAGGGCTAAAGGATACTAAATCGAAAAACAATTATTTGTGAAATGTATAGATTAGTATCATAAGGTATTCAATTTACAATGAACTAAAACTAAGTTTTTCCCTATAATCTAAATAATTTTGGGCATGCTTGTGTGCATATCTATATGGTTAGTGGGAAATATTTTTATTAATGTTCACAAAAATTAAGATTTAAATCCATTAACATTACCTCTAGCATGTACGTCTCCTTTTGAATACAAAATATTACATTTTATAGTGCATTTATATTCAGTGCATGAATGATTAATCGCTTCTTATTTAGGTGTGTCTAATGCTAATTTACACATCGATGCATGAAGTGCTCAACCTTCAATATTCACAGAATGCTAATCTAGGCTTCATTAAATTTTATTAATGTAAAAAAAGATAATATCTATATTTGTTAAGATTACCTCTATCAGGTGAATCTCTTTTTGAATACAAGAAATTACATCTTCTACTTCATTGATATTCCATGCATGAATGATTAATTGATTTTCATTTAGCTTTGTCCAATGCTAATTTTCACATGAATGTATGAAGTGCTCGACCACCAATATTCACACACAATACTCATCTAGGATTAATTAATTTATGTAATAGTAAACTCACAATGCAGAAGCGAGACGATTGCATCATGAAAACATTCAACGAGCTAGGGTCAGAGATAGGAGGGGGAAGACTAGGGAATGAACCACGCAAAGAGGAATCTTTATAGAATCTGAGTGAGACACTGGTCAAAGGTTCAACTTCTTGTTTATTTTCCACTAAAGAAATAATGGACTCTGGAGAGGTTTGAGACTTCGATTTGTACTATGTCAACTGATCGATGGTGACGATATTTCCATTATGAGGAAATCACATCTTATGGTGAACCGCAAATGGGATAGTAGACATCGCATAAGTGTAGCTACGACCCAATATAATGTTTTACTCTAAGGGGGCATCCATGACTTCAATTTCAACACAAACAGTCTTTCCTGCAAGAGTAATAGAACAATTATGGAACATGAATAGGGGCTAGGAAGAGTGGCCATCCCATGCATAGAGGGTGATAGTGGAAGGGGCTAGCTCATGGTATCTGAGTTTTTTCCAAATGGAAGTGGACATCATGTAGGTGGATACCCCCTCATTAATTATACATTGGGAGACGTTGGCATTCTGGATCTTGAGAGGGATTTGGAAGGTGACGGATGCAAGAAGAAGAGGATGCTCTAACTTGTCAACATCGAAGACAATCAAACGATCATCTGAAGGATCCAAAATTCCCATAGAAGTTAGTAGATCTTTTCGTTTTGAAGGGCATGACTAGGGGACTCCAAACGTTAACATGGTGGTAGGGGATTACACCAAGTCATCTACTATACTGTAGGAGTGGGCGGCTTTCCCAGAAGCAGCATTTCGGCGTAATGGTCTCTTGGGGATCTTGGTAGGAACCTCTGCCTTAAGGTGAGGGATCTGTAAAGGACCACTGGGTGTCAAAAGAGGCTCTATGGGACCTGAAGACAGGGGCTTGGTGGCATACATAGCAAGGGGCTTGTTGTATTGATGTGACAGAGTCTGAAGGTTGAGGTTAACGGTATTGGGTTGGTCAGAGTTCATCATGAGGACATTACAGGAATTTTGAGGTCTAAAATGGGCCTCCTAAGGAAATTATAAAATAATAGTGGAAATAATAAAATATTAGTGGAAATGATAAAATAATATTTGATTACATCATCAGATTTTGGAGGGAAAAAAGAAAAGTAAAAAGAATAAAAAATAATAAAATAATAAAACTACTTTTTCAACCTATATTTTCAACTTATCTCCCTAAGTGTTTACTCAAATTTCAAGTGGGAGTACTCGTTGGATGCATAATTTTATTCCTCATCAAAGGAGTACCCATTTTGCATACTTTCGATGGATCCCTCTACAATAAAAATGAGAAATACATGAAAAAAGTGATTGCAATCATGTTTTTCATGTATTTCTCATTTTTCTTGTTGCAAGGTCTGTCGAAAGTATGCAACATGGGTACTCCTTGGATGAGGAATTAAATTATGCACCCAATGAGTACTCTCGTTCGAAATTTGAGTAAAAACTAGGGACATAAGTTGAAAATACGGGTTGAAAAAAAAGTTTTTTTATTTAATTATTTTTTATTCCTTTTACTTTTTTACTCCAAAAATGGTGAATCATCCCCCATGGTTGACATCATCATCTTGAATCCTATTGGTTATTATAAATTTTATTTTTGTTGTGCATTTTTCTTAGGAGGCCCATTTTAGACCTTAAAATTCCTCTAACGTCTGGTAATCAGAGGTACCAAATGGGGGGGGGGGGGGTGAGTGGCTACCTAACTTTCAGGGGGTTGGGCAGCCACATATCCCTACTGAGGGAAACGATTGGTAAACAAAAACGGTTGGATGGATGTAATATTAGGAGGAGCTAAAGAAGAGTCTTAATGTCCTTGGGATGTTGGTTGAGCTTCCCACATTTGACACATCTAAGGTAAAAGATGACAATCATGGGTATAGTGACCAGAGACAGCACAACAAGAACAAGGCTTACTCATGTGAATAGGCCTATCCTACTTGGGCTGGGTGCCCTGTTTTTGGGTTTCTATGTTAGGTGTATTAGCTTGGGGATTTTTTCTGAGATTACCTGGAGAGGGTTGGTTTTGGTTGCCTTTCCTATTTTTTTTGGAAGTGGGAGGATTAGTCGCACTCTACTGCGCATAAACCTAATCGTGATGGTGGGGTGGTTGTTGTTACGGAGTTTGAGAAGGAAAGGGAGGTTGAGGTGGTTGTGCTGGAGGAGCTGGAGCACTAGACTACGGATATGGATAATAAGGAGGTTGGGAAACATTGTGGTAAACAGGTTGGCCAAAAGCATGAGGAATGCCATGTCTTGGATACATGCTACCGAGAGGGGGGAAGGTGGTGGAGGAGCTAGCCCCTCCCTGAGGGAAACCACAACCCATGGAAGGATGATTGTATTGATGTGAAAGGGATCCAACGATACCATCGATAGCATGGGATGCCCTTGATGCATTGGCACCATCGAGTCTAGGGAGATTAGGTAAGACGATATAAACATAACCATATTGTGCATTGATCAGGTCATATTTCGACGCAGTCTAGAGGGCAGCGTCCTCGGTCTGAGGGACGTGAGATGTGACATATTTACCAATAGAAGGCAAAAGGGATCTGAGAAACTAGTCCATGTAGACACAGTCTTCGAAAATAGGGGCTTGACATAGGCTCTTCCTTCTACACCGTGCTTGAATATGGTTAGATATGTGGGTAGTATAAGTTGGATGGAAAGAGGTCAAGAGTTTCGTACTAGTTTCATAGCGAAGGGGAAGATGGAAGTAAGACATAAAATCCTTGGCAAGGGTTACAAAAGTAGTATGAGAGGAGGAGGTCTGGTCGACATACCACTTGGAAGCTTCTCCAGTAAGCATATACTGGAATAACTAAGGATGCACAGAGTCATCGGTGATGGAGTTAGATGAATACCACATGTGGAAAGAATGAACATGGTTGGTAGGATCCTCTCCAACATTTCCTTCAAACTTGGGTATGTCTAAAGGAAGCTGGGTTGGAAGAGCAGGCCAAGTTGGATCATGGTGTATGGGGTCATTAATCAACTGGCTAAAATCGGGAAGGCTTAGGCCTACCATATAGGGAAGCAAGGGAGAAGCCATAATAGTTCCTATTGTGGAACCATTATTGGCATTTCTAGCATTAGGGTCGGGGCCACCACTAACGTTAGGTCCTGAACCAGACTCGATGAAGGTGAAAGGTGGAGGAGAGCCGGGGATAGAAACCGAAGGGGAACTTGATGAACCAGAATCAAATGTGGATTGGGGACTCAGTGGAGGACGAACTTGAACCCTACGCGGTGGGGTAATTCTTCCTAACAGAAACTGAGGATGAAGGCCTTCGAGTCTTCGAGATAAACACCTTGGGGGCGCAATGATGGAAGAGAGACATGGAAGCCAATATGGAAGTGAGGTAAACAAGGGTAGGGAGGTGCTAATCAATTGATTACAATGTTTAAGTCTTGGCCTGGTGGTGTAAACTAGGTGCTCTTTGCTTTAGGTGTGTGTGTATGTGATACGTGTATTAATTTTAATTAAGCCCATATGTGTGTAGAGAAAAAAATAAAAAAACATGTCGTATAATTGTAAATAAAACTGAAAGCGACAACAAAGGAAACTGAAAGTGAAAGTAAAATAAATAGTTAAAGGTGCATAAATTCAAACCCAAGGAGGAGGGCTTCCCAAAAACTAGTCTATGGGTGGGCGAAATCTACTCAAAACACACAAAATGACCAATGGATCTAAGGTCAAAGGGGATAGGGATATAAAGGTCAGATCTGCTGGAAAGAGGTGCAGAAAAAAACAAAACACCAGAGGGAAATGTTTTTCAAAATGGGTGGTGGGAGGCTGAAACCTAAAGGGAAACATAGGGGACCCTAAAGGAGGACAAAAAAAAACTAAAAAAGGTGTTTTGGATTGATAAATAACCGATCTAAAATGGATCTAAAAGTGCAAGTTCAGATTTGAAAAATGGATGAAGCACACTGAAATCTCAGAAGACCTGCTTCATCTAAACTCCTCCTAAAAATATGGAAGCGTACTGAGCCCTAAGGGGCTTGGTTCCTACTTCGATGAGTAAAAATAAGCAGGTACAGGTCCAATACAGGCGAAGAGGGAGGTCAAACAACCTTGATCAGGGTCCTAGACAAACCCCAAAAAATCACAAAAAAAAACCTGCAAAAAGTATAGGTTACAGGTTTTGACCTATTTTCTGCTAAGGTCGTAGTTTTTAGGCTGTTATTCGCTACATGAGATCTGAGGTCGTAGGTTTTGGGACAAAAATTGCGATCTACTCTTCTAGTTGTCTCAGGAGTAGGTTTCAGAAAAAACGTCGCCTCTGTTGTGGATGATGCCTGTTACCTGCGCAAAGGGACCAAAAACACATGAAAGTTATAATTTTTACTATTTTAGGTTAAATAGGTTAGAAACAACATCAAGAAATGAAAAATAAGAAGCTGAATAAAAACCCTAGGGGTTGAAGCAGCTGGTCTTGCAGAGATCTAAAAAATGATAGTAGTCATAATTATGAATCCTTGTGGAGTCACCAGTTGTTAGTGTGAATTCTAATCGCAAGTGTACGAAAAAATCTCACGTTAGTTGTGCATAACAAGCAACCCTAACATCAAATATGATTGTCAATTTCCTTAGATCTTCAGTTAGTGATCAAAATAAATGTTATGGAAATCCATATCTATGCAGTTAAAGACATCAAACAACAAGAAATAAGCAAGAGTTGCTCCATGCATCCAATGAACAAGACAATAATTTTTAAAGAATTTTTGTATTATGACACCTGGGAATGGAATATAGAAAGATGTTACCATTCCTCCCTCAATGGGATGGGTTCTTGTATGTCCTCAGTGCTTCAGATCTAAGATCTCTCTCTCTTGATGGTGCAGAAAACCCAGACAAAAATGGAACTCAAAGGGAGCTCACAAGCAAAAAGAAGAAAAATATGACAATGATGGGAGGATCAAATTCAAACCAAAAGTGTAGATCAAGAATGATCTATAGGCATCAAAATTTAGTGAACGAATGGAAAACCCTTCTATTTATAACAAAATATTGAGTTAGTCTAGATATTGGTGCATAATTAAAATATTATTAGCCAAATCTATATCCAACTTTTATGGGATATTTTATTATTTTGTTGGAGGGAAAATGAATTTGAATTTTGTCAAATCCATATATTTATAAATAATAAATAAATAAATGATTTATTTATTATTTTAAGAATGTGGTTAAGTAATAATCAAATAAATAGTGATTTATTCAATTATTTATAAATGATTTAGTCAAATTTAACAAGGAATATTATTAAATAATGATTTAAATAAATATTCCTAGAAAATAATAAGATAAATAATGATTTATCTAATTAATTTTCATATTCTGGGTTAAATGTGACCAAGAATATTAATTAAACAGTGGTTTAATTAACTATCCCTAGAGGAAAATCAAACAAATAAGGATTTATTTAATTATTCCTCATGGGGTTTCTTGTTTAGATGAGAAATAACTAAATAAACTATGGGTGATTAAATTATTTTTCATAGTGAATGAAATTTTACAATGGTAAATTTGGTCTTACATGGTGTACTTTCGTCCATATAATAGTAATAGGTTAGATGGAAAAAAATTGGTGTAACACATAGGATAAGCACATATATACACATTTCATGTTAATAAAAATTGTATATATATTCTGAGTTAAATGGGGTGAGATTTTGTAGTGCTACTTGATGATGATAGTTGATGAGCTATGTCGTAACTGTTGTTGTCTATCAATGATGTATTTATCAGGATGGTTGTATCTGTTGTGGTTTGCTTGTGCATTGATTTGATCTGGTTATAATGGTTAGTTCAATATTCAATAACTTGATGTTTCAGTGATTAAGTTGGTTTGCATTGCCTCAGTGATTCAAATTTTGAGATTCAATATTTTAATTTGGAATATTTGTTGTGGCTAATTTTTGGTGTTGTTCTGGTGTGAAAATTTGATGAAAGGTGACCTCCATGTTTTGATGGTTCATTGATAGGTAGATCTAGTATAAAATATTATGAAACATGGTCCACGAAGGGTGTTAAGTGTTGGAACCTTCACTGAGGGAGTTGGATCTTCCTTATAGTGGTAGCTAGTAAACTTGTTGCGGGGGTAAAAGATTCCTTCTGGTAGGAGCTGGTAAATGAGATAAGGGGGTTGTAGCTCCCTTCCAGTGGGTATTGGAGAATAAGTGGATGTTGTATCCTACTGCAGGTGGGTGCCTGCATGCTAGTAAGGGTTTGCACCAATACAGATGTAATGAAGATTTTATTTATATAATAAGAAATAATTCAAAGATGACAAAAATGAAGGTTTTCTCCCACATTGGGTTTCCACCTAAAATATTAGTGTCCATATGTTTTATCTTTCTTATGTGTTCATGATTTATGTACTCTTTACTTCTCGTGGTTACAACTTAATAAATGGATAATGAAATAGTGATGCATTCATTGAATATAAACATCTGATGGAACTTATAAAAATTTAGCTATCTGGATATACACGGCTGGAATTCAGTAGGGTCACATGCACACGTAGGTTGCATGAATAACAACACCATGAAATATTTTGAATGTGAAATTGAAAATTTAAGTGAATTAAAAATACTAATTTAGCCTCCCTGCTCAATATTTTTCCTAACATATTTTTTTCTTAAAAAGATTTCCTTGGTTATATCTTGGTGCTCATTGTGATTGTTGTGTGTTTTTATTTCAATGTTATATATTTTATACATATACCACACAGATAAGAAGAAAAAATGTGATTAATAAATCTAAAAATATAAAAAAATCAACCGTCATGGTATATAATTTAAATTTAAATTTATTTTTCATTCGATCTATTTTGACAGACTATATAGTGGAATATCCATAGTAGTTTAATGATCACTAATTGGTACATATATTTTGGATAGGCCTTTAAATAACTATTTTCATTGCAAAAAAATTAATCATCCAAAATTTAAGTAACTAAATTTAAAATTCCAAATAAAAGACTAATATAGAGAAGTTAATGGGAAAACGAGATTGAGTAATTAACACTTGTCATGTGAAAAGGATACACTTTTTTTTTGGTAAATTAGAATAATTCTATTAGAAAAGTGTATGGTACATAGAGAGTTACAAGAAACATAAGCTGGGATCCGGAAATGATGAACCATCAACCTCAGTCCCATGGTTAGCAAAGAGAGAAGCAAAGATATCCCAGAAGATGAACATGGGAGCTGAAAGATACAAATAGGGATTTATCTTGAAGGAGAGGATCTTTCAGTACGTCATTTCTTTCCCTTATTTTTTGATGCTCTTACCCATCCATCATAAGGCGGATGAGCTAGAACCAATTGAATATTGTTGGTGACTAAAGGAGATGGCACCTTATCTGAATCTGAGGAGGAGATGTAATGAGGTCGTTTCTGAGCACTCGTAGGACCGTTGGACTCACCAAGGTCTATCAGGGTCATGTCCATCTCCTTCTTGGCCTCTTCCTCATTTGCTACGATCTCTTCCTCATTCGAGCTAAAGGAGTGTATGTCATCTATGGGTGGTGGAACACAAGGTTTCCAACTTTTGGATTTTGATTTCTGGTTACTCTTCTTATTTTGGGCTACAAAAGAGGGGAAAGAGTTTTGAAGATGCCCTATTTTATGACAGTGATGGCATAGAAAATATGTGTTCTCATAATCCAAGGTATGAGTCCAATGTAAGTCTCCAAATTTGTTAATTATTTGGTTAGGAAGGCCTTTTCTCATGTCTATTTTAGCACGGATTCTGCCATAGGTATATATGCCCGATTTCCCCCTAGAAGTGTCTATTGCCAGGAATTGTACAAGAGTGTCTATGATTCCTTGAAAGACTGAAAAGTGCTAAATATGAGAAGGTAATTTAGGAAGCCTAACCCAACTAGGGAGCATGGTGATGACGATCATGGAGGGATCGAAATCTGGGAACCATGGTGTGAGGAACAACCCTAATTTTCCTCAAAACTAGGGTCCCTCTATTAATACTTTTTGATAGTCCTCATTGAAAGCAAACAAGACTATAAAGAAACCCTTTGAGTAGAAAAATACCTTACTGTTATTGGTCCAGGTTGAGTGGATCCATTAGTTGATACTGGTTGTCTATAGATGGGTGGGAGATTTCAATAGCTGGAATTTCCTCCGATTTTTCCACTAAGAAGAGCTTGGGAGACTGAACGGGTTGCGCAACTTTCTTAGGGTTTTGAGCTTGGAATGTGTCCTTATAGGAGAATGCTTGTGAAGAGTAAGGCTACCTAGATGCTCTTATGTGTAGTTAAAGGATTAAAACCAGAGAAGCATTTTTCCCTATGTTGTAAAAAGATAGAGGAAGAGAGTTTTTAAGCTGCGTACCCATGTACAAAAATCTTTGAAGGGCTGTAGGGATCCCTAGCTTATGTTCATGATCTTTGGCAAGGCTCTGCACTAGATCTCTAGATCTAACCCATTAGAGTAGGGTTTTACTGTAGAGTCTGGAAATCTGGATCTGGAAGGAGAGAGGAATTTCTGGGCCCCTGGACCCTAGGGGTATTCCCAAGAGTGAATAATCATGCTTGACTACACCGTGGAGAGTGGGAAGTTGTGGCCATTGTACCTTGCGGGTGCATTCCTGAGTGGAGGAGTGTTGAAGATAGGGGAGGCTTCAGAGATGTCTGCTTGACAGTTGCTTTCTTGACTGTGTTCAAGATGGGAGAGGAGATCCCCTGATCCTCATGCATCCATACATAGAAGGTGTTTGCAGATGAAATCCTTACAGATGTTCTGGATCTAACCCTCGGTCAAACAGAGATCGAGAACCATTGTCCTAGTCCTAGTCCTTGTGTCATCGTGCTTCGCCCCTGCCGAGCACTGAGGATGCTTGATGACTGTAAGGGGGAGATAAGCGTAGCTGCATGCGCATGCCTTGCCAGGGAGGGGCACATCCTTTCCTTTGCGGATGGTTTCAGAACACTAGCACATGGTCTTTATGAGGGTGTTGAGGTCGAACAGTGTAGTTGATACATGGTTGTTGATGACGAGTGTAGTGGCCTGTGCCTTGCAAGAGGCTGCAGCTCTGTCCACATGTGTCTGAGAGGTGCAATTTTTTGGATCCAGCTCTGGCATTCTTTTCTTTTTCAGCTTCATGGCAGCTTATAGTGCTTAATCTACAACCTGACGGGATTGGAGAGTGATGCAAGATTGGTTTCTGTCCTCCTTGAGTCTCAGGGCTGAGAATTTCTGAGAGATGTAAAATCCATATAAAATATGTCTTAATCCGATGAGCGGAACTTATATTTTGAATTTATTATTTTTAATAAATTATATGTGCAAGGTCGGCCAGTTTTGTAATGTAGGCTCGCATGCCCAACAGATGTGTCACACACCCTCATGATTGATATAAATACAGGAAAAGTTGAAGAGCATTTCATCATCAACACAACTCATCATCTTCTCTTCTCATCAAATAGTACGAGCTACCTAAAGACAAGTTTCAGCCACACGTGTGAAGGACGAAGAGGACAAATTGTACGGCTGAGCTGAAGTACGGATTTTCTGCTGCTAGGGTTTCGCAGAAACTTTGACCAGCGGTGACTTTGGTCAACGCTTGGTCCAAACAAGCTGAAAACTTGTGGAAGGTTCGATTTATGAAGGCCGTACTACCTGGCACAAAAATCGAGGTCAAAGGGTTGGCCGTTTTGCTGCTGCGTTGACTTTTAGCTTGCTGCCCCTGCGTTGACTTTTCAGGACAGCGTTGACTTTTGCAGAGTTGACTTGGGTTGACTCATCTACAGATTGGAGGGTTGTTGTGACACATGCTGGGCTGGCTGACCAAAGGAGACTTTGCTGGTTGAAGCATCCTGTTGACCGCCAAAACGAATACACACATTTTTCCTGTTTCTGATTTGTCTTCTGTAAGATCTACTTATATGTTCTATCTGCATTTTGCTTACCTACTTGTATGATTGCTGAAAGAAAAGTGAAATTGCTACTAGCATAGAACATCTACAAAATTTTACATGGTATCAGAGGTGAGGTGAAGACAAACTCAATCTATAGCAATCATCATCGGAGGAAATGGGTTCCACTAGTCTTGAATTCAAGGAGAATGACAAGCTGACTGGAAGTGATGACTTCCATCCCTGGAAGATGATATTAGATCTCAAATTAGAAGATCATGATCTCCTAGATCATGTAACAGGGAGGATTCAAGAACCTCCATCCAATGCCTCTGCTGCTGTTAGAAACAAGTATAAGAAGGGAGAAATCAAAGCAAAGCTGCTGATCAGGGAATCCATAAATAAGAGTCTGGTTGCCTACATATCTGAACTAGGCACATCCAAGGAGGTGTATGACAAATTGATACTTATGTTTCAAGTAAACAATGTGAACCAAGTGCTATTCCTCAAGAACAAGTTGAAGAATATGAAGAAGGGCCGAGATGAGTCTGTTCAAACTTTCTTTCTGAAGTTGACCGAAACCGGGAACAATCTGCTAGCTATTGGGGAGATAATAGCTGATCGTGAGATGGTTCTCACCGCACTTGGAGGACTTCCATATGAATGGCAAGTATTCACAACTACTATTCTCAACAATAATACCATTCCTAACTTTGATGAGCTTCTGTCAAGATGTATGCAAGAAGAAACAAGGATGAAGGAATTTGATAATGAAAGAAATGCTGCCTATGTTGCTCATTCCCGAAAGAAGAACTCTGGTGGTTCTAAGGACAAAAGAAGGACAAAGACTCAAGAGAAGAAGGGTAAATGTTTCACCTGCCATAGGCCTGGACACTATGCTAGAGAATGCCCCTTCAAGAAGGATTCTCCCGATAGTTACGATAACAACAACAACCGAAGAAATGGGAATCGAAGAAATGACAAATCCAAAGGAAAGAGGAAGGCTCACTTTGGTGGAAACAATCAACCTTCTAAGAGGTCCAGAAATACCAGGTATGAGGAGTCTAATGTTGTTGATAAAAGAAATGAGTATATTCTGGTATCTGCTCTCTCAGCTGCATCTCCGCCCGACACTATGGATGTCTGGCTAATTGATAGTGGTGCCTCGAGACACATCACCGGATTCAAGGAAGCACTTTCTGACATGGTTGAAAGGGATACTAATCTAGAAATTATCCTTGGGGATAATGCCACTTATCCTGTGAAAGGGACCAGGACTGTGACCCTCCACTTGTCCCAAGGACAAGTCCTCCGTTTGCAAGATGTACTCTATGTACCCAAATTGAAGAAGAACCTTGTGTCTGTATCTGCCATGGAAGACAAAGGATTCAATGTTACTTTCTCTGATGGAAAGGTGCTCATGTGGAAAAAGAGCTTCAAGGAAGCTATCTCAATTGGTTTTAGGGTTGGTACACTCTATCAGGTTGGAGGGAGTCCGTTGGGAGCTATGACTTGTGATACTATCCGACAAACCGAACTATGGCACCGATGATTTGGACACCTTCATTACAAAGCCCTTCCCGAAGCAAGGAAGGTGGTGACAGGGATGCCTGATTTTGGAAATAATCATGAAGGTGTATGTAAGGGCTGTGCTGAAGGAAAACATACCAGGGGACCTTTCCCCTCAAGTGTCACAAAGACATCTGAGATATTGCAACTGGTTCATTCTGATCTTTCTGGTATGTTGCCTGTAACATCCCTGGGGGGATGTTCTTACTATATGAAATTTACTGATGACTTCTCTCGCAAAACCTGGATATACTTCTTGAAGAAGAAGGATGAGGCTTTCATGTGGTTCCGTACATTCAAAGCCTTGGTGGAAAATATGACCGGAGAGAAGATCAAGATTTTGAGGACCGACAATGGCACTGAATATGAGTCAAATGAGTTCAAAGACTTTTGCAGAGAAGCTGGCATTAAGAGGGAGACTACCACTGCATATACTCCTGAGTAGAATGGTGTTGCTGATCGCAAGAATAGAACTATTGTGGAAGCTGCCCGTGCCATGCTATGTGACCAGGGTCTACCAAAGTTTCTGTGGGGAGAAGCTGCAAATACTGCTGTGTACATTCAAAACCGATGCCCTCATTCCGCTTTGGACTCCAAAACTGCCGAAGAGGTTTTCTCTGGTAAGAAACCTGATGTCTCACATTTTAGAATTTTTGGATGTCCTGTCTATTTTCATGTGCCGAAAGAAAAGAGAAGTAAGCTGGATGCTACTGGGAAGAAAGGAATGTTTGTGGGCTATAGTGAGACTTCTAAGGCATATAGAGTCTATGTACCTGGTCAAAGGGAAGTAGAGATAAGCCATGATGTCACTTTTGATGAAGATGCTTCCCTGAAGAAAGTGTAGATCTTCCTAGATCTGAAGAAAATCATGAAGAAAGACCTGGAAATCTGGAAGAACCCCAGGATGAGACTATGCCTGATATTGAAGGGCCAATGGACCCTATTGATCCACCCCCTTCACTTGGAAAGAGACCATCATGACTCAGGGACACCCTCGAAGATGCTGAGGGTCATGCTGCCCCAAGGGGGACATTCCGAGAAAGCAAGAAGCCGTGTAGATACCAAGGGTATCTAGCTGCCATGAGTACTATTGTACAATCTGAACCTGGATCTTTTGAGAAAGCCATCAAGCATCAAGTTTGGAAGGATGCTATGCATGAAGAATATGAGTCTATTATGAAGAATGATGTCTGGGATGTGGTCCCGAGACCGAAGGACAAATCTGTTGTCACCGCTAAATGGCTCTACAAAATCAAACATGGATCTGATGGGAGTGCTAAAAAGTTTAAGGCAAGGTTTGTTGCCCGTGGCTTCTCTCAAAAGGAAGGAATTGACTATGATGACATATTTGCACCTGTGGCACGATATACCACCATTCGATCAATCATAGCCCTTGCTGCTACGCAAGGATGGAGTCTTCATCGGATGGATGTCAAGACCGCTTTTCTGCATGGTGCAATAAAGGAAGAGGTGTATGTGGAACAACCTCTGGGATTTGAAGTTCAAGATCGAGACACTTATGTCTGCAGGTTGAAGAAAGCCCTCTATGGGTTAAAGCAAGCACCCAGAGCTTGGTACGAAAGGATGGATAGTTACTTGATGAAGCTGGGCTTCACTCGAAGTAATGCTGATTCGAACCTATACTTCAAGGTTGTGAAAGAGAAGCCTCTCATTCTAGTACTATATGTGGATGACCTCTTCCTGACTGGTGATGACCCTCTCATTCATCAATGTAAGAGGGAGCTTGCTGCTGAATTCGAAATGAAGGACCTAGGACTGATGCACTATTTCCTAGGCCTGGAGGTCTGGCAGAGACCTGGAGAGATTTTCCTTTCTCAAGGAAAATATATTGTGAAGCTTCGGGAAAGATTTGGAATGGTGGACTGTAAGTCCGTGTCGACACCGATGGAACTCAACTTTAAAAAGTTGAGTGGCAGCGCTGCTGGGCCTATCTTGGCCAATCCTACTGAGTATCGTCAACTCATAGGAGCTTTGATGTTCTTAGTGAACACCCGTCCGGACATATGTTTTGCGGTGAACACTTTGAGTCAACAGATGGTTGAGCCTCATCATTTTCACTGGGTTGGTGCCAAGAATCTTTTGAGATATCTTGAGACACATTCTGTGACCATGAAATTTGAGATACCTTGCTGAGTGTGTCCAGTAATCTGGTGGATATCTTGGAAATCTTGGAATTGAAATTGTGATGTAGTGGGATCGTAAAAGCACATGCGGATGTTTGCTTCAATCTTGGTTATAACGCCGATCTCATGGATGAGAAGGAAGCAGAAGTCGGTGGCTTTGAGCACCGCGGAGGCCGAATACATTGCTGCTAGTATGGCCTGTTGTGAAGCGGTTTGGTTGCGGAAGCTCTTTAGTGAGCTGTTTGGACATGTGCTAGATACCACTGTGATACTCTGTGATAATCAGAGTGGGATTCGTATGACTGAGAATCCTGTGTTCCACGACCGATCCAAGCATATTGATATCAGGTACCACTTTATCCGGGATATGGTACGGCGAGGCGCCGTAAGGCTCGATCATATAGGAACTGATGAGCAGGTCGCGGATATTCTCACTAAGCCCCTGGGGAAGGTCAAGTTCCTAACCTTCCGTGAGAGTCTTGGTGTCGTGGAAAGACCCTATGATGTGGGTCCTGTTGGACGATGAGCTCTGGGAGCTCTGGGGGGGCTTTGGGGAGAGCTTCTTGGAGCTATGAGCAACCACAAGGCTAGGCTTGCCAACCTTGGTGGTGTGCTTGGACCCCACCGTTGTGATTTTGAGTTGGTTCACCTCTCATTTTCTGTGCCCCGTATGCATCCTACCCATTGAGTTCAGGGCTCATGGGAAGTACCTCTCATTTGGCCAATGAGGTGTGGGAAAGTTAGAGACTATTAGCAAAGACTGATGGACGCATCAGAGATTGCCGTACTCTCTATCTAGGATGGCACGGTCCAACCACTTGATCTGGGATCAAGATTTGTGAGGTCTGGGACCTCTGGACTGACTATGTCAGTCGGGGGGATGATGTCTTTGTGACTGACCCACTTCTGTTCTGAAATAAAGAAGCCAGCAAAGCAAGTTTCGGCGGGATGACGCACGATGTTGATTGCACTAATAGATGGAGTTCTCCCTAGTTGAGAGGGAGTGTTAAATTTGGACAACTAGGTCCAAACTCCATGTTCTGATGCTCAGATTAAGAAGCTAATATTTTTGTTGGATTCCTCTTTCTGAGAGATGTAAAATCCATATAAAGTATGTCTTAATCCGATGAGCAGAACTTATATTTTGAATTTATTATTTTTAATAAATTATATGTGCAAGGTCGGCTAGTTTTGTAATGTAGGCTCGCATGCCCAACAGATGTGTCACACACCCTCATGATTGATATAAATACAGGAAAAATTGAAGAGCATTTCATCATCAACACAACTCATCATCTTCTCTTCTCATCAAATAGTACGAGCTACCTAAAGACAAGTTTCAGCCACACGTGTGAAGGAAGAAGAAGGACAAAACGAAAGACGATTTAGTTAAAGGACGATTTTTTACTCAGCTAGGGTTTTGCAGAAAGTTTGGACCAGCGTTGACTTTGGTCAACGCATGGTCCAATTGGGCTGAAACTTTGTGGGAAGTTCGATTTTTGAAGCGTCGTACTATTTGGCACGTAAATCGAGGTCAAAGGGTTGACCAATCGTGACTTTTTAACTTGCGCCCGCGTTGACTTTTTCGTGACGTCGTTGAATTTTTTGGAGTTGACTCTGGGTTGACTCGTTTGCTGATTGGAGGACTGTTGTGACACATGTTGGGTTGGCCGACCAAGGAGACTTTGGCTGGTTGAAGCATCCCATTGACCGCCGTAACGAACCAACACATTTTTCCCCCGTTTCGATTTGTCTTCCGTAAGATCCACTTATATGTTCTATCTCGCATTTTTACTTAACTATTTGTATGATTGCTTTCGTGAGAAAAGTAAAATTGCTCCTAGTATAGAACATCTACAAAAATTTACATGGTATCGGAGGTCGAGGGTGAAGACAAACTCTATCTTTAGCAATCATCACCGGAAGAAATGGGTTCCACTAGTCTTGAATTCAAGGAGAATGACAAAGTCTGATCGGAAGAGATGACTTCCATGCCCGGAAAGATGATATTAGGATCTCAAATTGGAAGATCATGATCTCTTGGATCATGTGACGAAAGATTCAAGAACCTCCATCCCGTGCCTCTCGCCGTACATTGAGAGTCAGCATAAGAAGGGAGAAATCGCAGCAAAGGTCACGAGTCGTGGAATCCATAAATAAGAGTCTCGGTTGCCTATATGTCACGAACTAGGCACATCCAAGGAGATGTATGACAAATTGATACTTATGTTCAAAGTAAACAATGTGAACCAAGTGCTATTCCTCAAGAACAAGTTGAAGAATATGAAGAAGGGCCGAGATGAGTCTATTCAAACTTTCTTTGCGAAGTTGACCGAAACTAGGAACAACCGCTCAGCCTATTGGGGAGACACAGTCGATCGTGAGATGGTTCTCACCGCACTTGGAGGACTTCCATATGAATGGCAAGCATTCACAACTACCATTCTCAACAATAATACCATTCCTAACTTTCGATGAGCTTCCGTCTAGATGTATGCAAGAAGAAACAAGGATGAAGGAATTCGATAATGATAGAAACTGCCGCCTATGGTGTGCTCATTCGAGAAGAACTACGGTGGTTCTAAGGACAAAGGAAGAACGAGGACTCAAGAGAAGAAGGGTAAATGTTTCACTCCGCCATAGGCCTCGGCCACTGTGCGTTAGAGAATGCCCCTTCAAGGAGCTTCTCCGCGATAGTGATGATACAACAACAACCGAAGGAATGGGAATCGAAGAAATGACAAATCCAAAGGAAAGAGGAGAGGCTCACTTTGGTGGAAACAATCAACCTTCTAAAAGGTCCCGAGTAAATGGCGGTATAGAGTTCTAATGTTGTTGATAAAAGAAATGAGTATATTCTTGTATACGCTGCCTCTCCAGCTACGCATCTCCGCGAGCACTATGGATGTCCGGCACAATCGATAGTGGTGCCTCAGGCCACATCACCGGATTCAAGGAAGCACTTTCTCGACATGGTTGAAAGGGATACTAATCTAGAAATTATCCTTGGGGATAATGCCACATTATCCCGTGAAAGGGACGGGGACTGTGACCCTCCACTTGTCTCAGAGGACAAAGTCCTACGTTTGCAAGATGTACTCTATGTACCTAAATTGAAGAAGAACCTTGTGTCCGTGCTCCGCCATGGAAGACAAAGGACTCGAACGGTAACTTCTCTACAGCTGGAAAGGTGCTCATGTGGAAGGAGAGCTTCGCTTTGGTAGCTTATCTCGACCTGGTTTTAGAGTTGGTACACTCTACCGGGGTGGAGAGCCCGTTGGGAGCTATGACTTGTGATACTGTCCGACAAACCGAACTATGGCGCGAAGATTTGGACATCTTCATTACAAGGCCCTCTCCGAAGCAAGGAAGGTGGTGACGAGGATGCCTCACTTTGAAATAATCATGAAGGTGTATGCAAGATCATGGTCTTTGAAGGAAAACATACAAGGGGACCTTTTCTCGAAGTGTCACTGAGAACATCCGTATATTGCTGCGAGTCCATTCTCGACCTTATCCGGTATGTTGCCCGTAACATCCCTGACGCTGCTACTACATGACATTTGCGGTGACTTCTTCCTCGCAAAACTCGGATATACTTCTTGGAAGAAGAAGGATGAGGCTTTCATGTGGTTCCGTACCTTGAAAGCCTTGGTGGAAAAATATGACCGGAAAGAAGATCAAGATTTTGAGGACCGACAATGGCACCGAATATGAGTCAAATGAGTTCAAAGACTTTTGCGAGAGAAGGCGGCATTAAGAGAGGGAGACTACCGCCGCATATACGCGCGAGCAACGGTGTTGCTTGAACGCAAGAATAGGACTATTGTGGAAAGGCTGCCCGTGCCATGCGTATGCGTAATCCGTGGTCTACCGAAGTTTACCGTGGGGAGAAAGGCTGCGTAACACGTTGTGTACATTCAGACCGATGCCCTCATTCCGCCTCCGGACTCCAAAACTCCCGAAGAGGTTTTCTCCCGGTAAGAAAGCTGATGTCTCACATTTTAGAATTTTTGGATGTCCCGTCTATTTCGTCATGTGCCGAAAGAAAAGAGAAGTAAGGCTGGATGCTACTGGGAAGAAAAAGGAATGTTTGTGGGCTACAAAGGTGGAGACGTCTAAGGCATATAGAGTCTATGTACCTGGTCGAAAGGAAGTAGAGATAAGCCACGATGTCACTTTTGACGAAGATGCTTCCCCGAAGAAAGTAGTAGATCTTCCCAGATGCGGGAGAAAATCATGAAGAAAGGCCCTGAAATCAAAGAAGGACCGCGGGATGAATCAATGCCACCGATATTGAAGGACCAATGGACCCTATTGATCCATCTCCTTCACTAGGACGAGACCTTCATGGCTCGGGGGACACCCTCGAAGATGCGCCGAGGGACATGTGGCCGCTTCAAGGGGGGACATTCCGAGAAAAGCAAGAAGCCGTGTAGATACCAAGGGTATCTAGGCACGCCATGAGTACTATTGTACAATAACTGAACCCGGATCTTTTGAGGAAGCCGTAAAGCATCAAGTTTGGAAGGATGCTATGCACGAAGAATGTGAGTCCATAGCGAAGAATGATGTGCTGGGATGTGGTCCCGAGGACCTCAAGGGACAAATCCGTTGTCACTCGCAGAGACGCTCCTACGAGATCCAAACATGGATGCGATGGGAGTGCTTTGAAAAGTTCGAGGCAAGGCTCGTTGCCCGTGGCTTTCTCAAAAGGAAGGAATTTGACTATGATGACATGTTGCACCCGTGGCACGATATACCACCATTCGATCAATCATAGCTCCCTGGCCGCTACGCAAGGATGGAGTCTTCACTCGGATGGATGTCAAGACCGCTTTTCCGCATGGTGTGCAATAAAGGAAGAGGTGTATGTGGAACAACCTGCGGGATTTGAAGTTCGGGATCGAGACACGCATGTTTCGCGGAGTTGAAAGAAAGCCCTCTATGGGTTAAAACAAGCACCCGTAGCTTGGTACGAGAGGATGGATAGTTACGCAAAGTGAAGGCTGGGCTTCACTCGAGGTAATGTCGATCCGAACCTTTACTTCAAGGCGTGCGAGAGAAGCACTCTCATTCTGGTGTTGTATGTGGACGACCTCTTCTCGACAGCGGTCCCGACCCTCTCATTCATCGATGTAAGAGGGAGCTGGCTGCGCGAGTTCGAGATGAAGGACCTGGGGCGAGTGCACTATTTCCTAGGCCTGGAGGTCCGTGCAGAGACAGGAGAGATTTTCCTTTTCTCAAGGAAAAATATATTGTGAAAGCTTCGGAAAGATTTGGGATGGTCGTGACCGCAAGTCACGTGTAACCGACACCAATGGAACTCAACTTTAAGAAGTTGGAGTGGCCGCGACGCGCGGGCCTATCTTGGCCAATCCTACCGAGTATCGTCAACTCATGTGGGAGCTTTGATGTTCTTAGTGAACACCCGTCCGGACATATGTTTTGCGATGGAGACACTTTGAGTCACCGGATGGTTGAGCCTCATCATTTTCACCGGGTTGGTGCCAAGAATCTTTTGAGATATCTTCGGGGCACGACCGAAGCCATGGTGCCGAGATACACCGCACGGAGTGTGACACTCTGTGGATGTACTGATGCCGATTGGGCGGCGGTGTGGTGGATCGTAAGTAGCACATGCGGATGCCGTCCAATCTTGGTTCTGCCTCGATCTCATGGATGAGCGAGACGGAAATCGGTGGCTTTGAGCACCGCGGGAGGCTCGAACACGTTGTTGCTAGTATGGCCTCAAGGATGTTGGGGCGATTTGGTTGCGGAAGCTCTTTCGTGAGCTCGTGTGGACATGTGCTGAGATACCCACCGGTGGATACCGCGACGATCGTAGTGGGATTGTATGTAATCGAGAATCTCGACGTGTTCGCGACCGATCCAAGCATATTGATATCGTGTACCACTTTGTCCGGGATATGGCACGCCGAGGCGCCGTAAAGGCTCGATCACATAGGAGCGATGAGCGAGTGTCGCGGATATTCTCACTAAGCTCCTCGGGGGAAGGTCAAGTTCCTAACCTTCCGTGAGAGTCTTGGTGTCGTGGAAAGACCCTGTGATGTGGGTCCCGTTGGACGATGAGCTGCGAGAGCTCGCGCTTCTGGATAGCTTCTCGGAGCTATAAGCACTCATAATGCTTCTCGCAATTTCTTTGTGATTATTGAGGTCGAGTTCGGCCACTCATTTATCTCCGTGCGTATGCATCCCTACCCATTGAGTTCGTGGCTCATGGGAAGCAATCCTCCTCATTTGGCCACACGAGGTGGGAAAAGCTAGAGACTATTAGCAAAGGGGCGGTGGACGCATCAGAGATTGCCGTGCATCTCTATCTAAGGATGGCACGGTCCAACCCGCTGATGCGGGATCAAGTTTCTAGTGAGTGTCCGGGACCTCCGCTCGACTCTTCGGGTCGAAATGAACCAACTTTGGGTTGGTTGGATACTCTTCATGAGTCGGATGGAGGTTTTCGAACCTACCAGACTCGGATTATGTCGGGCTGATGATGTCTTTGTGGTGACTCCGACTCCACTGCTCGAACAAAGAGGCCCGGCAAAGCAAGTTACGGCGGGATGACGCACGATGTTTGATTGCAGCGATGGATGGAGTTCTCCCCTAGTTGAGAGGAGTGTTAAATTTGGACAACTAGGTCCAAACTCCATGTTATGATGCTTTCCGCATTAAGAGGCTAACATTTTTAAGCTGGAATCCTCTTTCGGAGAGGTGTAAAATCCATATATAATAAGTGTCTTAATCCGATGAGCAGTAACATTTATTTTGAATTTATTATTCTTAATAAATTATATGTGCAGTCGGCCTTAAGGTTGCACGCCCCCGACGGATGTGTCACACGCCCCAATGATGGATATAAATACAGTGCAAAGTTGGAGAGCATTTCATCACTGACACAACTCTCACATCTTCTTCTCTCATCCGAGATAGTACGAGCTACTTGGAGGACGAGTTCGGCCCACACGTGTGAAGGAGAGAAAGAAGGACAAAACGATGACGGGTTTGAGTTACGGGACGATCTCAGCTAGGGTTTTGCATGAAAAGCTTGGATCCGCCGTTGACTTTGGTCAACGCATGGTCCAATTGGGCTGAAACTTTGTGGGAAGTTCGATTTTGGAAGGCCAGTACTATTTGGCACGTAAATCGAAGGTCAAAGGGTTGACCAATTTGTTTTAACACGTTGACTTTTTAACTTGCCGCGCGCGTTGACTTTTTCGGGACGGCGTTGAGATTTTTTGGAGTTGACTTCGTTGACTCGTTTTGCCGATCGGAGGAGGGCGTTGTGACACATGCGTCTTTGGGTTGGGCGACCAAGGAGACTTTGGCTGGTTGAAGCATCCTCGTGCGCCGTAACGAACCAAACACATTTTTTCCACGATTTCGGTTGTCATGCGTAAGATCCACTTATATGCTTCTATCTCGCATTTTACTTAACTATTTGTATGATTGCTTTGTGAGAAAAGTAAAATTGCTCTAGCATAGAACATCTACAAAAAATTTACATTTTCTTTGCAAATTCTATCGTAGTCTACATATCCTCCGGGAGATATTCTAGTCACATCTTCTTGGCTTTTTGGATGATAGCTCAGCCTCTCGACATGGTTGCACTTCATGATCTTTTTCCTCATCGCACATCTTTCATTCCTAGGAACTTACCGTTGGCGCTCCTTGTTCATATACAACCACCTCATATTCCATATGAGGATATATTATGTTGATTTCATCCTGTTAGTGCACCAAGAGAGATCCTCCCTTTCATAGATCATACTTCTAAATATAGAAGTCCATTACCTCGCAACGATATGATATGACTTCACAACATCCAGTACATCGCGCGTATAAATATATATATACCTCATACCTTTTTCCTTTTAGTCATCCCCGTAGCAATTTCACTTTAATGAAGAGCTTTCATTCCCTTGACCTCGCTTCATAAATATGTCATCACATCCCAAAAATTATGTAGCATAGAATTCTCGATGAAACCATTATGATTTCTTTCTAACCGGTGAATTCACGGAGAGAACTCCATTAGAAAATATCAACACCGGCTTTCCATGATGACGATCTTGATGACGCGCTGCCATCAAATCGGTGTTATCAGTGAGGTTTTCCGGGAGATCTGATTCACCAAGAGTTCCTACCATGCTTCTATCATGATACTATTAAAATACATTGCTTCCTATCATACTAACCAACAAAAATCACTTAATAGTAAAAATATGATCTCAATCATAATAGAGATCCCTCGCTTATTATTTCTTAGATTTCTTTGCATCGTGTTCTTCCCTCATATATGTGACTTGGGCTTCTTCCTTTTTCCTCTTGTCCTTTCCATATGTAGGACAATCTCTTTTATAATGCCCAAGTTCATTACATCGAGGCATTGTACTTTGTCCATATTTCTTCTTTTATTCGAGGACCAAATTTTCCGGAATCTTCCTTTCTTCCTAGATATGGGTCGCAAAGGCTTGATTCCCTTCACTAGATCTTGTATCAACTTTTGCTTTTAATCTTGTTTCCTCTATTTTACATAGAGACCATAAATCATGGAGATGGCGTTGCTTCTTTCTTCCCGTATAAACTTGAAGTGAAGTTTCCCATTCTTCTAGTAGAGCGTCGGCACTGCTCGTGGTCATCTCGGTGTAAGACATTACTTCTCCTAGTCCCCTGAGCTTGGTCTCTTATTTCAGAAATCCTCATAAAGTATGAACTCGATTCTTTCTTCTTTTGACAATTTCATTTTGTATAGTTCTTGTCTCGGAGAGATTGCTTCTCTCCGCAATACTCGCCGCAGAATAGCTCACGCCAGCTTTCTCATATGTTCTTTAGCAGACTTTAGTTTTTATACATGGGGAATGAGTGAATCCTTAATGGATTCTATGAGAATCCTGCGGGCTTCTGATTTCTCCTTTCATTTACTTGGCATGAGGCCGGAGCATTTTCTTTTGAGCGTTGAATTGTAGATCCTTCGATGTAGTCCATAACTTTCGTGTGCAATTAGATTCAAAATGCGGTCCTCTTCTTCCGAGCACTAAAGTTTGACGACCCAACAAATTTGTTGCTCTCTTTACGATAAGTCATCTTGAAAGATTTAAGTAAGGTCATAGATACTTACTTCTGAGTAGAGTGACTTGTAGTTTCCTTGATGAAGATGAAGCTTCGGAACTTCTTCTAAGATTGAAATCTCAAATGTAGGTGTTCTTCGATCCTTGATGATAGAGGATTATCTTCAAAAGATGATGTCCTCTTCTAACAATATCTTGAATGTAAACCCTCGATGGCAAAGATTATTTTCTTGAATGAGTTGATCCTTTCGAATGAGATTGAATATCTTTCTTGGAAATAGCTTGAAAGTCTTCCTTGCAAATTGGTTGACTTTCCAACCCAAACTTTGTTCTTTTTCTTCCCGGAGTGTCTTCTTGTCAAGTAGCCCTTGTGTTCAACACCTTAGCTGCGATACCATGTTGAGAATTTAGAGGGTACATTGATTAATTCAAGTTCTTTTTCTTGATAATTACTTGTGTGCTTACTTGAGTGATGTGTCTCTCTCTTTAGCTTATTTAGTCTCTTCATCAAGTCAATTATCAAAATACACGAGACACAAAAATTCAGGCTCCCAGAGCCAGAGCAAAACCTCTCCCTCTTTGGAGAGGAACACCCGTGAGGAATTATTCTTATAGATCTTCAAATGACAAGTACCATGACCAATACTTAGACCCTTGACCTAGGAATGCCTCCAAGAACTTCTCAATGCTTCATAGTATGCTCACAACGTTTGATCCCTTCTTTCTTACTGCACCAACTTGCACTGACTCGCACCTTTCACTAGAGAACTTGGTCTCTAATAATATCTTCCTTGATTTAGTCTTCGAGTATCAACATACTTCTCTTGTTTCACTTGAGATATATTGCTTTCTCCTTTTGTGCATATGAAGATAGGAAGGCAAATCATAGATTTACCTTCTACCCTTATATCAGACTTGAGCTCTTTAACTTAGCTGTATCTTATCACTTTGTGAATCATCCGCACTTATTGTTTTACTTAGATAGAAGGTGTAGTATCGATCGCACAACTTTATCACACATATTAGCATTCAACCGCTTTAATGGTTCCATGAAACGGGTTTTGCACTTTAAAGCTCGATCACGCCGTGGAATCTCGTATCCGTCCACACTTGTATCCTTCACGAAGTCCGCACCTTTACCACGGATGAATCCGCACTAGTCTCGGACTTCTTCACCACCTGTAATTACCTCGAGAGAAAGTGCCGCATTGAAACTTTGTCCTTAAACCACACTTTAATCTTCTCTAAAATCTGCATCAACCACAAAGGGTGTATCCGTTATCCGCTTCGTAACAATGCGCAATCACGCTTTGATGTCAAATGAGCACGGAGGTTTAGGATATATATATGGCACAAAACTTGTCTTTAGGCCGACCATACAGACCGCCACTAGTAAGCCTGAGCTTCATCACTTTGTGCATTAGGCCGACGTGAAGTGCAATAAATTTCCACCTGTTGATAGAGTGTATCTTTTGAGCATCATTAAGCTTATCTTCCAATGTTGAATGTGGGGTTGTCTTTAAGCCATTCTTCCATAGTTTTATAGCACAGGTCTCGGAGCACTCATATACATGACACTTGATTAAGGCGATATGACTGCGTATGACAACCTTAGTAGACATCAAGAAGAAGTCTATCTATAATAAAATCTTGCTCATGAAACCCATGAAGCAAGTACAACAAAAATATATTTTATTATATTTGTCTTCTTTACATAGTCAATATGAAGGCCGATCCTAGTTACACTTTTCAACATGGAAACACTCTCATACATCCCGAGTCATTTTCATTGGTAATGTTAGAAATTTAAAAAAGGATGAAAATGAAAGATAAAATAGAATGTCACTTTTGCTTTAAGAATTTAACATTACCACGAGGGAGCATCTAGGATGCATCTAGGGAGCATCAAAGGAAGCACCTGGGGAGTGTCCCGAGAAGCTGCCCAACGCTGAGATAAAGAAAAATAAATAAATTAGAACCCAGCCAGAACTCGACGCGTCTCCCTTCGGATGTGCTCGGGATTTGTGCACATGCTCGTGAGCATTAGATTTGACAAATTTGGGAATCCAAAACCGCATATCGGGCCGACGCGGCCCGAATTTCCGGGAACCATCTTTGCCTACCCCGATCCGCGGTTCCCAATTTGGATCTTTGGGTTGTGTTGAGAATTTCGACAGGTACAAGGAGATTCATCGAGTACCCTCTCCTATGATATCACTTGCGAGCTTATTTGATTTACATATGTCTTCTCTTCTTAGCTTATTTAGCATTTCATCACGTCACTTATCCAAAATACAAGAGACACAAAATTAGGCTCGAGGCTGCAAAACCTCTCTCCTCTTAGAGAGGAAACCCCACGAGAAATTATTCTTATAGACCTTTCGGATGACAGAGTACCATGACCAAGACTTAGACCCTTGACCTATGTATGCCTCCAAGACCATGTCACCGCTTCTTTTCGTCGACCTCCAACGTCGATTCTTCTTTTCTACACCAACTTGCACTCTCCTACACGGCTAGAGACTCGAGAATCACTTTAACTTTATATTCCTTAATTTAATCTTCATTTATCAATACACTCCTTCTTGCTTCACATTTTACTTGAGACATATTACTTTTCCATTTGTGTATTGAGAGATGGGAAGGTAACCGCGCGTTACTCTTCCTTCTATTCTCTCACTTCCAAGTGCATATCATTATGGGTAAAGTCGCGCTCTTGCTACACATACACAAGCTCCTTCCATACCAATCCGCAAACTCCTTCACCTTTGAATCCGCAGCTTTCTTTACATTGGTCCATAATCACTGCTTCGGGGTAATCCAAAGGAACTTCTCCAAATAGATCTCGTACTTAACATACTTGAATGTTGCTTTAACTTTGTATACAATCCGGACTTCATTACACAAAGCAAATACGCATCTTTCTCTCGTGCTTTTAGCCCGTACTTATGCCCGTAAATTTATCACGTCAGCAAAGTCTTAGGGTTATCCGCAATCTTCCCAATCTCAAGTCCGCATTTTCACCCTTTCGTATTATCTCTGGGCAAAAATCCGCATTTTCAGCTCCGCGGCAAACCTTAGAGAAATCCACACTTTTCCGCGATCAAATGAGTTGCAATGCACTACTATTTATAGTGTACATTACTCTAGATTTTAGGCCGACCCTTCCACATGATTGAAGGCCGACTTTCATCACCGTATATACGCTTCGACTTTATGCACTTTATTATAAAGTCTGTTCTTTGGAAGGTGTTTAACGTTGGTATTTCAAAGCTTATGGTGACATGGTTTGGAGCATACTTTATGGACTAGACCCTTCATACATGACTCCTTAAATAAGACATTTATGACGCGAAAAGAAAAACCTAGAGGACATCAAGAAAAATTCCTTTGACTTAAAATCTTGCTCATGAAACCCATGAAACAAGCATATATATATATATATATATATATATATATATATATATATATATTATCTCCGTCTCTCTTCTTTACATAAATACATAATCAAGAGTGAAGACCGATCCTAGTTACACTTTTCCAACACTCCCTCTTAACTAGGGAGGTATTCATACATGTACATGGTCACTTTCAAAGGCGAAAGAATCTCATAAGAAGAATCGGATTGGTAATCGCATCCGTATGGCATCATAACCAATCGAGGCGTTGTCCTAGTGTAAAGGCCTCGACTAACGCCCCCATCTCTCAACAAGACAATGGACTACAATGATGGCGAGACACATGGCTTATAGACACCATAGTCATTGTCTCTCCAAAGTCTACATACTCCACACGGGTGTTCCCAAAAAGTATGACCTTCTTGGATATTATTCTTTTGGGTAGCTAGCCTTCAAAGAATATCGCGTGCCCAACTACTCTCTTATTTTGAATGCCTAATCACATTGTCAAATAGTATCGAATGCCCAGATGATTGCACTATTACAAATGGAATTAACTCAAATGTTAGCCTCTCTCAAATAACAATAATAAATCCAAAATAATAAATTAATTAATTAAATATTCCAAGGTAAGAATATGTGCTTAACCCTTGAGTTTGTTCCTCAAATATTGGAGTTTGTTTAGTAACTCCCTATCAAGGTGTGAGTTTTTACGTGAAAAGTGTGATTTTTATTTTTATTTTTTGGTCATGTTGAGTTGAAAGTTGAAGAGTATTGAAGAGTTTTTTGTTTTGGAGTAATAAGGTTGATATAGTTTTCGGAAAGATACCAGTGTCTTATTTTTAAATTTTTTGAAGTGATTTTGTAAAGTGTAAATTTGAAAAATTGTCAACAAAGTTTTTTGAAGACATAAGGAGTATTTGGAGAGATAAGGTGATTTATTGTAAAATTTGGAGGGATAAGTGTTTTGTATTTGGAGTGACATGTCGAAAAATTTTTTAGAGCAATTTTTTGTTATAATTCAAAGTATTGTTTTACTTTGAGAGAGATTGAGTCGGTGAATATCAATGTATTTTGGAAGACGACGTGCTTCTAAAGGTTGTGAGTTTTGCCATTTTCATTACTTGAATGTGGAAATTTCTTGTGTACTCAATACTTAATAAAGATATCATTTTTGGTGATTGTGTCCTAGTTCCGCCTCGAAATTGAATAAGAGTGGGATCTTAGGTACACCATGTGTGTTTTTGATGGCGCATGTTTTTTTATGGCTTCATGTTATTGCATTTTGATTTGTGTCTAGTTGTGACACATCAATGATTTCATTTAATGATCTCATACATAAAGTTCAATATCGGCGAGCACAACACATGTAATCGAAATAGGCTGCATGCGGAAAATTAAAGCTCAACACGTGCAATCATGTCACTACAACATATAATCAAAGATTATCTACATCCAACAATCAAATTCACTGAGTCGAGTTAATGCATTTCAAAGCAAAAGTCTACATCGGCGTTCTTGCAAATCCATTTCGAGAACTTGTAATCAAATTCATTGTAAGTGAATCATTAAAAATTCATTGTTAATGAATTTTTAAGAGAAACAAGTGAATCATTAAAATCATTGTAAGCTTTTCTTGGGTGCATTGTCGATGGTGTTTCGACATCCTTCCTTTACGCAAAATCAAGTGAGTGCACGAATTTTTGAATCAAACAAGCAACAAGTTAAAACAATCGAGCGAGTTGAGATCGACATCCAAGCGAGCGTGGCTATTCATTCAAGTGAGCGTAAGTCATCAATTAAGTCAAGTGAGCGCTTAAACAAACGCGATCATCAATCGTACGATCGCGAATTCCGGATGTTTAGGCAAGAAAATTCTACAATTCTAGCAAGCGCAATAAGCAACAAATCAAGCGAGCGTGCCATTCACGTCACATAGCAAGTGAGTGCTCGTCCTTCACAAGTACCAAAATCCAAAGTGAAACGAGTTCAAAGAAGCGACATCTACAACAAGAGAGCATGATTTCAAGAGCACAAGTTCAAATGGCGCAACATCTTCAAATGGCCTGTTAAACATTCTTCTACGAGCTTTGATCATCTCAAGTGATGAAGACATGGTGACATCAGCAAAGACACTGGCTGATCTTTCCACGACATCTACAACAAACAAAAGAAACCATTGAGTTTCGCTCAGCTAGAATACGCAACTTTAAAGGATTGAATTGCAAGAAAAGAGTGATACTTTCAAGTCTTTGAACCATCCATATGTGAGTCATTCATCCCAACAGATTTTCGAGTGTCGAAGTTGTTCGAGCTCCCAATTTATTCCAAGCCCATCATCAAGCCCAGGAAGAAATTCAAAAATAACAAGAATCCAACGTGGCTTAGGATATGTCAATGATAGCCAACAACTTACAAATCCCGCGATTATTCCAAGACAATTAAGTTCGTTGAGTGCGGGATTTCTTGCACCACTCACCCTCAAAGCAAGTTCCGAGATAGTTGCGGACAACCGACGAATGCACGCAACCCAAAGTTGCAGCGAAACATAATTGCATAGCAACCTTTGAAGTTGAAGTCCAACCAAAATGTTCTCATTGTTAGAGAACCGGTCATATGGAAGATTAGTGTTTTGATCTCCATCCTTTGCCGCCATTGATAGCGAGCCCAATCATTCCTCGTAGAAAAAATGTCGCAACCCGACAACGAACAACCGGATTGAAAAATACATTATGAATGGATCGACCCTTGGGAATGGTCATCCACAATCAACGGTGTCTCGGTTTCTACAACCAACTACAATCACACATAGTGTAGCCAACGGTGAAAATACGATGGTACTCTCATGCAGCTTGAATCTGGGAGTACACCAAAGTGTAAACTCTCCTACACCTAAAGGAGGGGAGTTCGGGAAATTCGTTTGCCTCGCAATCCAAAGGAACTTCTCCAAAATAGATCCGTACTTAACATACTTGAATGTTGCTTTAACTTTGTATACAATCCGAGACTTCATTACACAGCAAATCCACATCTTTCTTTGACAGCTTTCAGCCCGTACTTATGCCGAGACTCTTTGGCCATGTTACCGTAAAGTATTAGGGTTATCCGCAATCTTCCTAATCTCAAGTCCGCATTTTAACCACTATAATATCTCATCCTCATTTTAAACTCTATAAAAACCTTGGGAGAAATCCACACTTTTCTGTGATCAAATGAGCTGCGGTGCACTACTATTTATAGTGTACATTACTTCCGGATTTTAGGCCGACCCTTCCACATGATTGAAGGCCAACTTCATCACCTGATATATAAGCCGACTTTATTCACTACTTATAAGTTGCTCCTTTGGAAGGTGTTTAACGTTGGTATTTCAAGGCTTATGTGACATGTGGTTTGGAGCATACTTTATGGACTAGACCCTTCATACATGACTCCTTAAATAAGACATTTATGACTAGAAAAAGAAAAACCTGGAGGACATCGAGAAAATTCCTTTGACCTAAAATCTTGCTCATGAAACCTGCATGAGACAAGCATATATATATATATATATGTGTACATATATATATATATATATATTATTTGTGTCTTCTTCTTTACATAAATACATAGTTAGTATGAAAGACCGATCCTAGTTACACTTTTCAACAGATTTCCCTCTTAACTAGGGGGTATTCATACATGTACATGGTCACTTTCAAATTGAAGAATCTCATAAGAAGAATCGGATTGGTAATCGCATCCGTATAGCATCATATCAACCAACATTGTCCTAGTGTAAGGCCTTGACTAACATCCCCATCTCTCAACGAGACAATGGGCCACAATGTCTGGCGAGACACGTGACTTATAGACACCATAGTCATTGTCTCTCCAAGGTACATACTCCACACGAGTGTTCCCAAAGTATGACCTTCTTCTTGGAGATATTATTCTTTTGGGTAGCTAGCCCTCAAAGAATATGAGCGACTACTCTTATTTTGAATGCCTGATCACATTGTCAAAGAGTATCGAATGCCGGATGATTACCTAATCCTCCATTACTGTCTTCCCAGAGTTGAAGACCGGAGACGAGTGTGTCTATCTCTCTCCCTCTTAGCATGGGAAGACTTGTTCCACAAGGGATGTGCTCATTCCTATATAAGGAATGTACCTAAGCTCATTGTTAGGACTACCTTTGTTTCTTCCAAGTAAGAAACTTACCACCGAACTGCCCTCTTAACCAAGGACCCACAACGGCAATGGTGAGACACCCAGTCGCTCATGAAGAATTCCCGCCCTCGATGTCATGGATTTCGACATTGGGGAATCTCTTCAACTTTAGCTCCATGGGGCTCGGATCATCCATCACTTTCATTCATGAGTCATGTCATTTACTAGAAAGTGATTCATCGGTGTTTTTTATCTCGGGTCCACCTTATGCCATGTTGCTTTCTTTCGAATCATCTCCGAGGATCTTACATCCTTTCGCATGATTAGCAACCTCCGCACAAATTCATCGAGATAAACATATACGTGTGAAATTTTTAAAACAAAAGTTTACTCTCGGTGATTATCTTTCACCGTGACATCTTACTGTAGGCATCGACATCCTCTATTCATATTGACACATCTCCTAATGATATGTCTTGTCGAGGGTCTTCTTCTTTTACCAGCATTTCTTTCGCAGGTCTGCATATCTTCCCGGGAGATATTCTAGTCACATATTTTTTGGCTTTCGGATGATAAACTCGCCTCTTGACATGGTTGCACTTCATGATATCTTTCTTCTCGCGCATATTCATTCTCATGAACTTCCAATTTCCGCGCTCTTTGTTCATATACAGCGGCCTCATATTCCATATGAGGATATATTATGTTGATTTTATTTGTCAAGTAATCGTGATAGATTCTCCTCCATAGATCATACTTGTAGACATATTAGTCCATTACCTCCATCAACCAAATGACATGACTTCACGGCGAACCACCCGGTGCAAGCGCATAAATATATATACCTCATACCTTTTTCTCCTTCGAGTCATCCTTCCGTAGGCATCTTTTACTAGACATGAAGAACCTCATTCCTCGACCTACTTCATCGATATGTCATCACATCCTAGAATTTGCGTAGCATGGGAATTAGCTGATGAAACCTTTTTGACTTTATTTCTAATCGGTGAATCCATATAGAACCTCCACTAGAAAATGTCGACTCTAGTTTCCATGGTGACCCTTGATTTTGATGACTAGATTCCACGAGCATTGTTATCGGTGAGGTTTTCCGGGTTGTTTCCACCAAGAGCTCCTTCCATGCTTCTATCATGATGCTATTCATATACATTGCTTCCTATTTAAAACCAACATAAATCACTTAAAGAGGAAGATGATCCTCAATTATAATAGAGATCTCTCACTTCTTCTTTCTTAGATTTCTTTGCATTAGTTTCTTCACTTATACTCCGTGATATGGTCTTCTTCCTTTTTCCTCTATTCTTTCCCGGATTTGGGACAATCTCTTTTATAATTCCCAAGTTCATTACATCCAAAGCATCATACTTTATCGATATTTCTTGTTTTATTCCGAGGACCAAGTTTTTTGAATCTTCCTTTCTTCTCGGACATGAGCGCAAAGGCTTGATTCCTTTACGGTAATTTTGGACAACAAGGTCCAAACTCCATGTTGTGATGCTCGCGATGAAGATACCAATATTTGTATTGGATTCCTTCTTTCGGAGAGGTGCAAGATCGATCCAAAGATCATCTTGATCCAGATTTGGTCGGATATCGATTTATTTTGAATTTATTTAAGATATGTGCGCTCTGGCCTTAAGGTTTTGCGGCCCCGCCGCTTGTGTCACACACCATCACCGATGGATATAAATTGGTCAACGTTGGAGGACATTTTCACTCATCTCCCTCCTCACACATTTCTCTCTCCTCATCCGATTGGTTCAGATGACCTTGGAGGCTCTCACTCTCCCACACATGGGAAGAATTTCTGCGCAGGCTGCGCTTTTCTCGTTTTCGGCCCGAGGTTTCTCGTAGCAACTTTGACCGACGATTGACTTTTGGTCAACGCAAGGTCGAAATAGACACTCGGAAACTCTCCCGGACTTTCGATCTTTCAAATCCACATTTTTTGGCACTATTCCGGGCAGTAGACGTTGACTTTGAATTTCGTCGTGTTGACTCTTAGCGTTGTTGTTGCTTATGTTTGCGTCAACGGTTGGCGACATCGTTGACTTTTGAGTTGACTATTTCGTCGTCCTAGAGGGTCGTGTGACATTGTTGGTTGGCCGACCATATTGATACTTTTGCTAGTTGAAGCATGCTGTTGACCGCCATAACGCACCAACACACTTATATATTTACGCGCTTGTCTTCCGTCGATCTACTGGTATGTTCTATCCGTAGTATAAAGTAGTAAGTAAAAGTTGCATCGAGCACAAAATATCTACACAAATTTACATGGTATCAGAAAGCTAAGGTGAAATAGACAAAGCCCTAGGTTTGTAGAAATCACCGAAGAAGAGGATGGGTTCCTCAAACTACAATGGCTTTAAGGCTCGATGACAAATCGATTGGGAAGAATGACTTCCATGCTTGGAATATGACATTGGATCTTAATTTGGAAGACGAAGATGTCATGGACTATGTGCGAGGTAAAATCAAGAGCTCTCCATCCACTTTGCCAGCGGCTAGCTCGCGAAAACAAAAGTATAAGAAGGGGAGATCAAAGCAAAGGCCGATGATCGAGGACTCAATTCAGCGCGATAGTACGCGGTTGCCTACATCTCCGAGTTGGGCACATCCGAGGAGATGTATGATAAGTTGGTACACATGTTCAAGCGCCAACAATGTGAATCAAGTCTTATTCTTCAAGAATCAATTGAAGAATCTCAAAGACGATGACTCTCGTTCAATCATACTTTCCTCGAAAGATCTGATCGAAATCGGGAATAATCTCGTTGGCTATTAGGGAGACAATAGTTGATCGAGAGATGGCTCTCATCGCACTCGGAGGTCTCTCGTGCGAATGGCATGTGTTCAACACTACCATTCTCAATAACAATGTCATGCGACTTTCGACGAAGTACTATCGAGATGTGTACAAGAAGAGACAAGGATGAAGGAATATGAAAATGAAGGAAATGTTGCCTTCACTACTCATTCTAGAAAGAATAACTTTGGTGGTCCAAGGAACAAAGGAAAGACGGGGCTCTTAAGGAAAAGAAGGGCAAGTGTTACACTTGTCACAAGCCGTGTCACTATGCTAGAGAATGCCCTTTCAAGTAGGATTCTCCCCAATGATGAAGACAACGTCAACAACCGGAGTGAATGGCAAATCCAAAGGAACAACGAGGTTCAAGGGAAAAGAGGAAAGCTCCCTCGGGCGGGAAAATGGTCAACCCTTCAAAAGGTCGAGAAATTCTCTAGGTATGAGTAATCAAATGTTTTGCCACAGCAGAAAACGAATTCGTGTATCCGCTCATACGCATCTCCGTTGCATCTCGAGCACTATGGATGTCTTGTTGATAGATAGTGGTGCCTCGAGGCACATCACTTTGGGTTCAAGGAAGCACTTTCCGACATGGTTGAGAAGTGATACCAATACGGAAATTATCCGTGGAGATAATGCCACGCATATCTCGTGAAAGGGACGGTGACTGTGACCCTCCACCTATCTCAAGGTCAAGAGTCCTTTGCTTCGCAGGAGGTACTCGAGCGTACCTAATTTGAAGAAGAACCTCGTGTCTACATCGGCCATGGAAGACAAAGGTTTCAATGTGGCATTCATCGATGGAAATGTGTGTATACGCGAAGAAGAGCTTCAAGGAAGTTATCGTGATTGGGTTTAGAGTTGATACACTCTACCGGGTCGGGAGGAAGTCCATTGGGAGCGATGATGTGATGATCTTATCCGACGAGGGCGAACTATGTGCCCGGAGGTTTGGACACCCTTTACTACTGAGGGCCCTTCTCGACTTCTCAAATAATCATGAAGGTGTATGTCGTGATTGTGTCGAAGGAAAGCATACAAGGGGACCTTCAAGTGTCACAAAAGACATATGGTGTCTTGCAATTGACACATTCTTATCCGTCGGATGCCTCCGGCATGACATCCTTGGGAGGAGTGGTTCTGTATGGTGATATTCATAGATGACTTCCCTCGCAAAACCCTTCAGGATATGCTTGGACGAAGAAGGATGAGGTTTTTCATGTGGTTTTGTATCTTCAAAGTCCTCGTGGAAAATGCGACATGGAAGAAGATCAAGATATTGAGGACCGATAATGGCATTGAACATGAGACGAAGCACGTAGTTCAAGAACTTTTGCGCAGAAGTCGGCATCGAGAGGGAGACCACAGCGCTTGTACTATGCTCCCGAGTAGAGATAGGCGTTGTTGAATGGTGCAAAGAACATGACCATTGTGGAAGTTGCCCGTGCCATGCTATGTGACCAAGGTCTCACCGAAGTTTTTGTGGGGAGAAGGCGCGAACAACCGCCGTGTACATACAAAACCGATGCCTACATTCCGAAACTCCTCGGACTCGAAAACTCTCGAGGTGCTGCAGTAGAAACTGACATCTCACATTTCAGAGTTTTTTGGATGTCATGTTTATTTTTCATGTGTCGAAGGAGGAGAAGAGCAAGTTGGATGCTTATGGAAAGAAGGGAATGTTTGTGGGCTACATCGAAACTTTGAAGGCCCATAGTAGTCTATGTGCTTGGTGGCAAAGGGAAGTAGAGATGTGCCACGATGTTACCTTTGACGGAGATGCTTCCCTAAGCGAAAGTAGCTCGATCACTTCCGAGATGCGAGGAAGATCATGAAGCAAGGCTGGAACCGTTAGAAGGACCGAAGGATGAGATGATGCCCGATGTTGAAGGGCCAGGTGGGACCCGCAGGATGCGATGACGCTTCGATGGGGAAGAGACCATCATGGCTCGGGGACGTACTCTCGAGGATGCCGAGGGACATATGGCGAGGGGGAAATTCCATGAAAGCAAGAAGCCGAATAGATACCAAGGGTATCTAGCAGCCCATCGAGTACTATCGCACACTGCGAGCCTCGGATCTTTTGAGGAAGTTGGTAAAGCATCGAGTACGCGAAGGATGCTATGCACGAAGAATATGATACATTGTGAAACTTATGATACATTGTGAAGAGTATGAGTCCATAATGAAGAATGATGTCCGAGATGTGGTTCCAAGACCGGAGGACAAAGCATTTGTCACCTCGGAAATGGCTCTACAAAGATCAAGCATGGATCCCGATGGAAGTGTTGAAAAGTTCAAGACAAGATTCGTTGCCGTCGGCTTCTCTCAAAAAGGAAGGCGTAGACTATGATGATATGTTGCGCACCGCGGCCCCGATATACCACGATCTCGATCTATCACAGCCCCTCGCTTTCTATGCAAGGATGGAGTCTTCACTGGGATGGATGCGGAAGACCGCACTTACGCACGTGCGATAAAGGAAGAGGTGTATGTGGAGCAGTCCTCCGGGGTTCGAAGTCCAAGATCGAGACACCCATGTTCCGTAGGTTGAAAAAAGCCCTCTCTATGGAGCTGGAAAGACAGAAAGCACCCAAAGCTTGGTACGAGACGACAGATAGCTACACCGGTGAAGCTAGGCTTCACTCGTAGTGGTCGCTGATCCAAACCTTTACTTCAAGGTTGATAGAGAAAAGCTCTCTCATTCGGTCGTTGGCCATGTGGACGACCTCTCCCCGACGTGTTGACCCTCTCATTCATCAGCGTTGCAAGAGGGAGCTTTCCGCTCGTTGAGTTCGAGATGAAGGACGTGGGACTAATGCATTACTTCCTAGGCTCCGGAGGTGCTGGCAAAGGGCTCGGCGAGATTTTCCTCTTTCTCAAGGAAACACATTGTGAAGCTTCTAGAAATATTTGGCATGGTGGACTCTAAGTCCGTGCTCGATCACCGATGGAGCTCAACTTTAAGAAGTTGAGTGGCGGCAGACCGCTGGGCTCGTGTTAGCAAATCCTACTAAGTATCGTCAACTCGTAGGGGCCACGATGTTCTTGGTGAGACACCTGACCGGGACGTATGTTTTGCGCTGAGCACTTTGCGTCAAGATATGGTTGAGCCCTCATCACTTTCACCAGGTTGGCACCAAGAAACTCTCGAGAGGTCTGCGGGGCACGATAGACCATGCGGGCCGAGATACATCGTAGGGAGTATGACACTCCAAGGATATATGGATGCCGATTGGGCGGCGAGTGTGGTGGATCGCATGCGGATGTCGCTTCACACGTAGATGCAGTCTCGCGGGAAGTGAAGTCGGTACTTGAGCACCACTATGGCCGAACACATCGCAACATGTATGGCACATTGCGAGTCACTTGCTGTAGAAATCTCTTGTGCGAGTTGTTCGAGCATGTGCTAGATGCCACCGTTATCCTTTGTGATAACCGGAGGGGGATTCGCTTTGTCATAGAATCCGCTTTGTGTTCCACGCATCGATCCAAACATATTGATGGTTGGTACCACTTTATCCGGGATATGGTACAACGAGGCACCGTAAGGCTCGATCACATAAGTGCCCCGATGAGCTTGCCACGGATATTCTCACAATGCCCGGGAAAGGTCGATCCCAAACTTCCATGAGAGTCTTGGTACCGTGGAACGACCCTATCGTCGAGGGTCCTATTGGGACGACGCAGCTGCGGGAGCTGCAGCTTTAGGGATAGCTTCTCGGAGCTATAAGCAGCACGGGCTAGGCTTGTCAAACCTTGTTGCGTGTTTCTTTCTTACTCGAATTTGTGATGATTGGAGTTGGTTCACCTCTCATTATCTATTCCCCGCATGCATCTTACCCATTGAGTTCTCGCCTGCGGTGGGAAGTACCTCTCATTTTGGCCGGTGAGGTGGGAAAAGCTAGAGACTAGGTAGCAGAGACCGATGGACGCACCGGAGATTGTCGCACTCTCTATCTAGGATGGCACGACCCAACCACTTGATATGGGATCAAGTTGTACGGAGGTTTTGGACCTCCCAGCCGACTTTGTGTCGGAAGTAAACCAACTTCGGGTTGGTATGAGACTCTTTGTGAGTCCTATAGAGGTTTCGAACCTCGGCTGAATCTTTCAACCGGGAATAATGTCTTTGTGATTGACCCACTTCTCGTACCGAAATAAAGAAGCCAACAAAGCAAGTTACGGCGGGATGATGCACGATGTTTGGATTGCATGGGTGGGATGGAGTTCTCCCTAGTTGAGAGGGAGTGTTAATATTGGACAACCAGGTCCAAACTCCACGTTGTGATGCTGGGATGAAGATACCAATATTTTTATTGGATTCCTTTTTCGAAGAGGTGAAATATGTCGATCTAGGAGATCATCTTGATCCGATGAGAAGAACATTTATTTTGAAGTTATTCAAGATATGTGCGAGGCCGGCCTTGGAGGTTTTGTGCCCCGAGCTACTGTGCTGCCCACACCCTCAGCGATGGATATAAATTGGTCAACGCGCGTTGGAGGACATTTTCACTCATATCATCCTCACACATTTCTCTCTCCTCATCTCGATTGCCTGATGACCTTGGAGGCTCTTCTCTCCACACGTGGAAAATTTCAGCCATTGCACCTTTTCTCGTTTTCGGTCTGGGGTTTACGCAACGGCTTTCGACCGCATTGACTTTGGTCAATGCAAGGTCAAACGTGACACCGAAACTCTCCCAGTAATTTCGATCTTTCAAATACGCATTTTTTGATACTATTCTTGAGGCTAGATGTTGACTTTTGACTATTTGCGCTGAGCTAGGCGTTGTCGTTGCTTTGCAGTTGACCGTTGACTAACATCGTTGACTTTTGGGTTGACTTTTGAGTCGTACCGTTTGGTTTTCCTAGAGGGTTGTGTGACATTGTTGAGGGTTCGACTGAAGCCATATTGAGACTTTTCGTCTTGGTTGAAGCACATCCTCTCGACCGTTGTAACGCACCAACACACTTATATATTTCTCGACTTGTCTTCGCGATCGGATCTCTCGTGATGTTCTATCGGCATTTTAATTTATTGTTTATGGGATTGTCTAGAGCTAATATTCGGATAAAAAGTAAAGCTGCATCAAGCATAGAACTTGTGCAAACAAATTTACACTTTCACTTGATCCTCTTCGATCGATTTCCGTTTCCTCTCGCGTGTACATAGAAGACCATAACCACGTGATGGTGTTGCTTCTTTCTTCCCGTATAAACTCTGAAGCGAAGTTTCCCATTCTTACGCGTGGAGCATTCAACACCACTATAGCCATCTCGATGTCGGACATTACTTCTCCTCGCCTCGGCGATTTGGTCTCTCTTTATTTCAGAAATCCTCATAAATTGTGAGTGATTCCTTCTTCTCTTGACAATTTCATTTTGCATAGTTCTTGTCTCGGAAGAAATTGCTTCTCTTGCGCACTCGTCATCGCATTAGGCTCCACGAGTTTCTCATATATTTCTTTTCGCAAACTTCAATTTTGATACATAGGGAATGAGTGAGGTCCTTATGGATTCTATGAGAATCCTGCGGCTCCGATGTACTTGGCATGAGTCGGAGCATCTTCTTTTGAGGGTTGAATTGTAGATCCTTTGATGTAATCCATAACTTCGTCTTCAATTAAATTCAACATGTCCTCTTCTTCCATGCACTAAATTTTGATGACCCAGCCAATTTGTTGTCTCTTTTTACAATAAGTTATCTCGGCTGACGTAAGTAAGGTGATAGATACTTGCTTGAGTAGAGTGTGTTGCGGCTTCCTCGGATGATGATGAAGATGAAGTCGAGCTTCTTCTAAGATGAAATCTCCAATGTGGGTGTTCTTGGATCCTTGATGATAAAGGATATCTTCAAAAGATGATGTTTCTTCCAACAATTTTTTGAATATAAATCTTTCGTCGACAAAGATTATTCTCTCTCGATGAGTTTATCCTTTGAATGAGATAGCTTGAGAGTCTTCCGTGTAAACTTATTTGACTTTTCAATGCCCGGCTGATCTTACGCTTCTCGGGAGTGTCTTCTTGTCAAAGTAGCCCTTGTGTTCAACACCTTAGCTGCGATTCCATGTTGAGAATTTTGGAGGGTGGAGATTAGATTCAAATTCTCTTCTTGATAATTAGTTGTGAGCTTATTTCGATTTACTTATGTCTTCTCTTCTTAGCTTATTTGGTGGGTCATCAAGTCAATTATCAAAATACAAGAGCACAAAAAAATTAGGCTCCTGTGGAGCGAGGGAAAACCCTCTCCCTCTTGGAGAGAGAAACCCACGAGAAATTCTTCTTATATACCTTTCGGATGACAAGTACCATGACGAAGACTTAGACCCTCGACCTATGTATGCCTCCAAGACCATGTCACCACTTCTTTGTTGACCTCCAACGCCGATCCTGTCTTTTTGCACCAACCTACATGTTGTACTACACCAACACTAGAGAACTTGGTCTCTAACTTTATCTTCCTTAATTTAGTCTTCATTTATCGATAAACTCCTTGCATCATATTTTACTTGAGATATATTACTTTTCCTAATTTTGTACTAAAAGATAGGAAGGTAAACATACACTGAATGCTGACGTTTAACTTTGTATGTCAATCCGGACTTCATTACACATCAAATCCACATCTCTTCATTCTGTCGTGGCATGTATGCCCGGACTTTTACCACACTTGTAAAGTCTCTGAGTGTCATGCATCTTCCTTATCTCAAGTTTGCATTGTAACCATTGCACATATCTCGGACAAATCCAGCACTTACAATCTAAGTAAAAACCCCAAATAAATCCACACTTTTGTGATCATACTGAATGCAGGCATGACCTTACTATTTATAGTGTAGAATTACTCAGTTTTAGGCCGACCCTTCCACATGATTGAAAGCTGCGTACTCTTCATCACTTTGTATATAAGTCGCCCTTATTCCTACCGCTTGTAGGTTATTCTCTTGGAAGGTGTTTAATGCCGGTCTTTCAAGGCTTATGTGGCATGGTTTGGAGCATACTTTATGGACTAGATCCACTTCATACATGACTCCTTAAATAGAACATTTATGACCAAAAAACAAAAAACCTAGAGGACATCAAGAAGAATTCCTTTGATCTAAAAGCCTCGCTCATGAAACCCATGAGACAAGCATATCAAAAATATATATATTATTATCTTTGTCTTCTTCTTTACATAAATACATGGTCAGTATGAAGACCGATCCTAGTTACACTTTTCAATAGGGTGTTTCTTGTAACATTAATCGAAACATCAATGAACTCCATCTCAGCATCATTAGAAGGTATATTTATAGGGTTTGCAACTAACACATTATTTCTCAGTAGAATTTGCAAATCTAAAGGATGGCGGAGTAGAATTTGGATATTGAAGCATGCTAGGGTTTGTAAACCCTAGCGAAAAGTTTCGTCGACCCTAGGACTAATCATTTATGCTTAAAGAAGAAGCCCCAACTCAAATGACATCATGTTGATGTGAGGACAAGGATGGTACAACATTAAGGAAGAAGTTGACTCTTGCGAAAAAAATAAGCATTCTTGTACCTTTTCTCTTTCGATTAAGACTATTGTTATCGTTTTTAATCTTTGGTTAGTCTCTTGTCCACGTGTCCTTTTGCTTTCGGATATGATTCTTCTCCCATACCCTCCAAGTGATAATTGTAGACAAATAACTAGGGTGATCAAAGCTTTTGCGGCGCTAAAATAATGATATGGAATAATGAAACATATCTAGAAGGCTTAGATTTATAGGAGACTTGAATCAATGGAGGAGGAGTAGATAGTTTGAAATATGTCGTAGCGTTGAAAGAAAGAAGGTTCTCACGAGTAAGAGGAAGAGGATCATGTTAATATAATTGCTCTTAGTTAGAAGAGTCTACAAAATTTTGAAAAAGAGCCTCATGGTTAAAGATCGCATACTTACGAAAATAAGGACTCATAGAGTCAAAGGAAGAAATATTGACTTAAGAGGTGGCTAGAAAGTAGAAATTTAACATGGAGGATCACACTACAACCGAGGACGTGAGTATACATATTTTGGATTGGCAACACTAATGATGAGTAGAGATGCTACCAATGGTTTGGGATCCGGTATGGTTTCCTCGAAGAGCATGAAGTAGAATTTGCAGTTGCACCGTGTGAGCGGGAATGCAGGCAGCTTTGTACAATTGGTTGTGAAGCAGTTGGCTCCATTTGGTGGACTATTTGATGACATGTTGAATTTGAATGTGATACTTTGTATTAATCTAAGTTGTATGAAAATTGTTAGAAAACCACGAAGGTTGAAACACACTATGATTTGGGATATGATGCGCAGTTAGAGCCGCTGAAAGCTGCGGTATATCTCCACCAATGAAAAGTTTGCCGATGCATCGATGAATTCCCTTCCTAAGGTAAAGGATGAGTATTTTTTAGACAAGCTTGGGCTTTGTGGATGTCTCCTCCTTGGTTGAGAGGGAGTGACTGATGGATGCGTTTATTCTCCTTGTGTCACGTACTATGGCCAAGACTACCAGTCGTAAGCCTCAGTGCATGAACTCGAGTAGGGAGAATTGTGGATTGGATAAGCACCTGAATGACATTCTTGAGATTTGTATTGCAGACCGGGACTAATAGTCGTGAGTCAAGTACAGTGATCTATTATGAGAATGTGGTCCCGTGGGATCGGACCTTTGTGTCAAGTATTGACAATGGATTAGGAAATGGTACTATGAAGACTTTGGTGAACCTAGGTGGAGTACATGCCTTGGAGAGGCGGTGTGGTGTCCTATTAAATGCCTCCCAACATTGTGCTCTAATCTAGTGGAGGAAGATAAAAGCTTATTTGTCGAGGCCTTGGTATTTTGAGCGATGTTGTTTATGATGATGTTATCGCTACTGATGCTTATCAATCCGGCATGCTTTCTTATAGAAGTCTTCAGCTTTGAGAATATCTCGATGAGTCATTAATATCTCCATAGTTAAGAGGGAGTGTTGAAATAGTAACTAGGATCGAGTCCTCGTAATTGTCATTGTGCTTGTATCAATATGTATTTTCATGTAAATACAAAAAGAAGATATTATTATTATTTTTGTTGTCCGAGCATGTTCATGCTTTGTTTGCTCAAGAGTAAAATGTAAAGAGGGCATGTTCTTTGTGACGTAAAAAAAAGACAAAATTTGAATTTTTAAAGTGTCATTAGTCCCTCCAAATTTGTCAGGGTTAGACCTCCCAATTATCAAGTCGGCCCTCCTAAACTATCAAATGGGATCTTCTATTTGGAGGCACCCTTTTAAGATGAATGAATAAATATATATTGGCACTTATCCTCCACCATTTTGGCATCCAATTCGGATCTCTTCTCCGAAAAGCAATTCAAGTGAATGGCATGGAATTTGAGGGACAAAAAACTAGATTTACCGTGGCACCTTATATCTCTCGTAATGCGGGTTACGGGAAGACACCATTATCTCTATGATGGGAGCTGCGAAGAGACCACTATCTGTGATGCGGAAAGCTATAGGAAGACCCCATTCGTCGTGAGTGCGAGCTATAGGAAGACACCAATTCCTGTGTGATGTGAGCTATTATCTCTATGTAATTTGAGAGCAACAGGAAGGCCATCACTTTTGTAAGACAAGGCATATAAAGCACATGCAAGGAAGTGCACGTTGGTTAGCAACTATCTTGTGAACAGCAGCAGCGAGTTTGGAAAGAGTTGACTCTGACATTTGGATCACTAGTTAGTTTGACTTAGATTTCTCTTGTCGTACGTAGAATCTATAAGGAAAGGATTCTCGCTACTGTGGGTTTTTCGGGCCTCTCGGCTTAATCTCTTGTGTCTCTCTCTCTTTGTGCACTTTGTTTATATCTTTGAGTTGTAATTGCTTGATGACATAAGTAAATGAAGTAAACACTAAAAAGAGAAGCATAGTTAATAGTACAAGTAATTATCATGTTCAGAAATTCTAACAATCAGTGAATTTGAGCAAATTGTAAAGAACCCATTATTTGATGTTATTGGGGTAACATTAGGAGAATTTGGGGTAAAGGAGACGAGAAACTTGAAATAGAAGACAAATTTGGGGCAAAATGAAACTTGTGAGCCATTCAAAATTTAAATTAGGAGGAAAATCCCAAAGGAAATCTATAAAAGGGAGGGAGGGGGATTCATTTTTGATCATCATGGATTGTTGATCTTTCTAATTTTTTTGGAGTTGAGGCTCTTGGAGGCTTTTAATACCTTTGCTTTGATTGGTTTTGGTGTCGAAAGATTCCACCGCCAATCCACCTTTCTCTTTATTATGTTTAGTATAATTTGCGAGGGTATCCTACATTTATTTTGTGGAAACAAGTAGGCTGCAGGGAATATTTGCGTAGAAACAAGGTTTCGTGGCATCATATTGATAACGAAGGACAATTCAAGGCTATTTTGGGACAACAAGGGACATCCGAGGGATGTCTTGGCGAGCGAATGACTAATTTGTGATAGCATAGGCTTTTTCAGGCTTTTTCCCGAGGGATAGCGAGGCATAACAAGTGAAGCTCGCACAACGAAATAACCCTAAGGCCCTACTTGGCAGAGATAGCGACCCATCCCCGAAGGAATCTTGTCGTGGCAACGGATTAGTTTCTCGAGGGCACCTTTGGCAATGAAGTTTCCTAAGGCTAGATCTAAGGCAATGAAGTTTTCGAGGGGCTGAGACCCTAAGGCGACAAAGGGTTCTCGAGAGTCAAACCTAACGCAATGATGGGTTGTTGAAGTTTAATATGTGGCCGGCGAAAGGCTTCCGAGACTTTACTTCGACAGTAAACAACCCATATCGAAGGTGACAGGTACAGTGGCAATGCCTCATTTTTAAAGTCCGATATGTGGTTGCGCAGAGCGCATTGTAGTGGCGGTGGAGTTACCTCTCAAGTGTTGGTTGTGTTAGCGAGTACTATTTTAGGCTTCTCTTAGGCTTGGTTTGCGGTGAGTACTATTTCGAGGCTTCTCTTTAAGATTGGTTTTTTGACGTACGAGAGTCTGCTAGCAACCGAGGTATGGAATCGATGGTGGCGGTGGGGTTGGAATTCCCTTTGTGAAACAAAAAAACGTCGTTGTTGACGTAGCAAGGAAGGAATGGATCACGATGGAAGGCCTGACAAGATTATAGCTTTCGTTATAAGGTCGGATCGGTAATTTAGTGAAAATAGGAGTCTCGCTAGATCAGAAATTAAGCTACAAAGTGGTTTATTGGAAGGATCATGGACCCGTGCTCGTTGAATTGGTTTTTATTTGTATGAGTGTTGGTGGAACGCAACGAAGTTTTTGAGGAGCTAAACATCGGGCACGCGAAGGATTCTTGGGGTCAAATATGAGGTAGTGAGGTTGTCGAGGTTTAATTTGGCAGCGCCGAAAGGCTTCTAAGACTTTACTTAGAGTGCGACAACCCATATTGAAGGTGGAAATTTCTGCAGGCAACGCCTCATTTCTAAGGGTTTGATATGTGGGTGCGGGGTATACCTAAGGCACTATAATGGCGGTGAGTTGCCTCTCAAGCCTTCATTGTGGTAGTGAGTACTATTTTAAGCTCTCTTCTTAGGCCTGGCCTGGTGGGTAGCGAGTACTATTTGAGGCTTCTCTTCTTAGGCTTGGTTTAGTGGCAGCGAGTCTTCTAGCAACACTGGTATGGAATTGATGGTGGCGACGGTGGTTGGAATTCCTCCGTGAAACAACACAACTTTGTTGAGCAACAAGGGTTGGAATTCTCTGTGAAAAAAACGAAACAACGTTGTTGCACTACAAGGAAAAGACCCTCCTAGTGGATGTTTTTTAGGGAAGCCCTTATAAAAATAGCCCAACTATCTGTTTGTAGCGAAGGTCACTAGAGGAGGTTGGTGGGTGGAGGTTTTTTTTTTTTTTTGGCGGCGCGTTTCTAATCATAACACGTACCGGTGCGTTTTATGAAAAGTGCACCGATGTGCACTATCAAATGGCACATCGAGACACTGTGCTCTTCGTACAAACCGACCTGGTGCATCTTAGTACTCCAGCGCACTGGTGTGTACTATCAAATGGTACACCAAGACACTGTGCTCTACGTACAAACTGGCCCGGTGCGTCTCAGTAATCCAACACACCATATTGAAGTGCGATGCGCCATTGATAAAACCACCCAGTGCGTCTCATGATCAAGCGCACCGAAAAAAGGGTTGATTTAAAAAAAAATTACCAGCACCTCATTTTTTACTTGTTCAATGCTCTAGATTTCTCAAGCACCGGTGTGAGTTTGTATCCTTTGAGGCGCCCTACCATTGTTGCTCCCATTGCCCGAATTGCTTCCGTCCATTGCTCACTGTGTGGAGTTCGAATTTTCGAAAATGGTGGGAAAATTTGTTTTTTAGTATTCCTCAGCTAAGATGCCTCCTCGATGCGCAAATTTCCAGGGAATCTTCTTGTTTCTCAATAACTTAACGTTTTAGTGGATTAATTTCTCAAATTCTTATTTATTTATTATTATTATTATTTTTAATAATATAAAATTATTATTATTATTATTTTATTTTTAATTATTTATTTATTTATTTTTTTTTCCGCATTGTGCGTTCGAGCCGTCGGTAACACCATTCGCGGCGATTCACATAATTTATAGGCCACACAACGAATGAACGATGATAATGGAAACCACACCGGAGTTTCGGTGTGAGTAGAGAAAAATGTGCACTACGCAACACTAAAATAGTGCGGTGTGTGTCGGTTGCCCGGCGCGCCGGCCATATAAGTGTAAAATAACACACTATGTCTACGATTGTATAGCGGTGCGGTCATTTACCGGAACCGCACCGGTAATTAATAATATTGTTGGGCGGTGTGTTGACCAAACTAAGCACCCAGACGGATAGTTTGATCAAAGCCTGCAAGATTTTCTATTTGCAGTGGCAATAAAAAAATACGCACTGTGAGTGGCGCGTCATTGTTTTGGTTCTTAGTGTTTTTTTTTTCTTTTTTTCAATAATATATATATATATATATATATATTTCTCATTTAATAAAAAAATTATTTATTATGAATCATTCGGCGATATCATGAGAGAGAGCAAAGAGAACAACAAGAGCATGTGGAGACCGTTATAACATGGATTCAACGGTGGGAGGCATGAGAAAGGAAGCTTTTGTACCTCGCCCTATTACGACACTCACCACCCGGTTGCTCTTAAGGGAGGGTATGGCCTCCTCGAGTTCTTCGATATATGTTTGTGTCCCACGAAGGGGCCTGATGGGTTATTGGAGACAACTAATCTCTGGTGGGATGCCCACCAGATAGACTTCTGGATTGGTCGACAAGTGGTACAAGTCCATTGAGAGGACATTTATTTTATTATTGACATATCTAGGAGGCGAGAAGGATTTGCTAGTTCAGGATGTATCCATCGATAATGCATGCATTAGGAGAATTTTGAGGTTTAAAATGGGCCTCCTAAGGAAAATGTACAATCAAAATTCACTTTATGAGAACCAATCACATTTTAGGGGATGACATCATCCCTAATTGTTGAGGTGGCATTGCTTGAGTTAAAGGTACTTACTTGTCACATTCTCAATGGTGGATAAAAACTCATGGTTAACCATGGTAGTGCTCTAAGTACTTTTAAAGTCAAAGTAAAGTACTCATAATAAATGTCATTTCACACTTTTTGAATAAAAATATATTATTATCATTTCATATTTCTTGAAAGAAACAATGCTTATCCCTATACATTTATTATATTATATTATATTATTTTTATATAGTATATTAATTACATGTTATTATACAATTTAAATAATATAAATTTTAATTAATAACATATAATATAATTAAGAATTTATAAATTTATATTTATATTTTATTTTAATTTATTTAAGTACAAAGGACAAATGCATTAGTTGTTCAATGATAATGATTTTTTCTTGAAAAGATCATTCTTATTTATAGTCACATCAATGCAATTTTTTTATCAATTTTATTTTGGTACAACTTTTGAATTGAATTTAACTATGGTTACATGGATTGTGGTGCAAAAAGTGAATTGCAAATTCATAAATATTATTTTATTGGTTTAGCTATTATTTTATTATTTCCTTAGGAGGCCCATTTTAGGCCTCAAAATTCCCCCTAATGAGGGAGTCAGTTGGCATACTCCCAGAGATATGTTAGGGATGATATACTTTCTCCTGCAGATTTTCAGGTGTCCAGTGGTCAGTTACACATTGGTTCGTTTGGTCTAGAGGAGGTGAGGTGCCTCTCACTACTACTGACGACCATTTCACACTATACTAGTGATGAGAAACACATTAGTTTCCCACTTTTATTTTACGTTGATTCTTTATTCCAGACGCCATGACTTGTGAGATGGTCTACCATTTTTTTGCGGCAATTTTGTATAGCATTAGATAGATGTCGTTCTCAGGCACGTGGGAGGTTGACCTTCCCTTTTTCTTCAGAGTTATTTTTTTTATTTTTTGAGAGGGTTCCGGAGATGAGGCTTACTTTTGTTTGGCAGTCTCATAGGTCGATGTTGCATGTACAGATGTAGAGATGATGCCCAAGAGGGGCTTGCCTGACTATCCGGCTAGGATATCTTGTGATGCATTGGAGTTGCTAGTCAGTGCTGATGATCACTCGTTCGTGATGGTGCTGTGTCCATATGAGGGTTTGGATTGGCGAGGGTGCACCAAAATCCTCTTCACACAGGATGAACCACCAGATTCCAGAGGTAATATTAGTGTTTTCTTTAAATTAATTTAGTTTCATTTTATTGTCTTAATTGATTAATTAGAATAAAATTTATTCTAACACATTCGTTAACTTGTTTTATAAAATTGTTTAATGAATTTGTCTAATTATTGTTGTGTACTATATATTTTGTAGATATTGTCACATTTGTTGGGGACATGATTCCACCCCCACCGGATGATCGGGCTTTAGATATCCTCGAGTGCAGATACCCGTGGGGATGCGGCGTAGGGCGGACATCTGATTCAGGATGGAGTTGGACGACTGACTATGTCGACTCCTGCTTGTGAGGGAGTCCACCCTGCTACGATCAGAGAGATCCAGGTTGATCGTAGGCTCATAGAGCTCTGGAGAGACATGCCCCGCGATATGATGACCCTTATGCGTCATATCGTTGGAGCTTCTAGACTATTGGAAGCTAGGAGGGATAGGCGTTGTGGAGATGTGCGACAAAGCAGCTCATCGAATGATCATGATCATGAGGGGAGTGATCATCATTATAGTACTCCACCTCCTCCTCCTTCACCTTGCATCAAAGATGAGCAACCAACATCGAGTATTGATCAGCAGGCATCTTCTAAGCAGTCTGCACCATCTCAGCAAGCACCTAGTCTTGAGAAGACACGACCATCAACTGAGCAGACACCTGATCCTGTGCAGGCAGGTCCATCTGAGTAGGCACATTCCACTGAGCAGGCTACACCATCGAAGACTCATCAGCAGGCGCCTCCTGAGAACAATGCACCATCTTATCAACATGCACCTCCTAATAAGACTGCACCATCTGATCAGCAGGCACCTCTGGAGCAGACACATTATCCATCTGAGCATGAGACTGCACCATTGACTGAGCAGGCCTCGACTAGTACTAGTTATAATATTGTAGTACCACAAGATATTTCACATTTATATGCAATTATATTATAATTGTATATTTTTGACATTATATATATATATATATATATATATGGTGCATGTATTTTATTTTCATGTTGATTTACTTAATTTACATGTTGGTGTTCATCATGATGTGTATATTGTTAGGTCATGTTAAATATGTTCTTTTAATGTGCTTGCAGATAGATGTGTATGTGATGACAATTATTTGACATGAGATTTATATTTGATGTTTGTGTTGTGATGGTGTTATACAATGCTTGTGTTTTGTTAGATGATCATGATCATGATGATTAGATGATGTTAGTGAATTTGAATGTGTATCTTAGAATATGATGTCTGTACGATGGTTATCATGATTGTGATGTTTATTTTTAATATTAAATCATGATATTTATTAAATATTATGTATTGGTAATTGTAATTATAATTGTATGCATCGTGATTGTAATTGTAATTTTAATTATAATTGTATGTAAATTCGTTAAATTGTAATTGTATGTAAAATTGTAAAATTGTAATTGTATGTAAAATATTTGTAAAATTGTAATTGGAATTGTATTGTGAAATTGTAAAATTGCAATTATAATTGTATGTATTGTCATGATTAAATTTTATTAAATTTGTAAAATCTGTAAATTTGTAAAATTGTAATTGTAATTGTATGTATCATGATTGAAATTGTAATTTTAATTGCAATTGTATGTAAAATTGTAATTGTAATTGTACGTAAAATTGTAATTGTAATTGTATGTAAAATATTTGTAAAATTGTAATTGTAATTGTATTGTGAAATTGTAAAATTGTAATTGTAACTGTATGTATTGTTGTGATTCAATTTTATTAAAATTGTAAAATTTGTAAATTAATTGTCAATTTTGAACCATAACTACCGTAAGTAAAATGTATACCGTACATATTGTTAAATTACCATAATTGTAAAATTTTAAATTTGTATGAATACAAATAATTGTAAAATAATATATTTAGAATAATATGAATTTTTGTAACATAATAAAGTTTAGAAAATAATGCAAATAAATTGATGTTTAGAATTATAATTATTTTATTATGATCTTAGATACCAAAAATAACAATATACATTAATACATTTTTTAAAATTTTGAAGATATCATTCACACATAATTGCAAATTATCAAGTGAAATGACTTTAACATTAACACAATGCAAACCAATTAATTCAAAATACATATTATAATGTTTCGAAAAAAAGAGTCTTAGTTATAAGGTTAAGTCCTCTTCTTTATAAAAACCCATCCTAAATAGTATAAATGGTGAAATAACACATGTACCATATCACTCTCTGTTCTCATGATCACCCTCATTATCTTCTAGCTCGCTTGGCATGATAACACTATTGTTCTCAAAAATATGTTTTGATCTAGGGTCATGTCTCAATACGAACCACCAATCTCTATCCAACACACCTAGGTAAAAAAACACCTAGTTGGAGTGTTTGGGGAAAACATAAGGCTCCTTAGCTTCATCCCACATCTTTCTAGAGTTGATACATATCAGTCTACTATCACAATATTCCTTTACATTATTCCGATCAAAGGTGTCCCACCACTTGCACCTAAAAATAACACATTGGAAAGAAGATAAATCTACTTTAGTGATCTTTTGTACCTTGGCGATGTAACCTAACGTCCCTCGTACTAGGTTTTGATCACGGTGGCTAGCTTGACTAGACTGATCGAACTCGACTTCCACTCCAAATTCTTGTGTCATGTGTCCATCATCGGTATTTTATGTGCAAAAATGGTGTCCATATGCCCACATAGATGGGAACAAATGCAGCTATAAAAAATTTAAAAAATCATAGTGTCATGTGTCTCATAACCCAATTGTTAAAATATAAAATATAGATGTTACATTTCAAAGGTGCATTATTAAGCTTAAAATGTACATAAATAGATTATTACCGAGTTGCTACACCCAATCCTTACGTTTAGCACATCCTCTTCAACAAGCGGGTAATGACTAGTTGCACCGTATTTCTCTCTGACTTGGTCAGCAACCCAACTGTTGGGGCATATAATTGACATATTTTATTTTAAATGATCTGGATAAGGCACGCTTCTACCATTCAACCGTCTAAATTATTTCTTGTCACTATCCCATTTCATCCTCTTTTGTTCGTATAATGTGACCCACGGTTGTGTGACTTCAGAATTGTAAAGAACAAATTTATTGATTGCTTCAATTTATGCATTCGCTGATGAAATCAAACCGACATATAGTACATATGAGATCAAAATATAAATTATATCGAATTTATTCGTTAATATTTACTTTGTGTAAATTTGAAAAATTATAAGTCACTTACTCTTTATCAATCGACTTTTTCCATTCGTTTGGAGAAGATCCCCTTCTCTTTTGTCTTCATCCCTTTCATCGTCGCAAATCACCGCACCTTGTCTGTTGTCAATTTCCTTGATGTACACACTGGCATAATAGAAATACTTATACGATATGTACCCCTCTGCCATAGACCCCTTCGGTTTTTCCCTTTGTCGAACAAAACCTTTCAATATCTTCATGCACCTCTCTAAGAAGAACATCTAACGACAAGAAACCACCCCAATTAATTCAACCTCATATACTAGGTGGATTAGAAGATGAACCTGCAAATCCATAAAACTCGTCAGCAATTCCTTCTCAAACATAAAAACAATCTCCACTATCTCTTGACGCCACCGTGGAATGCTAGCCACACGAATCTCCTTTGACGTGATCCAACGTACAAACACATATAATTTATATATGGCACATCCTAGGTCTTGGGGGAAGTCATGTTTTACACACCCACGCATGAACAAAGGATAATGACACTGCAAATTTATAAACACATGCAATAATATACAAAATTAGTTATGTTTTATGATCCCTGCATGGGATAAAATTTATTAATATAAAAAATAATAAAATCATGCTTTTGACATTATACGTATTCTTAGAAGATTCAAATGGAAATGCGATTTCAACCCTGACAAATGGTCTTCCATGGTGAAGCAGCGCCGTAGTGAAGACCCATATGAAGATGGCACCCTCACACCCATTATAACTTCCTTTGCCAAAGAAAGGTCTTATTTTTTAAAAATCCATGGGACATCACCTTCTTTGAAATACCAATTAGAGGGACCAACCTCTGATCCTGTACTTTCTAATCATCTTGGCCAATGTTTATTTTTAGTTTTTGAAGTAATAAGATCTTTCCTAATAGCCAATGTGTCACTTTGTTTCGATGATATGTGCCTCCATAAAGAAGACGAAACATTTTTAAATATATGCATGAGATCTAATAAGTGGGTAATCTTAAGATGCTCCAAATATGGGAGGTTATAAAAGATAGATTTCCTTTTCATCCTAATGGGAAATTTCTCAATATAGGCGTCGAAGAATTCTAGATCATCGAACATAGGCTCCCCATTTGAATCAAACATTTCTATGAACTCATTCTCCTTCTTTTTCTCATATGCTCTAAGCCATTCAGTTGGTGTCATTATTGCATGCCTTTGGGTTCTCTTTCATTTACCATTGAAAGCGGATGTTTCTCTTTTGTAAGGGTGTTCTTTTGGGAGGAATACCCTGGAGCAGTCATAGACTAGATTTCGTAGGTCGTTGGACCATATAGCTTTCAGAGAAGGTCCACAACATTCACATCCATAATACCTTTTTGTTACAAGACATGTGAAATTATTATATACAATATGCATGACACGTTAAAGAATATCATGAAGATCAGAGCAATTACAACGAATTAAATAATTAATATGCGAAAGAATATTGTTTTTTTCACAGAAAAAATGGAAACTTTCCATTATAGAATAAAAAGTTTACTGATTACATTCTATATGCATTCTATCTGATTGTGTGTCACGTAGGACATGAAAAACATATCCATCCAGCTTTTTTAAATACAGCCAAAATCCAAAGGTAAACTCAGAAGTTTAATAACTCTGCCTGAGCATTGCTCTACTGAGCAACAAGTCTGCCATTTCCATGCCAACCCAACCTTCCAAGGCTCCTCTTATGAGGAAAACAACCTAAAAAGTAGGCTAGCCAAACTATCGCCCTTCGAGTCCCGAGCTCCCTCTTATGGGGGAAAAAAACTCAAACAGGACCCAAGGCTGGCCTAAAATTAGTCAAAAAGAGTGTATACATGTCATTGAAAGTATATATGTGAGGTGAAACCAGTCAACAAGAGTAGCAGCCTCTCAGAGAAAGCACAATAAACTAAGGAAAAATGATATATAAACTAGATATAAAGAAAAAAAGTAAAACAAATCTAGCCAAAGAGCTCCAGAACTATGAAATCAGAGATAAGGGGCACGATCTGACTCAATGTAATATTCCTTTCCAGGAATTTCTGCAATATCTCCAATGAGGACATTGTATAAGGAAACCAGTGCAAAAATAACGCAGACCGGGACTTGGATCCTCTAATGTATGCTGTATGTAGCTTAAATATAGAATGGCATCAGAAAAAAATCACTCTAGCTACTCTAAACAGATCTCCCCAACTCATATATGCATAAAAGCAGTCCAATCCCACTGCTTCATAAAATAGAAATGCCGGAGACTGCAACAATGTTATTTTTATTACAGCATCTACAACAAAAGATAATTTAATACAAATCTAGAACTTTCATTAAGCATGGAATCAAAAATGAGAGAGGTTAGACCTCTTTTACAAGCACCTCGGAATGCCCCTGCAAGGGTTTCTGACAAAATAGAAACAATAAAAGTAGCTCTACAGAAAATAACGCTGTACCCAGCAACATTGTATAAAGAAAGATCAAATATGATCTGAAATGGACAAACAATACAATAATTGGCCCAAGGCCTTCCTCAATAGATCTCCTGGAGTGAAATAGACTCCTCCTTCTCTGAAACAAGCAAAAATAGGAAGATGCAATCCCAGTTGCTGTAGCTACTACAGAAATAACGCAATCCTTGGAAGTGATTGCACTGTCTAGGATGGAAAATGGTTTCCCTCAAGATAAAAGTTGAGAATTGAACTCAAGACCTCCTCTTTAGATCTCCCAATCAGCTATACTAATGGTGAAGATAGAATCCCCGCATGAGAATCCCTTTTGCACTAAACATTGCTGCAACTCCGGCTAGACAACTGAAGCTTGCAATCAGTCATAAGATTGAGACAGGAAGAATGAATGAATGAATCCTTTGCTGCTATCTCCTCCTTCTTATCCTTGGTGAGATTTCATATCCTGGGCCCCACTCATAGGTGATGTGACTTCCTTGAGAAGTTTCCTCCAAAACTGCGCTGCCCTAGTAGCTTTCCCTCCTCTTGTGATAGCGCTGTTGACTTGGTCAACTGTAGCTAGATCATTGCTTTGCCCCTCTTTCACACCAAAGAGGCTTTATTTTGTCCTCCTACTTCAATCCCTTTTCACATTGGGATATGTTTTTATTGCCTTTCCTACTTCTTATTTAAAAAATGGAGCAGTTATAATATTTCAAGTAGCAGCAGCTAAGTGGGAATATTACCCTCATTCAGGCCCTCTGGGTCTGTTTCCTTTAGTTTCTAGCTGCCAAGAACCTATGTAAGCCCTCCTTAGAAAGGAGGTCTACTGCTTTGTTCTACTCCCTGTAAATGTGATAGTTTTGGATATAAAATATAGTTTTGGAACATGAATTCTTTATTGAACCAATTGACAATGTTCAAGGAGTCCCAAAAAATCTGTACTGAACGAATGCCCAATTGGATCAGCCAACACAGAAGCAAGTGAATAGCTTTAAGCTCGACAAACTTGTTCGTCCCATTCCCCAGACCCACCGATGCTTCCTTGCGATTCTTCGGACTGATGTGAATCACTATACCAGCCCCACTCCTGTTCTCATCGCTGGATGCACCATAAAAAAATTCCCACGACATATCCCCCCTGATAGCTTTCAAAACGACCACCCTAGGAATTGATTTAGATTTTGGTTCAGACATTTGGGAATAGATGGCCGCACTCTCCTGAGAAATAATATAAGGCTGGGTCTCTTTCTCCTTAAATATGGCCATGTTCATGGAAAACCAGATGCCCCATGAGACTAGCAGGGGAAGGGCCCTCCATTTTATCTCTTGGCTCCCCTGCCACCAATCCCTCCATGATTTCAAGACCGATTCCCCCTCCAATCTTTGAAGCTTCCCCACTGCAGCCATAGTCTTGGACTAGACTGATCTGCTAAATGGACAATAGATAAATAAATGTTGGACTATTTCCATGGCTAATTTGTAGAGTGGGAAATGCCTCGAACCTTCCTTCTTCATTTTCAACATATTATCCTAGGTTGAGAATTTATTGGTTAATATACACCAGAAAAAAATCCGTGTTTTGGCCGGAAATTTTAGCTTCCAGAGCTATTTTTCCCACCAAGATGGAGCCTCCCAACCTTTTTTTCCATGAGGAAAGCATATCCAAGCTTTGGAGTATACTTTCAATTGGGGCTGTGAGCCCACCTTAAATCATCCTCTCTATCCCTGATGTGCACATGTGTTTGTTCCAGCTCACCAGTATACTTATGCAAAGCTTCATGCCATGCAGGATCGATCCACAAATCCTCCCCAGACATCCATCCCTGTATCTAGTGCGAGGAAGGAGCCTCTTTTGCAATTTTATTTATGAACTGGAGGCCTTTAGCCCTCACGATGGTCCTAAAATCCTCCGGAAGAGAAAAAGCCTCATTGCACCCTACCCACAGGTCCAACCCGATCCTGACCTGCTCCCCATTACCTATCTACCAAACCAAACCTTCATCAATAATATTCAACGATCCCAAAATAGCTTTCCAGACCACCAAAGCTTTTGTAGGTTTTTTCCCCAGGGATCTAAGTCATTCTGTCAGCTCCATAGGGTCGATATATTTCCGCTTCATGACCTATGATCATAAATATTCTTTAAACAATATCCTCCATCCCATTTTGGCAGCTAGATAGGCCACAAAGGAGGGGAGCTCTTTTAACCCCCATCCACCCAAGTCTTTAGGTCTGGCGATACTATTCCATGCCACCCAAGGCATCACCTTCTCCTCCTTCGATCCTACCCAGAAAAAATTGCTACAGATCTTCTTCACCTTCAGAAGAATGTTTTTCGGGACCCATGAGAGCATGGCCCAGTACAATGGGATCGCCAAGAGCACCGATTTAATCAGCACCAATCTCCTAGCTCTAGATAGCCAATGGAAACTCCAGTGGTTCACTCTCTTTTATATTTTGGCCACTAGCCACAACCAATTCAAAGTTTTGTATGAGTTTGGTTTGAGAGTAAAACCGAGGTATTTTAAAGTGTCTTCCAATCCTTTAACCTCAAAAGGGAGGTCCACCACTGTTATTCTTATATCTTCTCCCGAGAGGCCTTCTGCAATGATGACTGATTTTCCAATATTAATGCTCATTCCTATTGCCGAGAGGAAAATATCGATGGCTTGTTTTATAAACCCAATCTCACTTCTGCTTCCATCACTAAAAAGGAGAATGTCATCTACAAAAAGGAGGTGGGTAATCTGCAGATTGATGGCGACCTCAACCCCCTTGATATCTCCCCTCCTTTTCGCTGCTGCTATCAGCTGACTTAGAACTTCAACAACCAAGAGAAAGAGCAGAGGTGAAAGTGGGCAACCCTGTATTAGACCTCTCTAACTTTTGAAAAAAGGAGAAGTCACCCCATTTATAAGGACTGCAAAGTTGATGTTGGTTATGTAGCTCATCGCCCAATTTACGAAACACATGCCAAACCCCAGATGGGTTAGAAGTAATATGATATACATCCATCTTATATTTTCATATGCTTTGGATAAGTCAATCTTAATTATCAGGCCCTTCCTTCTGTCCCCCTTAATGCTGTGGAGAGTCTCCTGTTCCACCCCAATGGCTCCATGGATATGTATATCTTCTAAGAAACCAAACTATTCCTGCGAGACATTATTAGAGGACCAACTTCAACCTGACCACAATCTCTTTTGAGATGATCTTGTAGATGTTGTTGCAAAGAGAAATGGGACGGAAGTCATCGAAAGATCCTGGCTCATCCAGTTTCGGAAGGAGAGCAATACAGGTGGAGTTTAGTGGTTAAAAAATAGCTCCTTTTGCACGATATTCTCCACCACAGCAGTGAACTCCGCCCCCAATTCTTCAAAAAAATGGTGATAGAACTCTGCTGTCCACCCTTCAGGTCCTGGGATTTTGTCCTTCTGCATTGACTTGAGGGCACCCTCCACCTCATCCCTGGTCACCGGTTTTGTCAGCATTTCATTTTCCTCTTCTTCCACATATCTTGGGAAATGATGGGCCACCCTAACCACCTCAACAATAGTGACCTCCGGGGGAGCTTTGAAAATTCTGCTGAAATGTTCCTTACCCATACTAGCTAGCTCTGGGAAATACTTTCCACCCCGTTTTCCTCCTTCCTCATCCCCCAGATGGTGTTAGCATTCCTCCTTCCTTTTTCATAGTTGTGAAAAAATTTGGTGTTCTCGTCCCTTGCTGCTAGCCATAGTGCACGAATTTTTAACCTCCATTTGTCCTCCCTTTCCAATAAGATCTTCCTTCTCTCCCCTTCCAATGATTGAATATGATCCCTCTTATGCCTCGTTTCATAGCCATTAGATTCGGGGCTTTCTAACATTTCCAATTATGCTCCCAACCATTTCAGCCTTTCCTCTTGAGACTCTCTCCTCTGTTTGGCCCATTCTATGGTCACTTTCTTCATATTTTTGAGGTTTTCCCAGAAGTGAGCCGCTATGTTAGATGGCTTTGCGGCCCTCCAAGCTCTCCAGGTTTATTTAAATAGAGCATTATAGGATTCCTCTTTTAGCCAGTTTGGGTTAAATTTGAACGAAGCTCTAGGTTTTTCAATACCGCCCTTAATTTCAAGGAGAATAAGATGATGATCAGAATCCCCTCCCTCCCTCACACATTGCCTAAGGGCATGAAAATGATCAACCTAGCTATCCTTGATCAAGAATATGTCTAATCTCTTGGCCACCCTGGCCTCTCCTACTTTCCCATTCCTCCAATTTGGTCGAAGTTTGACAAGATTGATCCCCTCCAATATTTTAGATAAGAAAAAATCTGAAAGGAGATCCGCACAAGTAGATGGACCCCAAGACTTGGCCTGTCCAATTGAAAAATTTAGATCCCCTCCTAAAATGAGGTTGGGACTGTTCATACAATGCCCAATCTTGAGGTTATTCGAGAATCTCTCCCTCTCTTGACAGGGGCCATATATATTCATGATCTTAAAGGAAGAGCAAAACTCAAGGGAATAAAACTCCACGTCCAGTACATGATACCTGCCCTAGGAATTTAACAATTTGATTTTATTTACATTAAAGCCCACAACCAACCCCCCCGACTTTCCACAAGCATCCAACCCCATGAAAGACCACCCCAGGCAAAGACTCTGAAGAGAAATAGAGACCTCATCCCCAGACCCCAGGGTTTCTTGTAGGAGAATATTGTCCGGCCCATAACCAGAGAACATGGCGCAGAGAGCTAGTTTTTTGGGTTACTAGGTAAACCCATGCAATTAAAAGACAACACGATCATTTGATCACCTGGTCCGGGGCATTCACTACTCTAAGAACTCCTGTAATAGACCTTTGTTTCCCATCAACTATGTCTAGTTTTTCTTTCAGCTAGGATTTGGATAGGTTAGATTTCATCCCTCTCAGATTAGGCCCAGAAGAAGAGATTGTAATATTCCCCATACCTCCCACAATTTCCAGAATATTTTTTTTTTCTTTCTACCAAGGCCTAAGGTTATAAGGTCGAAACGATCCTTCTGAGGAAGGGAGCTCGATAGACCTAGGGGGGGGGAATTAGGGTAGAGGTCAGATGATAGGTCTGGGATGGATGTGATAATGCTATCTAGGGCCAATTCAATATGTACAGATAGAACATTTGACATATGAAAAGTATCTGGCCTGGAAGGACCAGGCCCTGAAATTAAAGGAGGCGTATGCGAAAATGAAAAGGAAAGAGATGAGGGGGTGAAAGGAACAATACCTGCCCACTGTGGCACTTATGTGACTACCTCTGCAACCGAGGACACCTCGACCGGGGTGGTGTCCGCACCACCCTTCCCAACAGCTTCTGCTTCACCCATCGCTGTATCCTCATCCTTCCCTTCCATCTCATGCTGTGTAGACTGAAAGTCCTGCTCCTTCCCAGGGACCAAGCCTTGTTTCTCATCCACTACTATACCTCCAGGGTTGTGCATGCCTTTCCCTTTGGATTATTTTTTCTTTCTTCGGATACCTAGAGGGAAATATTTATCCATATGTCCATACTGGTGACATTTATGAAACCTGAAGGGTACTTTCTCATAATCCAGAGTCTCGATGAAGGACCAATTCCTGTAATGTAGCTGGATTTCCTCCACCAATCCTTCTTTGGGGTTTAGTATAACCAATATCCTTGTGGTCCTTGCTCACCAGTTTGTATAAAATACATATCGGCCTCCAAGAACTGTCCTAATACATTCCCAATTTCCTTGAAGACATTGGCAGCCCATAGCGGTTGAGGGAGCCTTGGTAGCTTGACCCAGATAGGGAGGTCCACTATCTTCTCCCTTTGTGCACCAAATAGTGGATGCCATCACTTGAAGAGGATCAGGGCTCGAAAGAAACCCTAGTTCCTTTCCAGCACCCAAGAAAGCATCTCCTTATTTTTAAACCTTAGAATAAACCATCCATTTTCCAGGATGCACACCTCGAAGTGTGGATTGGGCCCTGCCTGCTGTGATTTTTTTTCCCATTCCTTCAAGTATGGAGCTGAAACTTTCTTACCAAAATTAACTCTGCAGTATCCATGGCTTCGTCGATGGACAAACCGATGCCCAACACCAGATTTCGGACTTGGTCTTTCCTTCACACTACCTTGGATTTCTTCCTCAACAGCTCCGGGATATCCTGATCGCTTTTCGAAAAAATGACTGGGGCCTCATATTCCAAATGTGCTTTGCTACCTTCAGTAGCGGATGCAATTATTTTCTCCTTCTATTTACCCTTCAAACCCACGTTCTGCGCTACTTCCTTGGCGCGACCTTCCGGTAATCCACCATCGGTCCCCTCTATGATAGCTATCCCTCCTCATGAGGGGGGATTTCCATATCCGATCCCATCCAAAAGAGGCTTGTCTCCCCTGATTCGTGCCTCTGACCACTTTCTTCTAGCCACAACAATGTCCTCGATGATTCTCCCTAGACCCTCCTCTCCAACAAAACCTGGATATCTTCAAGTCCCTACACCCAAAGACCTCGATAACCCTTTCGACCCCAATGGCTCTCCTCCTCTGAGAAAAATACTATGGTCTGCTCTCTTTGCCTCGAGCTCCTGTCTCAAACCCTCAGTTTTTAACAGAACACAGCTGGCCACAATAAATTCGAGGCCCCCCCATGCATAGAAAAGGCTCAAACAACTCATTACTCCTCCCCTTTGTCTGCTGATAACCCAGATCTAATCCGCCAGAAACGGAAAACTCGAGACCGGGAAAAGTTACCACTGGCAGGCAATTAAGGCTACGGTCCATGACCGTTACGGGTCTCCCAGACTGCATTGGAACGCCTTCTCGACTGCCTCCCGAACCCAAAACTCCAGGATTTCCACCTTTCATAGTTGCTGACCCAATGAAATCATTCATATTTTTCTCTATAACATCCATTCCCCACATCGCGAGCATATCCTCCGGCTCGAGATCCATCTCCACTCTCTCTGATCCGTTTACCATTTTAGAAAACTCCAGAAACCTGCAAAACAGTGACATATCCCATGCTCCTTCTTCCCCATCGGTCACGACTTTATTCCTCTTGTTAATGCCTCTCGACAAAAACTCATAAAAAAAATGGTAAAGGAAAAATTGAGCGGTAACAACAGGAATTACCTTTTAGCAAGACCCTAATGTCCTTTCGTTTGTTTCCAACACCTGCACACAACCCTAGGCCTTGCATTCACGCCACCCGTCTCCATCCCTTGTCGCCATATGCCGCCGTCCTAGGCTCCCCCTAGTCGGGAGCTGCCTACAGATCATAACAGCCCCATGACATCTGTGTATCGAGATCAACCCATGACATCAGCTAGGGTTTCAGGGATCATCCTAGAACATTTTTTTCAGCCACACATAATGCTTTAATTCATGCAAAATAATATTGTTACCTATATAAACAAATCAATAAACATGTAATTTACCAGAGAAAACTCCTAAGCCTGGATAATCATGTGTCATGTAAGCATATATTCCATACAACGTAAAACTCCTCTCTGCTGCAATGGATCTTGATATATCGTATACATTTATCCCATCCCATAATTCCTTCAATTCATCTACCAGTGGTTGTAAGTAGACATCCATATTCTTCACTTGTGTTCTACCGGGGACTATGAGAGCCAACATAAGATGTTCATTCTTCACAGACAAACATGGGGGGATATTTTTATTGATTACTACTACAAGCCAAACAGAATAGTTGGTGTTCTAGAGGGAATATGGGTTGATGCCATCAATGGATACGCTGATTCGTAGACTTCGTACTTCATCCTTGAATTTTTCGGGCCATGTATACTCTATATGCTTCATGGATATTGAATTTGTTGGGATTCGCATAACTCCCAACTCAATTCTGTGTGAGGCATGCCATCCCTACAACATAGTTAATTCTTTGCAACGAAAGAGCCTTTTAATCCTTGGGATTATAGGCATGTGCCTCAATATCTTAAAAGGAGGATCATGTGATTTACCCTTCTTTTTTGATTTATCATACCTGTCATGCCCACATTTCAAACATATCTCATTGTCTACATATTATCCTCTATATAGAATACAATCATTTGGACATGCATGATATGATATGTACTCAACACCCAACATTTTGAACAATTTATTGCCTCTTCACAGCTACCGAGCAAGACATTATCACTCGGAAGAACCTTATTTTTGAATAACCAGTAGTTTTTCATGGAAAATATTAAATGTACATTAATGCTGATAGTTATTAACGTTCATAAAATTTTTCCATTTGTAATGTCGATTATGTGATAAGATTTCTCAAAATATAAGGGACTTGATGGTCAATTACCTCAAAATTTATGAGAAACATGCATTCAACAAGCCAAAATTTTCTTTCAAGTTGTATAGTAACATCATTGTCCCCAACATGGTAGAATTTGAGTGACTGCCAAGTCCAAAGAGAGGGGTGGTGGAAGCAAATTTAAGGCTTTTGAAAAAGGTATCATCGATATGAGCATCATCCCGTAGCTTATCATCGTTATGGAATGCATTTAACAACATTGTCTCCATGGCAGTCGTATCCCTTAAGTAATCATCCATACCAACTTCTATTTGATTGCCTCCATTGCTAGCTTGTGAAGAACTACTATTGTTGTAGTCATTCCTAATTGGTGAATCTCGACTTAGTGGGAATTGAATAGGCGGTTGATTTTGTTAGGGTCCTATAATAATAGGATTCATAATTTTGAATTGAATTTGATTAGTCTTGTAATATGTACATACTTTTCTTTCTGCAAATTTTTTTTCCCATATTAAAAAATACAAAATGTAAAGAGGGTAAAAGTCCTAAAAGTAAAATAAAAGGACTGAAAGAAAAAAGATAAAAAATAATATAAAAAATGAACCCCAAACAAAAAAAAGAGATAAAATAGATCATGAAAGTGATGCAAATTCAAATGCCACTACTTTTTACTTCACTTTGGAAAATAATATTGTGTGCAGCTTGTTAAAAATGCCAAAATACATGAAGGTCAAACTGCTTAATCTTGACCTTTCATGCTTTAAATTTTATGTTGATAGATAGAGAATAAAGATCTAGCCAAATTGTTTAATCTTGGAAGATCAGTAGTTAGGTAGAGAATAATAAGGAGCTCAACAGTTTAATCTGAGCCCTTGGAATAAATAAGGATATAATTAGTTAGTTTGCTGATTAAAATAAAAATGAATAAGGGTTTGCAAACTCAAATGCACCCAAAGAAATGAATAAAAAATGTTAGGGTAGCTGATGGGTAGGTAGAAGCAGTTTTCACAAGGCATGGATAGCAGAAAATTGGTCATCACATTTACTAACTTCCTTTCAAAGTCATTACCCTTGTAAAAATACCTTTCCCCCTTCATTTTAACCCTTTTCCCCATTAGCCACTCATTTTTCCTTACAAAATTCCTTTCCCTAAAGTTAAAATTGCATATTTTCCTTGGGAAAAGTAAAAATCCTTTATTAACTTCCATTTTCATTAAAAAATGCATCAAAAACCCAAAAAATACCTTTATCCTAAGTATTTCTTAAAAAAAAGGGTGATATGTCGGGTCCCACATTGAAGAATTGCCTTCCCGATATCAGTTTTTATGATAAAACTTAGTGTATTTAAACTCCCACATTATATTTCATTATTTACATTTAACTTTATATATTAACTCCTGTACTATATACCTTTTAATCCCGTATTAAAATAATTCCGGCATATGTATATCCCAAACCATATTTTATTTTAAACCTATAGTTTAATTCCCCCACGTTTTGATTTATTTTGGGCCCACTTATGGTTACCCTGCCTATTATAATGTCCCACTTACCTTAACCCCATTGGCTATATCGTATAAACCCGACCAATGTATATATCTCATAACTTCCGCATTTGACTTTTCCCGGGCCCCACGCCTATCCAATCCACGACACTCCATCACATTCTCCCAGCTATCAGATCAAAACCCATTAGATTTGATGACCAATGAGCCTTTTCGCATATCCAAAAGCCAGAATTTTAAACACACCCAGAACTTGCGATATCTGCGGTTTTCGGAGCTCCGCTCCTAGCTACATGGAGCTATCCTATTCGATCTCATCCATCCAAACTTTAACACCTAATCGCTTTAGCTCATGTGAAAACTGCTCAGTAGTTTCTCCTGCCCGTTGCGAAAACCAACCTGTCAATTTGAATTAACCCCGCACTTTAATGCTAATCACTGTTGGTTAAAAAACTTATATAAACCTCCCTTTGCAACCTTTTCTCCACTTTCTGTTACAGTTTTCCATTAAAGAGCTATTTCCGACCTAAAAAGTTGTTGCCGACCCTGTTTTAAACCAAATTTCGAACATAATTCAACCATTTGCTGCTAGAGACACGACACAGCCATTCCGAAGCCTTATAAAGATCAGAAGAGCCTCAGAAAGCTTCCGTGACCTCAAAAACCTTCTGCAAACCAAAAATATTTATTTTTGTCCAGATATTCTTCAATGATTAGGCCCTTTCCTAAAGCTAAAAGGAAATAATTCAAGTAATTGAATCAAATTAGGAGTTTTAGAATACCAAAAGCGCCTATTGCCTTCCCTATCATTTTCTACAGACCCTAGTCTTCTTGTCACATAAATTATGAGATCCTGAGATTGATTTTTGTCACAGAGAGTACAGTTTGAAAAATTTGAGCAGTTTTAACCTTTGCAGACCATAGATAAGTCCATGTTTCATCTTAAATCAGTCTGCAAAATGTAAAATTTTCTAAGGTTTTCCTAAAGGCCTAAATTAGTTTTTTCTAAGTCAAGATTAATCAATTGAGTAAAATCAAACAAAATAATGGCTTCGAAAAGCATTGTATCTGTCAATCCTCTGAAACCTCTAGTTGTAGATGTGGAACAAACTCCCTTGGGTGAATTTTTTTTTAAAATTAATGACACAGTCATTGAGTTTAATCTTCTTGATCTCCACTGCTGGAGGCATGAAAAATCCATAGACCAAGCAGATGATTTTTTCATTTGGGAATCTAATTTGCCAAAGTATGTAGTCCCACACACCTAACAGTGCCCATAAGTGATTAGACTCTGTCAATCTTGCTATTTCCCTGAAAAAAGAGCCCTAATAACCCCTGGAAAATAAATTCTTTTCACTATCACAGCTGAGTCTATCAACCAAATGCTGCAAATCCAACCTAGGCCAGATGAAACCCCTTTTTCCATTTAGGCTCTTGCACAGTTGAACCTGAATCTAGATTTCCCCAAGAGGTTCTAGATATTCCAAATTTTGATGCCTTCCTTTGTAGAAACTCCCAAGACAAATCCTCCTTACCCATCTGCAATATTTTCTGAGAGAACCAGACATATCATCTCTATGTTGTCTTCCATTTTGGGTTATTTCACAGATGAGCATGTTGATGATGCAGTATTAGGTTTCTTGTCTACTTTTACACTTGGTCAACCTCCTTCTACCATTTTTAATTTTTCCCAGTACCTTGTTGATAATATGCATGAACAAATTGTTAAAATTCCTGAAGAATGTGTTTTCAAGTGTTCATTTGTCCTGCCCGTCAGGGTTTGGTCTAGTGGCAAGCGAACGTGCTGCTAAGACGTTTGTGCCATGGTGCAGGTCACGAGTTCAAGTCCCGTCTTAACCGAAGGGCAAAGGGAGAAGAAGAAGGTAAAAGTATTCATTAGTCCTATTCCATATGTTTTTACATTTTCAGTCTGAGAATTTTCCATCAACCTTCAAAAGCTTGATGTAGAAGGTAACCCACATTCAGTCATATTTTGGACTCCAATTATCAGAAAAGACTCCACACAGTCCACCTACACAGAGTTCATTGATTCTTTTATTCATCCTATGGTCAATATGCTGAACATCAGAATGCAGCGAAGATCAGTGAGGAAATTATGAAGTTCCTACAATTGTTAGAGCATAATAGGACAGGAGATTGGTACTTGTATCAAAACCATATAGAAATTAGGGTATATGGATCAAATCTTATTCCATATAAACTGCCCAAATACCTCCCAATGAGGTTATTTTCCCTTGAGTATATAAAACAGATTCTTAATTCTGTTGGAATCAATTTCTTGGCAGCTAAAAATAAGACACAATTTAAGATTAAGAATCAGGTTGGCCCTTTTATTTGTAACAATAGAGATGAAAGTTCAGAGGCTGAAAAGTATTTGCAGGAGTTTAAATTTAGTAAGAGTTTTCTGTGGTATTATGATCCTCTAAGAGTAATAAGTAAATTGAGAGTTAAATGAAAATTAACTCCTTATGTACATGAGAAGAAACCATACATTGAGAAATACTCCAATAAGCCTGAATGGTTGGAAAAAACCTTGACAAAGGCAGAGAAGCAAGGTGATACTAGTCAAATCTTGCAGACTCCAGCCTAGGAAGAGAGAAACTCAAAAAGAATCAGTGAAGAAGGATCATACACTGCAGAAACTACAATTGAAACCAAATTTAAATTGATGTACAAGAAGAAGAAAAAATTAAATCCTGTCAATGAGGAAGTGGAAACAATTGAAGTAATCGATACTGATGCAGTGGTAAAAGATAATGCTCCACCTGCTGTTGCTGAAAGAACACACTAGCCTTCAACTTCAAACACTCAAATGAGTTAGAAACAACACAGTGTTGAAGTTTCCTCATCCAGCAAATTAGCAGTGAAGGAGATAGAAATTATGCAGAAACACAAAGAGATAAAGATAAAAAATGAAGCCTTGAAGACTGATACATATAACCAATATTGAAAGAAGTCACCCAGTGACCAAAGCAGATTGATTTCTGCTTTTGACTACAAAACTAGGAAAATGCAGATGGCCTTCCTGCAGCCTAAAGTAAAGCATCCCAAAACATTAGCTGATTACAAAAAGACATCATATGAAGTTCAAGCAGAGGATATTCATCCAATTGATCAAATAGAATTTCACAAACAAGTAGGTGAAATGCTTTATTCTACAATGACAAATAAATCCATGAGTGTATAGAAGCTCCAAAACACTCTTGGGAACATCAAAGATAAACTTAAATTGGAAAAGGTCATCCTCATAGGCTAAGGATAACAAAATCAAATCACTGGAAGACTTGATTATTGAAGTAGGATATGATCCTAATAATGTAAAAGTTGTAGATGAATTGATAAAAAACAAGAATGCAGACATTGCTGCATTAAAGAAGAAACTCAAGCTGCCTCCTACTGAACATCCTTAGGCAAAGGAAGTGTTATAGGATGAAAACCAGAAAGATGAGATGATGAATCTCATTCTTCAGTTGACTGCCCAAATAAAAGAAATGGAGAATGAAATGGACAAGTTGGTCCAGGATAAAAAGACCAGAGCAGAAGAAGTCCCTGTCACTATAATTCTTGTAGTCACAACATCTGTGCCTTCTATACTAGCTGAATCATTGGCTCCTACAGTCCTAATGGCTACAACACTTCCTGTCACTTCATCAACAACTTCAACAAAAAAGTCATCAACAACAATAGTACAATTAAATGATGAAGCAAGTAAGTTAATTAAAGCAATGTAGGACATGTCTATTCAGACAAATGAAATTAACAGACTTAAAGAACAACTGAAAATTCTAGAAGATGAGAAGAAGCTAGTACAAATTATGCACAAGAATAAATAATAGAAAGCAAACAGGTTGAATGATAAATTGAAGAAGTTAGAGAAAGATCTAACATTGAAAGAACCCATGGCACAAGCCAAGCAATAGCTATGGGCCAATATCATTGAATCTGTCAATGATATTTGGTCATCAATTCAGGTCATATATGAACAGAAAGATCTAATTAAATCAGCAGGTGAAGCCATCTAGAAGATAAAAGAAGAACTTGGCAGGAAACTGGAAGAAGCAAATGAAATAATCAAATTCCTTAATTCCAAGAATAGGAAAGAATTAGAGGACATTGCAATTAGTGATAGGATAGAAACCATCCTAGAAGTTAGGAAGGTAATTTCTAAAAGGAATCTGATGATACAACTAGAAGAAAAATGTCAAAATATGGAGGTTGCCATCACAAGGTTGATGATGAAGTTTGACACTCTCAGACAAAAATGCCTTCCAAATCCACTAGTCATTCATGACATATTAATGAAGCAAGATGAATTTGATAAGAAGATGAGAGAAGTGGCTAAGGAGCAAGCTAATAATTTGGCCATGTAGGGAATTCCAACAGGGAAGGTACTTTACAAAATCTTTGAGAACCTTTTTTACCTACAACATGAGGTAAAACACCTATTTGTCAACAAGCCTACATTCTAAAAATAAATAGAGGCTGATGAAATATTCAAAAGGATGATGAAGATCAAATTACTAGTGGCAGAGAATTGGGAAAAAATGGCTGATTTACTATGAAGGTCAAATAGTAAAACAGGGCAATCAAATGAAAAATATATCAGTTAGACAGTAAAAAGAGCAGACATTTTTACAGTTAAAAAACAATGAACAATGAATGATGAAAAGTTAAAAAGTAGTCAAAAGGTTAAAGAGTATCAGAGTCAAAGAGTATTAGTAAAAGTCAAAGTTAAACATAAATTACAAATTATAGTGAAAACTGCCAGCGTAGAGGAGACTCCACTGCCTAACAAACAACCTACGTTGAGAAAAAATTAGAGACAAATCAACAACAAAATATCAACAATTAATCAACAAATCAATAAAAGCAATGACAACTTGCATTAGTTAGATAGCTGTCTCTATCTTCTTGCATGAAGATATTTATTTTTCCATGAATATTTCCTAAGTTTGTTTTAGGATATTTTGTAAGAGTTTTTGTATAAATACTTCTCATTTTGAAGTATTGAGTGTGGATGAATTGCTGAACATTTCTATAGTTGTACTATTCTAGAACCTGAGGGTGATTGTACCAATTTCAAGTCAGCATACTGGATTAGAACAATAAAGAGATTATATTATAGGATTCATGTGTTGGGCCACTACAATGAAGTACTTTCTATTTGTTCAATTTCTTCTTTCTGAAGTTTTCACATGCTCATATGTTTTCTTAATCTAAATGATATAACTGGAATGTTATTATAGAATATGTTTAATTACACTCTGTCCTAAATTGTTTATCATTTATATGTTTTTCTTCTGATATCCAGATTAGGGAATTCTTAATTTCTCCCTTGTTTTGATTGACCTCTGTCTTTTCACTCATAATCCGGATTTGAGAACCGTTAATTTCTCTCTTACCCCAATTGAAAACATTTTCACCATCAACTTAAGGATCTGAAGTGACTAAGCTATCTCGCCCTATGAATACTTCCCTTTAGAACCTTGATCCTACTCCTGCTGCTTGACATTTTGACTCCATTAGCCCATTGGAATGCAGACCTACATCTATTCATATGAGTAAGTGATTTCACCACTAAACCAAATCCAAAATCAAAATCCTAAGTAATCCTACATAACTAGCCTAAAATCAAGTACAATCAACAAAGATAAATCATATAGAGAGAACCCTCTCCGAGCATTAGGACCGATAGATCCTAAGGATTAAAATTAGATTTTTAGTTACCTCTAATATTCTTTAAACCAAAAAAATAAACAACCCTTTGAGAATTATTGGAGTGATAAAATTTCGGCGACCATACTAGGGAACTAACCAGTCCTCAGTGTGTAAAATTAATCTTAAAGGAAATACTTTTACTTATCTTTTCACCTTAAGATTGTTTTAAAGGTCTGTGAGTAAAATTTTCATAAAAAACTGAAATTCTGGCTTCTAGAAGAATCTACTATACTAGGTCTAATCCAGATCCAGAACCTGCTATCATAGTTAATAATCCTGACAGAATTTTAAAGAAAAACAAAAAAGTAGAAAGTTTAGGTAATAAAAATTCATTGATCAAGGAAAATTCTCTTCCCAGTAAATTATCAAGTTTACAAGACATTGAATTTGATTTAGCTTTTGAGAAATATTTGTTTAAAACAAAATTAGAAAGTGACCTATATGATAGTGTAATAGATCCTGATTTCATTTCATTTATTGAAAGTAAAATGGAAATTGTTTCACTTGATTCAGATGAGAAAGCCCTAGAAGTTTATGATAAACTTGATGCTTTAACTGCAACTTTGATTAAAGAAATTGATGAAACTTATTTTCAACATTTAGTTGAATTAACTGCTTTATCTGCATATACCCCTAAACCTTCTACCAGTCATTTAGAATATGTAGGTTCATCCTTATTTATTACCACCTCATCTATTACTTCCACCACACTTCATTCCACAGATTCATTTTTTCCCAAGCTTCCACTTCAGCCTAGAATTTTATTTCCATCTCCCAACACCTCAAGTTCATCCCCCATTATTTCTATTGCTTTTTCTAGTACTTCATTCTAATTTCCAAGCACCTCTTCTAGCATCCCAACTACATCTTCTAATATCCCAACTTTATCTGCAATTACTTCAACCTCATCACCAAGTACTTCAAACTTACCTCCTAGCCAAGCTAGAATCCAAGCCATGGCTTCCAGATATGCCCCATTAGTCCTACAAGCCCCTCTACATGCCATGCCCCAATACTACCAAAGAAAGATATTTCAATTTTATGGTACTAGTCATTACACTGCCCAAAAACATGCTTACAAAATGACAGACTACTTTGAACTGCATGAAATATATGAAGCTGATGTTCAGATGGGAGTTTTTGCTGAAAATTTAGCTGGTGATGTAAAGAAGTGGTTTAAAGGTTTGCTTGCTGGTATTATTTCTAATTTAGTTGCTTTCCATAAAATTTTTCTTAATAGATGGGAGAAGAAAAATAATCCTTTACAAATTTTATCTAAATTTGAAAACATAAAAAGAGCACCTAATGAAACAGTTCAGGACTATTGTACAAGATATAATAGTATTTACAATGTAATCCCTGCCAATCTTAAACCTCCTCTAGACTCTACCCTGATCAAATTCCCTGATGGATTTGATACATATATGGCTTACCAACTGAGAGAGAGAAACCCATAAACCTTAGAGCATATGCAAAGTAATGTTGTAAGTGTAGAGGCAAACTTGTTAGCCAAGAAAGATAGATTGAGAAATGAAAGAAGAGTGATAATAAAAGAGGAAACATCTACATCATATAACAAAATAGATATCTTAGAAAAAACATTAGAAAGAATGATGGATAGATTAGATAATATGGAAATGAAGCCACAGTGGGATAATCAACAACAAGGTCCTCAAATAAGATATCCCAATTTTAGGAAGAACACCAACACTGGTAAATCTAAAGAATCAACACCTAATCAAACAATAAGACCACCTTTCCAAAAAAATTATGCTGACAGTTCTCACCAAAACAAAGATGATGAAGATACTTAGATTAATCTAATGGGCATTAATTATGATAATACCATTTTTCTTACACAAGAAGAACAAGAATTATATGAATTACAATAGTTACAATTAGAATATGGTGAGTCTTTTGATTACAAGCAAGGTTATGAGTTTTCCATTAATGAAGTTAATAAGCAATATAACCTTAGGAGTAAGAAAAATGTAGAAGCCCCTACTAAGAAATCTACCCAAAATCAAACAAAGAAAACAATAGAAGCTCCTACAACCAAAATACTGCAAATCCTCCCTAGGGAAACCCATCAAAACTCTAGTTCAAATCAGAAAAATTCAAATCCTAATAAGAAAATTTCTAGTTCTAAAATTGCACCCAGTCCTAAAATTGTTGACATTACAGATATTGATGTTCAAACATCAGCTGATCCTCAAAAATATGCTGCTGCTAAAACAACAACTTCTGTGAAAACAAAACTTTTAGTTCCAAAAACATCTGTTGTTGATCCAAAATCAACAGATCCTAAAACAGCTACTGCCAAAACAGTTGTTGAAACTTCCGAAACTGCCAAAATTATCGCTGCTACTCAAACTGTCCCTGAAAAGAAGATAAAAAATAGAAAAAGAGTGGAAACACAAACAGAAAATGAAAAACCAAATGTAGAAAAAGAAGAGAAACATACCCAAACTGCAGTTAGTAAAGAAGAAGTCGTTCAGTTAGGAAAAACGCAAGCACCATTTAACATCCAAACTGATATTACCAAATTGAAGATACCAATTCCTTTAACAGATTTGGTTAAGCATGATTTATACAAATCACAAATCACTGACACATTAAACATAAATGAAGGAGAAGACTTTGTTAATTTGAGTGATGACCAACCATAACTAATATTTGGTCCTAAGGTAAATGGAAAACACCAAGAAGGAGGAGTTCCTCATTTCTACATTAGCTTGAATATTCATGATCAAATTTTACATAATTCTATGCTAGACTCAGGTGCTTCACATAATTTAATGCCAAAAGCCATTATGGAAAATTTGAATTTATACATCACTAGACCTTATAAAGATCTTTTCTCATTTGATTCCAGTAAAGTGAAATGTCTAGGCTTAATCAAAGATTTATGTGTCACTCTAGTCCAATACCCTTGGAAAAGTATAGTCATGGATATTTTAGTAGCAGATATCCCTCCTAAGTATGGAATGCTATTATCTCGCTCATGGGGAGAAAACTTGCAGGGATCTCTATAATTAGACATGTCGTATGCCACTATTTCAGTATTTTGCAACCCAAGAAACTTTACAGAGATACATTAATGAAGTACATGGTTAGTAGTGTAGAAATACCTTGAAATTATCCCATTTATTCTACAACTAATGATATGGACTCTTTCATTTTATGTAAATCTGAAACTGGTATAGAAAACAACACATAATTAAAATAGAAAAAGAAATGCCCAGACAATGAGAACATATTTCATGAATCAATGTGGCACCTAAATTTTGATGGATAAGTGAACAAATAGTAGCAGGAGCAGGAGTTTGGATTCATAACATGGAAAAAAATCATTCAGAGGGTCATGCCTTTAGATTAAACTTCAAATGTACAAACAACATGGCTAAGTATGAAGCTTTGATTTTAAGACTGTAGATTGTTAGAAATTTAGGAGGCAAAAGAGTTTCTATCATGGGAGACTCTGATTTAATTGTAAAACAAATTAGAGGAGAATATTCTGTATATAATCGTAGATTAATCCAATATAGAGAAACAATTTTAGATCTGATCAAAGAATTTCTTGAATGTGACTTTGTTGTAATTCCTAGAAAACAAAACATACAAGCACACAATTTAGCAACTTTTGCTAGTACTTGTAATCTGCCTTTTCAACCAAATCACCAATATACAACAGAGGTAAGACATAGGCCCACAATACCATATAACTTAAAATATTGGCAAATTTTTTCACAGGATACTCAAATCTATCACTTTATGAATGCTGAGGGAGAATTCCAGAATTGTACAGTAGATACAGATTGTACAATAGATGATAAAATAGACAGTGAGATAGAATTAAAGAACTTAGATTTCACTAAACCCACTAAATTCACTCAAGTAGAAATAGATAATTAAAAAAGGTAGAGATTGAAGAATTAGCAGATGATGATTCTAACATTTTAAACCTCAAGAATAACTTTTTACCTAAGGGATTAGCCCCATTAGAAGATCTTTTTGATTCAAATGACGTTGCAAGAAAACCAAAGATGGAACCATTAAGATCAGATATAGAAGAATGCAATATAGGAACAAAACAAAGGCCTAAAATCATCAAAACTTTAAAAGCCTTACCTCAATAATAAAAAATGAAATATATAGCTCTGTTTAAGGAATTTCAGGATGTATTTGCATGGAGTTATGAAGACGTGAAATCTTATGACACTAGAATAATACAACACAAAATACCCATAAAAGAAGATAAAAAACCTTTCAAACAGAAGCTTAGAAGAACAAATCAAATTTTAATTCCTTTGATTGAAAAAGAGGTAAAGAGAATGTATGAAGCTTAGATAATTGCACCTATTAGATATTATGATTGGGTTTGAAACGTAGTGCCCACTAGGAAGAAAACATGGGAAATCAGACTTTGTGTTGATTTCCATAATTTAAACAAAGCGTCCCTAAAAGATAACTACCCTCTCCCCAAGATGGACCATATTCTATAGAGGGTGGTTGGTTCATCTAGGATTTCATTACTTGATGGATTCTCTGGGTATAACCAGATTTTAGTTCAAAAAGAAGACCAACCTAAGACAAAATTTACTACTCCTTGGGGTACTTTCATGTATTTGAAAATGCCTTTTGGATTAATGAATGCAGGAGCCACTTTTCAGAGAGCTATGGATATAGCTTTTGAAAAAGAAATTCATGATTTTCTTGTAATCTATCTAGATGATATAACTGTATTTTCAAAAACGGATAATGAACATCTAGATCACCCGAGACAAGTGTTTATCAAATGTAGGAAATTTGGCATTTCTTTGAATTCCAAAAGACTCTCTTTGGACTTGAAGAAGGAAAACTACTAGGGCATATTATATCAAAAGAGGGAATTAGGATAGACCCAGCCATAATAGAGGCCATTTTGAACATAAGCCATCCTAGAAATATTAAGGAATTGCAGGCTTTCTTAGGGAAGATCAATTTTATCAGAAGATTCATTTCAAACTTAGAAAAAATAATTAGAGAACTTAATAACATGTTGAAAAAAGACTCAGCACTTAAATGGTCAGTAGAGGCCAAACAATCATTTGAATCAATCAAACAAGCCTTTACAAGAACAATAGTCCTAATAAGTCCTGACTTCAAAAAATATTTTATTATTTTTTCTTTTACTTCAGAACATACTATTGCTGCAGTTTTACTGTAGAAAAGTGATCAGGGCTATGAATAGCCCATTGCTTTTTTTAGAAAATCACTTAGATTTGCCACACTAAAGTATAACATAATGGAAAAGAAGGCACTAGCTTTAGTGAAGGCTATCAAAGACTTTAGAGTGTACATCTTGTATTCACACATCATTGCTTATGTTCCAAATTCAGTAGTGAAGGAGATTCTAACTCAGAATGGGCCTGATGGTAAAAGGAACAAATGGATTGCCACCATTTTGAAATATGACATAGAAATTAAGCCCACCAAACTCATTAAAGGTCAAGGTTTAGCCAAACTCATGGCTGAATCAAATTGTCATGCTTTAGATATAAATTTTATTTCCCAATTAGATGATCAGGAAGAGATGTTGGCTCCATAGATCAGTGAAGCCTTTTCAGATTCACCATGGTATGCAGATATCTATTTGTATTACTAAATCTACAAGCTCCTCTTGGATTGTTAAGAACTAAAGTTAGATTTTTAAAGTTAAAGGAAATGAAATTTTGTATCATAGATAATGCTCTATTTTGGAAAGATCGTGGTGGAATTTTATTGAATTGTTTGCTTAAATATGAAGCCGATAAAGTTACGGAAGAGTTTCATGCAGGTGACTATGGAGGACACCTTTACTAGATTTCAACTGCGGATAAAATATTGAGAGCTGGTTTTTACTGGCCTACACTTTTTGTAGATGTGAAAAAGTATGTGACCTCTTGTCACAAATGCCAAAAATTTGAAGGAAAGAAAAATTTGTTACCTTTACCCCTTAAACCCATCTCCATAGAAATTCCATTTCAGCAATGGGGTCTTGACTTCATTGGTGAAATACACCCTCCCTCCTCAGCCCAACACAAATGGATTTTGACAGCCACAGACTATTTCACCAAGTGGATAGAAGCCATTCCTTCTAGGCAAGCCACTGATATGGTCATAATCTCATTTTTAAAAAACAATATACTGTCAAGATTTGGATGCCCCCAAAATCTCATTACTAATAATGAAGCTTCTTTCAAGTCTAAAAAGATGATTGAATTCTGTAAAAAGTACCACATTACCCTTGGTCATTCCATGGCCTATTACCCTCAAGGTAATGGTCTTGCTGAATCCTCCAATAAAATCCTTGTTAATATCATCAAGAAACTACTAGAAGACAATAAGAAAACCTGGAACAAAATGTTTGTTAATTCCTTATGGGTAGATAGAATTACCACAAAGAATTCCATTGGTACATCCCCTTATCAGCTTGTATATGGGATGGATGCTATTTTTCCACCCTCTCTAGGAGTGCTAGTGATGAAGATGATCCAAGAAATGCAGGTAGAAACCAATGATATCCAGAGAAGGATACCATACACTTGCAACAAACTAGGGAAGAAGTCTATCTCAAGTCACAAGTTGTCTAAGATAATATTAAAAAGATATTTGAAAGGAAGACTAAGGAAGATGATTTTTACATAGGTGACAAAGTTCTTAAGTGGGATTCCAGGAGAGAAGAAAAAGGTAAACATGGTAAATTTGTTTTCTTATGGAAAGGTCCCTATGTAATTTATGGTTACAGAGGCAACAATGCATTATTTTTGAAGGAGTTGGATGGATCTGGTCTGTCAGGTGGACCTATCAATGGTAGGATGCTGAAGCATTACTATTCCCCAAAATAACAGTAGTTCATTTTGTTTACTTTTCTTATTGTACATAACATTGCAGAGTTTAGATTGGATTGGATGATTTTATTACAAAATTGAAGCCCAGAGAGAAGGCCTTAAGTTTTTAAAGACAAATTATCATAAGTATGAATAATGTAGAGCTCAGAAAACAGTTCCAAGGCAAGCACAATCAAAATTCAAAGGCTACTAATCTTAAAGTTCTTGACATTTCACTAGGAAATTTCATCCCCATGTGGAGACACTGTTAGGGTCCTATAATAATAGGATTCATCATTTTGAATTGAATTTGATTAGTCTTGTAATTTGTACATACTTTCTTTCTGCAAAATTGTTTTCCCATATTAAAAAATAAAAAATGTAAAGAGGGTAAAAGTCCTAAAAGAAAAATAAAAGGATTGAAAGAAAAAAGATAAAAAAGAATATAAAAAATGAACCCCAAATAAAAAAAGAGAGATAAAATAGATCATGAAAGTGATGCAAATTCAAATGCCACTACTTTTTACTTCACTTTGGAAAATAATATTGTGTGCAGCTTGTTAAAAATGCCACAATACATGAAGGTCAAACTGCTTAATCTTGACCTTTCATGCTTTAAATTTTATGCTGATAGATAGAGAATAAAGATTTAGCCAAATTATTTAATCTTTTCAGATCAGTAGTTAGGTATAAAATAATAAGGAGATCAACAGTTTAATTTGAGCCCTTGGAAGAAATAAGGATAGAATTAGTTATTTTTTTGATTAAAAGAAAAATGAATAAGGGTTTTCAAGCTCAAATACACCCAAAGAAATGAAGAAAAAATGTTAGGGTAGCTGATGGTTAGGTAGAAGCAGTTTTCACAAGGCATGGATAGCAGAAAATTGGTTATTTCATTTACTAACTTCCTTTCAAAATAATTGCCCTTGTAAAAATACCTTTCCCCCTTCAGTTTAACCCTTTTCCCCATTAGTCACTCATTTTCCCTTACAAAACCCCTTTCCCTAAAGTGAAAATTGCATATTTTCCTTGGGAAAAGTAAAAATCCTTTATTAACTTCCATTTTCATTCAAAAATGCACCAAAAACCCAAAAAATACCTTTATCCTAAGTATTTCTTAAAAAAAAAAGGTTGATATGTCGGGTCCCACATTGAAGAATTGCCTTCCCAATATCAGTTTTTATGATAAAACTTAGTGTATTTAAGAATTGCCTTCATTATTAACATTTAACTTTATATATTAACTCCCGCATTATATACCTTTTAATCCCATATTAAAATAATTTCCGCATATGTATATGCCAAACCATATTTTATTTTAAACCTATAGTTTAATTCCCCCACGTTTTGATTTATTTTGGGCCCACTTATGGTTACCCCACCTATTATAATGTCCCACTTACCTTAGCCCCAGTGGCTATATCGTATAAACCCGACCAATGTATATATCACATAACTTCCGCATTTGAATTTTCCCGGGCCCCACGTCTATCCAATCCTGACACTCCATCGCATTCTCCCAGCTGTAATATAAACACCCATTAGATCCGTCGACCGATGAGACTTTTTGCATATCCAAAAGCCCAAATTTTAACCATGCCCAGACCTTGCAATATCCACAGTTTTTAGAGCTCATCTCCTAATTACGCGGTGCTATCGTATTCAATCGCATCCATCCAAACTTTACCACCTGACCGCTTTAGCTCACGCGAAAACCACTCAATAGTTTCTCCTTCCCGATGCGAAAACTAACCTGTCAATTTTAATTAACCCCTCACTTTAATGCTAATCACTATTGGTTAAAAAACTTATATAAACCACCCTTTGCAACCTTTTCTCCACTTTCTGTTATAGCTTTCCGTAGAAGAGCTATTGTCGACCTAAAAAGTTACTATCGACCTATTTTAAACCAAATTTCAAATAGAATTCAACCATTCTTTGCTAAAGACAATGTACGGCCATTCAGAAGCCTTATAAGACGAGAAGCGCCTCATAAAGCACACAACCACTTAAGAAACCTACAGAAAACCAAAAATCTTCATTTTTCTCCAGGTATTCTTCAGTGATTAGGCCTGTTCCTAAAGCTAAAAGGAAATAATTCAAGTAATTGAATTAATTTAGGAGTTTTAGCAGACCAAAAGCACCTTTTTCCTTCCCTACCATTTTCTATAGACCATAGTCTTCCTTTCACAGAAATTATGAGGTCCTGAGATTGCGTTTTTTCACAGAGAGTACAGTTGAAAAATTTGAGCAGTTTTAACCTTTGTAGACCATAAATAAGCCCCTATTTCATCTTAAATCAGTTTGCAAAATGTAAATTTTTCTAAGGTTTTCCTAAAGGCTTAAATCAATTTTTTAAAAGTCAAAGATTAATCAATTGAGTAAAATAAAACAAAAGAATGGCTTCCAAAAGCACTGTATCTGTCAATCCTCCGCAACCTCCAGTTGTAGATGTGGAACACACTCTCTTGGCTGACAAAGATTTTAAAATCAATGACACAGTCACAGAGTTTAATCTTCTTGAGCTCCACTGTTGGAGCCATGACAAATCCATAGACCAAGTAGATGAGGTTTTCATTTGGGAATCTAATTTGCCAAAGTATGTAGTCCCACAGACTTTCCAATGCCCAGAAGTGATTAGACTCTCTCAATCTTGCTATTTCCCTGACCAAAGAACCCTAATAACCTCTGGAAAAGAAATTATTTTCACTATCACAGCTGAGTCTATCAACCAAATGCTGCAAATCCAACCTAGGCCAGATGAAACCCCTTTTTCCATTGAGGCTATTACACAGTTGTACCTGAATATGGATTTCCCCAAGAGGTTCTAGATATTCCAAACTTTCATGCCTTCATATGTAGAAACTCCCAAGACAAATTCTCCTTACCCATATGCAATCTTTTCTGAGAGAACCAGATATATCATCTCCATGCTCTCTTCCATTTTGGGTTATTTCACATATGAGAATGTTGATGCTGCAATATTAGGTTTCTTGTCCACTTTCACACTTGGTCAACCTCCTGGTACCATTTTTATTTTTTCCTAGTACCTTGCTGATAATATTCATGAACAACTTGTTAAAATGCCCGAAGAAGGTGTTTTCAAGTATCCATCAGTCCTATTCCATGTGTTTTTGTATTTTTTGTTTGAAATTTTCTATTAACCTCCAAAATCTTGATGTAGAAGGTAACCCACAGTTAGTCATATTTTGGACTCCAATTATCAGAAAGACTCCACACAATCCACCTACATAGAGTTCATTGATTCTTTTATTCATCCTTTGGTCAATATGCTGAACAAAAACATGGAGCCAAGAATTAGTGAGGAAATTAAGAAGGTCCTACAATTGTCAGAGCATAATAGGACAGGAGATTGGTACTTGTATCAAAACCATACAAAAAATAGGGTATATGGATCGAATCTTATTCCATATAAACTGCCCAAATACCTCCCAATGAGGTTATTTTCTCTTGAGTATATTAGACAAATTCTTAATTATGATGGAATCAATTTCTTGGTAGCTAAAAATAAGACACAATTTAAGATTAAGAATTAGGTTGGCCCTTTTATTTGTAATGGTAGAGATTCAGGTCTAGAGGCTGAAAAGTGTTTGCAGGAGTTTAAATTCAGTAAGAGTTTTCTGTGGTATTATGATCCTCTATGAGTAATACGTGAATTTAGAGTTAAATGAAAATTAACTCCTTGTGTACATGAGAAGAAACCATACATTGAGAAATACTCCAATCAGTCCGAATGGTTGGAAAACACCTTGACAGAGGCAGAGAAGTAAAGTGATACTACTCAAATATTGCAGACTCCAGCCCAAGAAAAGAGAAACTCAAAAAGAATCAGGGAACAAGGATCATACACTGCAGAAACTACAACTGAAACCAAGTTTAAATTTATGTATAGGAAGAAGAAAAAATTAAATCCTGTCAATGAGGAAGTGGAAACAATTGAAGTAATTGATACCGATGCAGTGGTACAAGATAATGCTCCACCTGCAGTTGCTGAAAGAACACACCAACCTTCAACTTCAAACACTCAAATGATTTAGAAACAACACAGTTTTGAAGTTTCCTCATCCAGAAAACCAGTAGAGAAGGAGATGGAAATTATGCAGAAATACAAAGAGATAAAGGTAAAAAATTAAGCCTTGAAGACTGATACATATAACCAATATTGGAAGCAGTCACCCAATGACCAAAGCAGATTTCTTTCTGCTTTTGACTACAAAACTAGGAAAATGAAGATGACCTTCCTGTAGCCTAAATTAAAGCATCCCAAAATATCATCTGATTACAAAAAGACATCATATGAAGTTCAAGCAGAGGATCTTCATATAATTGATCAAATAGAATTTCATAAACAAGCTGGTGAAATGATTTATTGTACAATGAAAAATAAAGCCATGAGTGTACAGAAGCTCCAAAACACTCTTGGGAACATCAAAGATCAACTTAAATTGGAAAATGCATCCTCACAAGATAAGGATAACATAATAAAATCACTAGAATATTTGATTATTGAAGTAGGATATGATCTTAATAATGTAAAAGTTGCAAATGAATTGATAAAAAAGAAGAATGCAGACATTGCTGCATTAAAGAAGAAAATCAAGCTACCTCCTACTGAACATCCTCAGGAAAAGGAAGTGTTACAGGATGCAAACTAGAAAGATGAGATGATGAATCTCATTCTTCAGTTGACTACCCAAATAAAAGAAATGGAGAATGAAATTGACAAATTGGTCCAAGAGAAAAAGGCCAGAGCAGAAGAAGTCCCTGCCACTGTAATTCTTGTAGTCACAATAGCTGTGCCTTCTACACTAGTAGAATCATTAGCTCCTACAGTCTTAATGGCTACAACACTAACTGTCACCTCATCAAAAACTTCAACAACAGAGTCATCAACAACATCAGTCCAGCCAACTGATGAAGAGAGTAAGTTAATTAAAGCAATGCATGACATGTCTATTCAGACAAATGAAATTAATAGACTTAAAGAACAACTGAAAAGACTGGAAGATGAGAAGAAGGTAGTACAGATTATGCACAAGAATGAAGAACATAAAGAAAACAGGTTGAATGAGAAATTGAAGAAGTTAGAGAAAGATCTAACATTGAAAGAACCCATGGAACAGGCCAAGCAGCAGCTATAGGCCAATATCATTGAATCTGTCAATGATATTTGGTCATCAATTCAGGTCATATATGAACAAAAAGATCTATTTAAATCAACAAATGAACCCATCCAGAAGATAAAAGAAGAACTTGGCAAGAAACCTAAATAAGAAAATGAAATCGTCAAATTTCTTAATTCCAAGAATAGGCAAGAATTAGAGGAAATTGGAATTAGTGACAGGACATAAACCATCCTAGAAGTTAGGATGGTAATTTCTAAAAGGAATCTGATGATACAAATAGAAGAAAAATTTCAAAACACGGAGGTTGCCATCACAAGGTTCATGATGAAGTTTGACACTCTCAGACAAAAAGGCCTTCCAAATCCACTAGTCATTCATGACATATTAATGAAGCATGATGATTATGTTAAGAAGATGAGAGAAGTGGCTAAGAAGCAAGCTAATAATTCAGCCATGCAAGGAATTCCAACAGGGAAGTACTTTACAAAAGCTTTGAGAACCTTTTTTACCTACAACATGAGGTAAAACAACTATTTGTCAACAAGCCTACATTCTCAAAATAAACAGAGCCTGATGAAATATTCAGAAGGATGATGAAGATCAAATTAACAGAGGCAGAGAATTGGGAAAAATTGATTGATTTACTATGAAGGTCAAATAGTAAAATAGGCCAATCAACTGAAAAATATATCAGTCAGACAATAAAAAGAGCAGGTAGTTTTTACAGTTACAGAACAGTGAACAATGAATGATGAAAAGTAAAAAAGTAGTCAAAAGGTTAAAGAGTATCAGAGTCAAAGAGTATTAGTAAAAGTCAAAGTTAAACAAAAATTAAAAATCATAGTGAAAACTGCCAGCGTAGAGGACACTCCACTACCTAACAAACAACCTACGTTGACCAACAATCAGAGAAAAATCAACAGCAAAATATCAATAATTAAACAACAAATCAATAAAATCAGGGACAACTTGCATTAGTTAGATAACTATCTCTATCTTCTTGCATGAAGATATTTATTTTTCCATGAATAATTCCTAAGTTGTTTTAGGGTATTTTGTAAGATTTTTTGTATAAATACTTCTCTTTTCGAAGCATTGAGTGTGGATGAATTGCTGAACATTTCTATAGTTGTACTATTCTGGAACCTGAGGGTGATTGTACCAATTTCAAGTCAACATATTGGATTAGAACAATAAAGAGATTATATTACAGGATTCATGTGTTGGGCCACTACAATGAAGTACTTTCTATTTGTTCAATTGCTTCTTTCTGAATTTTTCACATGCTCATATGTTTTCTTAATCTAAATGATATAACTGGAATGTTATTACAAAATATGTTTAATTACACTCTGTCCTAAACTGTTTATCATTTATATGTTTTTCTTCTGATATTCAGGTTATGGAATTCTTAATTGCTCCCTTGTTTTGATTGACCTCTGTCTTTTCACTCTTAATCCGGATTTGAGAACCGTTAATTGCTCTCTTACCCCGATTGAAACCATTTTCACCATCAACCTAAGGATATGAAGTGACTAAACTATCTTTCCCTATGAATAATTCCCTTTAGAACCTTGATCCTACTCTTGCTGCTTGACATTTTGACTCCATTAGCCCAATGGAATGCAAACCTACATCTATCCATCTGAGTAAGAGATTTCACCACCAAACCAAATCCAAAATCAAAATCCCAAGTAATCCTACATAACTAGCCTAAAATAAACTACAATCAACAAAGATAAATCATATAGAGAGAGAGGAAGGCTAGAGCCTAAGGCTTAAAATTAGGTTTGTGGTTACCTCTAATATTCTTAAAACCAAAAAAATAAACAACCCTTTAAGAATTATTGGAGTGATAATAGATTCAACCATTCTTGGTATCATTTCTCTCTGAGTTTTTCTCTTAATTCAACCTTCTTTTGATTTGACATTATCATGAGGTGCAACAAAAGATGGTAGGTAGGCCGGTCATCATCACTAGAATCCTTATAATTTCAAAAAATATATTTGAACATGATTAGTACAAAGTCAATGATATCAATTAGTAAGCTCGTAAATGCATGATTAATTGGTTTGAAATTGAAATAATTACATTATACCAAACAATTATTATTACCATCATTGTCCCAGGATTGTGGCTAGAAGATGGCATGTTACAATTGGTAAGGTGAAGCGACTGTCCATTTTCATCTACCAACCACGCCTTGCGGTATGCTGCTCCTGATAAGAGCTTCCGACGTTTTGGAAATATTTGAATATTTTGTGCATCTGAACTCGATTCTGAATCTACATGAACCTGCAAATTTGTATACATTAATTTTATTCAGCTAACTGACATGAATAAAAAAATAAATTCAATTAGATAATGAATATAAATAAAATATGAAGTAATTACGTTTGGAGATGGATAGGGAGAACTCCGCTATGGACTTTGAGAAATATTATGGAATGAGCTGTATTTTGAAGAATTGTCCACTTGATATAATTATGGGATTTTCTCCCTGCATTTGAGAAAAATCAACAATAAATTTTGGTGTACATACCTAAAAGTTATTTCGGTGCCTTAAAAAAGGAGTTATTTTTATCGGTGCTAATGTACTGTTAACCGCATCGGTGTGGTTTTATTGAAAGATGCACCGGTGCAGTTTTATTGACAAACACACTGGTGCTGTTAGTTAACAAACACACTGAATATCGAGAAAAAAACAACGCAACTTTATTTTTTTGAAGTGAAAAAAAACGGTAAATTGAAAAATGAGCGGCAAATGATTTTCATACATATAATTTCATAAAAAAGTTCTTTAAATAGTAAAATCTATTCATTATTTCATTATTTTTGCAAAATTTTTTAGGGAGAGATTTGAGCGAGAGACATACCTAGAGCAAGAGAGAACGAGAGCATTGTGGAGCAGTGAAATACTTTCAAACAACAACACTATTCAGAGAATCAGAATTTGAAACATGCAGTGATTCACACAAAAACCATGTAGTATAGTAAAATTGTTAAATTTTACTGTAATAATTGTTTTTTTTTTTTTTTTACAGTTTTTATTAGATTTAATACATGCATGGTAAGAATTTTATTTTTTACTGTGCATTTTATTAGTGCATTTTAATAATAAAATCATTTACAATCTCTATTCCTATTTACATTTAGTTAAAATTTAGAAAAAACAAAAAAATTCATTCTTACGTGAAACCCTTACTTCTTCTTGTTTATCTGACTTCACAGTTAGGGCTTTTCATTTTAGATTTATAGGGTTTGTATATATATATATATATATATATATGAGTATGACTTCTAACCCACGAGACCACTTGCAGAGTCAGATCCCAATCCCTGTCAGCCCTTGCATGATTTTTTAATTTTTTTTTTACTCGATGTGCACTGTTTAAAATAGCACAACAGTGCGCGATTGTAGTATAGTGCACCGGGCGCATATTGACAAAAAACACTGTTTGATAATTTTTTTTTTTCATTAATTTATGTTTATGTTAATCAGTGCTTTGGTATTAATATAACACACCGGGTCTCCTTGTTGACAAAGAGCACCTTATGGTGTTTCTACTGTATTGGTGGTGTGTTTATAAGTACCACACCGCATGCGGTGCATAAGTTGCGAAAGACGCACCGTTTTCTTGATTTTTTATTTTTTTACCTAAAAATTATGTGATTTATTTATAAAATATATTAATGAACTGTAAATGTTTCATATTGATAAAGAAATGGCTGACAATAGTTCAAGTAACAAAAATACTAACAACACATCCAAAAAAGCAAAAAAATGCAAGTTCTTTGTAAATTATTTACAAAAATATTATTTTTGAACTATATGTAAGTTTAACTAATATGTATTGTTTAGTGTGTATCACACAGAGCCAGAAAATGACGAATCTCGATAAGATTATTTATGATCTAAAACTAGAAGAGTGTAAAAGCTTGATGGAAAAATTGCAGAAAGATAAATCAAGTGAGTGAAAAAATACTATCTATCCAATATGAGTTTCTTTTTTGAATTTTCATTAACAATATACTTAAAAATATTAGATAACATGTTTAAAACAATATATTAATTCAGATATGTTTAATGTTCTATAGGGACCAACAACGAAGAAAAGGAATTTTGTTCTAAGAAAAGAAAAAAAAATATAACATGCAAATGAAAATGAATTGCCCCTTAGCTCATCTGGAGTGGTGCTGGAGGTTAACGAAAGGGGGAAATTTTTTTACAAAACTTTGAGGGATCTAGTGGAACGAATACATATACGTTTTTTCCACTTACAATAGAAAAATCAATCTAATGATTCCAAGAAGAAAATTTTATTTAAACTACAAGATGAGTTTCCAGAAAATTGGTCAATGAGACATGTCAGGATTTTAATAGAAAAAACGTACAACAACAAAAAATGATTGAAAAAGTAATATTAATTTAAATGTTTTTCTAATAATTATATGTATATGTTACTATAAAAAAATCATTTATAAAAATCACTTTTTTTATATTTAGTTTTCATATATCAATATAAAAATTAAATAGTTTATTGTCATGTTACATTTTTAGGAAGATTATGAAAATCTCAAAGGATGAACAAGATGACATCAGAAATATGCCAGTAGGATTGTCCAAAAAGGTGTACAAGGAGATGGTCAAAGAAATGGACATAATTGCATCGCATGAGGATCCATCTCAACAACAACGTGATTCAAATGTAATATGTAATCATTGAATTTTTCGATTAGGTAAAATAAATAAACAATTTAGCATTAAATATTAATTTTCAATTATTTTCTTGCAGAAAAGAAAAGAAAATGGAACCCATTCATCACATAAAACAAGACGATAAGGAAGAAAAGGGTTGATATATATGTTTGTGAGTAATTGTTACTTCCTTATAACAACTTAACTAAATTTCATTTTTGTATATTTTAAGTTGTTTTACAACAATCATCATTGAATGTCTTCAAACATGTGCTAACATACAAAGAAGAACCATCAAAAGAATTGATTGAAATTGGGTTAAATATGGGTTGTCGATATATGTTGGCATATCATAAATTAATTATGGAATTTGTAATCATCTATATTGTTTTACTTAGCTCCGTCTATAATTAATAGAACAAAAAAATATTTTATATTAAATCTATGATTTGTTATGGGGTATAAAACTTGCAAGAAACAAAGTATGGAACTGCGCCAAAAAATGAATTGTTGAAAGATGGTATGAAATTTAGTTTTGAAAGAATGTTTATAATTCACGACTCAATTATTGCTATGGTACATTTCATTTCGATTTACATTGATGTATAGTATTTAACATTTTAATTTTCATTATTCTCACCAATGTTTATACACTCATTACACTTTATTTTTATGTTTGTAGATAGAACTTGAAGAAGAAGAAAACAATCAAACAATGAACAAAACATTCCTCCAAATAACCCAAGTCATGGAAGTAGCTCGAGTAGTGACAATAGTTCCAACGAAGAATGATGATCAATATGTTTGGATATCAAAGCAAGGCGTTGTATTTTTTGAAATATTTGTCTGTGAAATCAGACATTTTGTTTATGTAATGGACATAGTGTCCCAATTTAAAGACAAAGGGATACCAATAACTATCCCATTTTGTATGAAAAAGAGTGTCTTATTCATATATATATAATATAATAAAATAAAATTTATTTTATTGCGTTCTCCATTGTCGCTGTGAAATGTTACACCACTGATTAAATATATGGATGATTAAATATTATAATGAAGAGATGTGAAATATGATGATATGATATAACTAATTCATCCAAACATCACATTCAAATGCACTAATAAAAATTTAATTGATATAAATACTATTATAAGATATGTGTCAACTTTTGATGAATAATGAATTTAAAAAAATCACAATAATTTCACTGTGGCACAGGTCGATGTTTCTAAAAAATAGAAAATGAACACCGTTGCGTTTGTATGATACTGCGCACCAGTGCGTTTCTATGACCTATGGGAACCACACCAATACCGATACCAATTAGAATGCCTGGTGCGCTTTATTGACGACTACCATTCGGGTGAGCGGATAGGCATTGCATGCACCAGCATGGTTTTCCTTTAACGCACCGGTGTGTTTTTATAACTTAACGGCCCGGGGAATTTTAACACCTAAACGACCCGATGTGTTTTTAAACCTTAACGACGCCGATGCATACAAATTCTATCGGCCCGGTGCGTCTTTGTGGGTGACACGCATTGGGACGTTGCTAAACACCTCAGGGCTTCCAGAATTTGTTTTTCATCCCGGTTCTTGGTTTATTTACAGTACCGGTGTGTACAAGGTATAATGCATCAGTGCATTCACACATGATGCACGCACTGATGAGAAAAAAATTCGTAAAAACATCTGGTTGCCCAATTTTTTTTATTTTTGTTGAAGTTCCGTTAGAAGCTCCGTTACCAAAAATAGATGTTGTAGACTTTTTTTTTTTTTTAAAATTATGGCCAATTTGATATCCATGAATGTGGGTGTGTGACACAAATTTTGGGGCTTCTCATCCTACATTAAAATTCTGGCCGACCTTGAAAATTTTTACATGTATGGAAAAATAAATTCAAAATACAACTTCTACTGATCCAAAAAAGATGATATTTAGATCAATCTCGCACCTCTCCAAAAGAGGAATCCAACAAAAGTATCATCTCCATCATATGAGCAGTGCAACATGGATTTTTTCCCTAGTTTCCAAATTTAAAGTATTGGAAAGGTATCAGAATAAAATTTCCAACCATATATGTCATGCTTCCATTTGAGCTAGGTAAATGGAGTAAAAATTCATTTAAAGATAGGGTATCCAAATGGGGCATCACAAATCTAGAAAATAATATTTCAAAATGTGCTATTTGGATATGTATTTTTCACTTTCATTTGGATAACCTTTGACATAAGTGACAACTTCTTTCAAAAATCTCCCCCTTTCTCATTGATGACAACCATTATACTCCCCCCTTGATCATGCCCCCCCTACATTTTTACTTCTTAATTTGTATCCCCCTTTGACATCAACAACAAAGGATAACCCCCCTTGACATTGTCTCCCTTGTACTTTTTTGCTGAAGATTGTGCAAATCAATTTGGAGCATAAATTAATCCTAGTTTCTGTATAAGATACTCAAATGTCTCTCCAGGAAGTGGTTTGTTGAAAATGTTTTGCAATCTGTTCCTTTGTCCCAACACACTTTAGCTTAATATTATTTGCTGTGAAATGCTCGCTTAGAAAGTGAAACTTGATAGGAATATGCCTGGTCTTGGAATGCATCACTACATTCTTGGAGATGTTTATTGCATTGGTGTTGTCAGAAAGTATCAAAATAGGCTCTTCATATTTTAATTTTATGTGTTGCAAGGTTTGCTTCATCCAGAGGAACTTAGTACAACATGTTGTTGCTCCAATATGTTTTTCTTATAATGTAGACAAGGATACTACAAAGTGGTTCCTACTCAATTAGGATACTAAACAATCTTTGAAGTAGATGGTTACTCCACTTGTAATTCTTTTTTCATCTATACTTCCTGCCCAATCTACATTTGTGAAATATTCCAGTGTTAATTACTTTCCTTTTCGATACCATAGCCCAAATTATTTTGTTCCTTTGAGATATTTGAAGATCCTTTTCATTGCTAAAACATGAGTTTTCGTTAGTGCTGATTGAAATATTGGATCCTATCCAACTACTTGCATTACATTTGGTATTGAAGTTGTCACATAGAGTAGGCTACTAATAATTGATCTATAAAGTCTTTGATCCACTTCTTTGGATTCATGTTCTTTTCTTAACTTGCATCCAGTGACCACAAGAGTTCTCACAAGTTTGTAGTCTTCCATTTTGAACTTCTTCAACATTTATTTTATGTACCGGGTTTGAGAGATGAAAATGCCTCCATGTAGTTGAGATATTTGGAGTCCCAAAAATAATTTCAACTCCCAAAGAAAATACATTTCAAATTCATTCTGCATATCTTTTGCAAATTTATGAATTAATATATCATTTTCAATTCCAAAGATGATTTCATCAATGTATACTTCAATGATGATCATATTTTCTTGATCTTCCTTTATGTAGAGATTATTTTCTATCTATTATCATCAATTCCAAATATGGTGTCATCATTGTATACTTCAATGATGATAATATTGTATTCATATTAATTTATGTTGATATTCGTGTCTACATTTCCCTTTTTGAATCCTTGTTGCTACAAATACTTGTCCAATCTTGAGTACCAACCTCTAGGGGCTTGCTTTAGGACACGCACCAATTTCTTCAATCTACAAACACAGGCTTGATCTTTTGATAATAGGAACCCTTCTGGTTTTTCTATAGTAGACTTTGTCTTCTCATCTAGAGAAGCGAAAACACTATCATTATTTATGTGGGGAAATCTCATTATATGAAAAATCAAAGAGGTGAACACCTTCATAGAATATATGAAACTACATCTGAGTAGAATTTTTAGTCTAGTGGAGAATCTAAAACCTCAACATTGAGAAACACTTGCTTTCTATTTAACTAAATGGGATAATTTTGATATAACTATTGTAGCTATGAGGGTTGATCATCATACACAAGGAGGGTAATCATATTCAAAACGAAATTAGGAGAACCTAACTTCTTTCATACATGAAAAAACATCACACATGTGAATACATATTTATCAATGATGTATCAATGAATAACAACATTCTCGATCGTGTTTGGAAGTTGAAAAGTGAAAAAAGGGGGAAGGCAAGGTTACACTTTATTGATATCAAACATAATCATCACATCATCCAAATGATCAACAACATCCAAAGAAGATAGTAAATCATTTCATTGTGAAGTTCAAGGATGACATAGTTGTAGGAGACTAAGCTATATCATCTATGATACTATATTTATGGGAAACCCATGCATAAGGGTTGGGGACATTGTGTTGTAAAGGAACATGTAGCACCTCGGGGGGGAGATTGACATTAGATCAAGGATTTTGCGATGGTCCATTAGTGGTTGGATTACGATCATGGGTTCGTAGCTGATGCTTCATGGGGCATGAAATATTGGTGGGATCTAGTAGATAGGTTAATATTAGTTGAATCCATGTACAAGACTTGGTAAGTACCATATACAAAAAAGGGTTGGAATCAATAGGTTCATTAGAAGGAGGGCCTTCTTGTATGGATAAAAATAATTATATCTAAAAAGGGTTTCACAATATAGATAGTTGTGATGATGAAGATTGGTTAGGTTTATTGGAAAGCTAATTGGTTGCAACACAAGCTTTTTCAATCACTTTCTTCAATCAAAGAAACTCAAGTAAAAACAAACAATCATGGTTCTAATGTCGATAGGCACCATAAATAGAGTAAGATTTATTTATGTGAAGTCGAGGCTTCTTCCCCTATTTGGGTTGGGGATTACTGCCTTGTCCTTGATTTACGATATTCTAGTTGCCCCAAACATTATTATTAGGTTGTTGGTTTTGATTCCTTGGTTTTGGTGCTAGTTATTTTGTTTGACCTTCCCCTTATTCTTCTTTTTGTTATTGATATTTTGATTGAGGGATTTGTTATATCCTATTGAACATACAACTATACTTGAAGAGGAGTTGTAGGTTGGCTAACATTTTAATGGGAGGTTAGGGTACCATCATTGGAGGGAATAAAGCTACTAATAGGGGAACAGGAAATGGATATTTAAAATTCATGGCTACACCAACATAAGAGTAACTAGTACAAGCATGAAAATGAATATTTTAGTGTGCAGGGAGACCTAAATATGAGGGAATAGATCCTAGAGATGAAGCATGAGAGGAATTCTATGGGGGATCAAGATAATTGTAAGGCATCAATGGAAACCCTACAGGGGCTTGAGCATAAGAGGAACTAACCCCACCATATGAGGTACCATACGCACTATGTCTATGGGGATTAGGATATGGATGAGTATGTGATGTAAACCCTATAACACCATCCCCTACATGGGATGGCCCATTGTATATAAGTCACCTAAGCAAGAGAAAGGGGCATTGATAAGGATCATATATAAACACCCAAATTTTACATATATAAGTTCATAGCATTGTGCCTTTTCTATGGTTTCCCCAGTCTTTGGAATGGTCATGGTGACATCCTTAGTGATTAATGGGAGTAAGGACTTCAAAAAATAGTCCATATGGAATGTATAATTAATCTTAGCTTTACAAAAGGCATGTCATCTACACCATTCATGACGTGATATGTGATATGGGTAGTTGTAGAATGATGGAAGTTTGTGAGAATATCAATTCCTACATCATAGAAAACTAGAGGTTGAAAGAAAATTAAAAACACCTTAGGTGTGGATTCATAGGTGGCATGGGAATAGTTTGGTTTATCAATATAATATTCGGTGGTTTCACCTATGAGAGTGCATTGTAACAACCTAAATCTAACCGAGTCTTCTATGAAGCTTACTAGGGATTTTTTTTTACATAAAATTTCCCTAAACATTAATTGTCAAATGATGGCGAATCTTCCTATTTTAGGGTTATCATGCATTGTAGATGAAGGCCACGAGTTCTTACCAAATAAATATTTTGTTTTTTCGATGCAGTTAACCATGAAATAAGTTCTTGCAAACAATGGATAGGAAATGAAACCTAGAGGAAGCTAGTCATCCCAATTAAGCTCAAATTATGCAATCTAAGAAAGAACTAAGATTAACGAGAATTCATAGCTTATGTTAAAGTGATAAACATAAACCTAAAACAAGGCAACAAGCTACCATATCAAGTCTGCATCTAGCACTATGTGGTAGAGACCATAAGAGAAAAGGGATAGCTGGAAAAAATTAAATCCTATAATAGTTATAAAAGTTTGAATGTAAAGAACATCTATTTTAATGTAAATGAAAGGAACTGGACTAATTGTATCGTAGTAACCTAAAACAATAAATAATAAATTGCAAACTAATTTAAACAACAATGATTTTAACATTAAAGAACGAAGCTGGTTATATGAAGTTACAATAATCAAGGTTGTAATCAACATGATGTCAAACAAAATTGGTTATCACAAATTAAATATCTATATTGATCTGCATTCCAAATACTATTAACATGTTTCAATCTGATATTAATGGCAATCACAAATATAAAAAATAGTGATAACAAGATAAAAAAAAATTACCACAATCCAATTTGAATTCAAACAGTTACTCTACCTAACTGTAACGATATGTGTTTATGGATCAGACCCTCTTGAAGCAGGGTATCATCTAAATAAACTTCAACAACAAAGTAAATTCTTAATCACATTGAAAAAATTCTCATGAACATCAACTGCTTTGTATTAATAGCACTGTTACAATCTATAGTTCAAATATAATAACAATAAAATTAGCTCCTTTACTTTTAACACGAAGGCAATTTATACAATTAGCAAGTGTCCAAAAATAAATAAGAGTGTTGATTTTGAATCATAGATTCTATCATTCTACTTGTCAATTAAAATTTTGTAAAAACTATGTTTTTTATTTGCCACCAAAATGGAGTGTATAGTTGTGCCTTTTTGTCCTAAGATGATCAACTTGATTCATCCAACATGGATTCTAAAAAACCTCGGCAAAAAAAGATAGTGACAATTTCAAGAGCTAGATGTCATCATTTTTTTGTCCATTTATTAGAAAATTAATTAATGGAACAATGAAATACACAAAATATAGTGGAAAAAAAATATAGAAACACATAAAACAAGAAAGACACAAATATATGTGATTCACCCAATTTGGTCTACATCCACAGAGAAACAACCAACCCTTCCTTTTATATTATCCTGCAAAATGAAGAGATACAACCTACAACAGATCCATTGTAATTTCTTCTTCGCTCTCACACAATCTCCTCTCTTTCTGACTCAAAATGATAATCTAAAACAACAATAAAATTCCCTCACATAAACCAAGGGTTTCATTCTAGAGAAAAAAACCTTAAATTAACATAACTTCTACCGTCAGATCATTTTCCTAATGAACGACCTAGATTGACTATGAAATTACAATATTTTACAAGGCAAATTTCATTTACTTTTAGCTTCGGGGGAGCTGCCCCTGAACTCTCGCCCGGGGGGGGGATGGTGGGGAGGCTTGAGGAAACATGCGGCCCCCCTCCCCCACCCCCCTTTAGACAGTCGAGGGATTGGGATCCAAATGTGGCTGAGACTGAAACAAAGACCCCTAAATAAGAAAGATTATTAGGCTCCACATCCAACACCATCATGACTATTTCTTTGCAACTTCAGCAGTTGAAATCATTCGGCTTGTCTTGTAGCTTATGTGGAAGATTCACGACTTGTAGCTTCTGCAATAACATCTTGAAGTGAAATTATACAATCACTCAAGGAAAAGGTAAAAAAAAAACATAACTCTATTATTCATACATCCAAATGACCATAAAGATGCAAATAATAGAATTTAGAGTTACCTAGTGTCAAACTAGACAAATCATGTAAAAAATGGTAGACTTGTGGTTTACAATAGGAAAAAATAGAGTAAAGACTACTCAAAACATATAAGAAAATGTGGAATTTTCATGGCCAAAAATCGCTCCCCAACTAAAGGGGTTGCATGTCCTCATGAAACAGAGGGATTACTCTATTATATCATCGAAGGATGTGGAGGGGTTAAGGTATCTAAGTAAATACTTCTCTAGTTGTAGGCTGGGTATATTGTTTCTTCCTGAGTATAAAACCTCAATGGAGCATCCAAAGTGACCGTTTGGTCTGCCTTTGATTCTATTGGTTTCCAGAGAACAATAAAGTGAAACTTCATTCTAATCCAATTGATGCCACGAGAATTGAGGCAACCAATATATCTTGATAACCTATTTATAGTTTTGCTAAAACAAGAGCGAGAGAGAGTGGTTCTCTATGTTTCCACTCATTGGTAAAAAAATCCTTCCTTTTTTTGAAACATTATACTACTTTTAGCCTATTTAGGTTGATCCAATTTTCATAACAAACTAAAGTTTAATTATGAGATTCCTTGAAAAAGAAATAAAGGTGGGATTTCCTAGACTCTGTTCTCTAGCTTTAATCAATGCTACTAGTTTTTGTTGAGAAATCAAGTGCAATGTAGTCTAACACTTAAATTCCACACCTTGATAATTACTTGTGAGAATTATATATATTCTTACTACTTCTTATGTCTTCTTCATCAAGAATTTATACATTTATTCAAGGAAATATATATCACAATATACAAGAGACAAGACACAATTTTACCCTGAAAAAACCCACAATGGGGAAAAACCCAACAATCATTTCCTTATAGAGTCAAATCAAAATGAGAGATATCCAATTCAAGAAACAATACCAAAATTCCACCAAGATACCAAGTCAAACCCTCCTCTAAGTCACCTCCAAAAGTGAAAGTCAATGCTGATAAAACTTGCTTCAAATATGGTCAAACTCAATATTTAAGAACTACAACTAGGGACAAATTATGATTTGTAATTGACCTCGTAATTTCAGCTTCTTCCACAGAAATATATACCTCCCTCATGTACGAACTGCAACAGACTAAATATTTGGTCAAGGAGGGAATATTCTTCTTTATTTTGACTTTTCTTCTCTCTCTTTTGATTCAAATTCTTCTTCCTTCGCTTGATTGTAGGTGATACTTGTTTTTGTGATGAATGAATGAGCTCCAAGTAGGTTGAATAGGTCTCCAATATATAAATGTCGAGGAGGGTCGAATAGGTGCCACATGGGCGGCTAGGCCGACTTATCGAAGGAGGGTTGACGTGGTCATCTTGTGGACTTATGACTCAAAATAAAATTCAATTTCTCTTTCTTTTAAACGTCCAAATAGGACATGACACAAATGATTTTTATTTTGACTAAAACAAATTTCTTTTGACTCTAACATGAAGAATATGCTTGACGAATTATAATGTCAATGATAAATATACATTATGAACACCGAATATAGTTACAATTTCAACAATCCCTCTTAACTAGGGAGGTATTCATAATGACTCATCAATATATTATCACGTTGAAAACTTCTATAAGAAAGGATCTGGATTGATAAGCATAGTCAATAAGATCAACATAACTCACATTTTCAAATGGCCAAGGCCTTGTCAAATAAGCTCTATCTCTCCACTAGATCAGAGCACAATGTTGGGAGGCATTCAACATGACACCGCACAACCGTTTCTCTGAGGCACATACTCCACCTAGGTTCCTCAGAGCATGTCCTCCACAAGACCATTTCCTAATTTCGTGTCACAATACTTGAAAAAAGGAAATGTTGGTCCACCAGACCATTCTTCTTAAATAGGGTCAATGTACTTGAATTAGGGTGTTAATCCTAATAAGGCACAATACATTACATAAAAATTTCAGTCCATGATGCTTATCTAATCTAACATTCTCCCTATCCGTATCAATGTACTTGACATAGGGTGTTAATCCTAATTGGTCATAATACATGACACAGGGAGAAAATAGGTGTCCATCCTTACTCTCTCTTAACCTGGGAGGAGTTATTCATAGGTACAAGCTTGTTTTGGAAGTACTTATGGTTCCCTTACATCAACTATCTATTCATTCGTGGATATCTATTGTAGCTTCTCAAATATTATCTATACCATATCTTGAATCATAATGTGCTTCCATGAAAAACTAGGTTCTCTGACAATCTTCATATAGATTTGATCATTAAAAATTATCACGGTAGAATCCAACACACCATCAAACAGTCCGTCAAATATTTTATGGAGCCAAAATTCTTCACAACTATTTGCACAATATATCATATATTGTTCGTTCAGAGTGCTCACTACAACAAAATTTTGTGTCCAGCTCATCCAAGAAATCATCATTAATAATTAGTTTCTTAATATCAGCACTACCATCCCATCAATGTAACCTTGAATCAAATACATCAGAGAACCAATCAACTTTCGTTACAATGATGGATCATCAAGTTTTGAGTTAGAACTCCTAAAATTATTCAAATTTGTTTTCCATAGATTTATAATCCATCATTCCAAGCTTCTGGAGGATCTTGATCACATGCTTCCTTTTTCCAAGAAATATTTCACCATTTTTCTACCAAACTTCAATTCCCAAGTAGTAGTGTTTCAAACCAATATTCCTTATGTCAAATTCTACTACTAGCTCCCTCTTAAAATGAATTTCTCTGCACTAGTCATCATCTATATAACTTAGTAGGATCACTAACTCATTCTTTACAACTTTGATGTACACGTTCAAATTAGCTTCACTTTTCATAGAACCAGGCTTTGTCAAGTAAACATCAATATGAGAGTACCATATAACATTGTATTTAATCTACAAACATAGGATTATTTTCCATTAACCTCAAACCCTAGATGTAAACTTCATTGATTACCCTCTCCAGAAGGTATATATATTTTCATGAAGTCTACTATAGAAACAAAAGACCCAATTATAGTGAACCTAGAAGTTAGAGCAAATGTATCATCAAAAGTCAACTCCTTATGGCTGGAAGAATCTTCATAAATTTTTATTTGAATTATATCTTGCTGCAAGCTATATCTTGAATTTTCTTAGGCATCGTCAAGACATCAAAATTCATCTTAGAACAAATAAACCATTGATTTAGAGATAGAAGTCTTAACACATTATTTTCTTTGCTCTTCTTCTTTCTACCAAATCCTTAGCTTCCTTCATTACATACCTGTAATCTGTGGCTTCCTTTAAAACAAATTTTAGATTCCTCTGGATCTTCATGATGCGATTGTCTTCTTTTCTTTGAGATACAAGAGTTTCTACCATAGTATAGTCCGTGGGATCATTTTTGATCTTCATGTATGCAACTGATCACTTCAATCAATAGATATTTCTACTATAATTTTTATGTAGACAACAATCAAAGTTGCTTCTTCTCATAAGAATATATACACACTTTAAAGGATCAATTATTTCGTCAAGAGCTCCTTCTTAATTTCAATCCCCTTGAACAAGTCTAGACAAAATTCTTTTTGCGAATACCAAATATACTAGCCTTCATAGGTCACATAACTATCTTTCAATTAGTAAGTTATACTCTAATTATCATCTTCTAAAAAAAAAATGGAAAGTAAACTTTTACTTCAAACCTGGTACAAAAGTGGATGAAGGATTATTGATATGTACACCTGCCATGTTCTTCATTAACTTTAATAGTAGAAATACTTGTGATTTTCTTCCTTGGGTTTCTTTGGAGCTTCTTTATCTTTAACTGTTGATTCTTGATGTATTTCCTTCATCTTATTGTTCTTAGGGTTCTTAGGAAAATATCTCTTCTAGTGTCCATATTCATGACATCCATAACATTGGATTTTGGACATATATTTATTTTCTTGAGATTTTTTACCAAATTTTTTGTTTTGAGATCCAAATTTATTTTTTTCCAAATTTCCTCCTTGATCTAGCTGCAAAAGCTTGAGACTATTCATTATGAGGATGAGTATTTATTTTAGTCTTCAGTCTTGATTCTCTAAAGTACAAGTATCCCATAACTCTTTAAAAGTAGGAGTTTCCTTTCTGGCATAAATGCTTGTTGGCTTGAGGGGTCCTGACCCAGGTTCAGAGTTAAGGTTAACTAACAAAACCATCTTAATACTAGCCCTTTCGGTAGTGACCTTCTTGTGCAAGCCAAAGTATCACCTGAAGCAGTATGGGGGGGTGTTGGAACGAAGTTTCCATACCGTGAGAGATATTTAAATGATGTGGGTGTCTTCAGATCTAAAACAATTGTGATTAGACCTTCGCAACAAAATCCCTAACCAGAAACCCTAACTAGACATATTTAGATCAAATACCTTATGCGCGCGCTAGAACATACTCCACAATCCTTGTAATTATCCTTAATACATATTATTAAATCTCAAAAATAACAGATCCATTCATTTAACATTCATCTAAAGCATAAAAAATTGCGCCGATATGAAAACAAGTAACACAGTAACCGGAAATAACATGCATAACATATCATAAATAAAATAACATATGAATTTAGTACTCAGATATCATCCAAAACATTCCTTTATTCATTCACAGTTAGATATTCCTTACAACACTTTTAGTCTACCCGTGCACAAAACCAACGGGGTTGCACACAACAGAACTAAGGTCTCCGCACACACAACCAACAGGAGCCTTCTAACTACGAAAAGTTTGCTAAAATATAAAAACATAGTCAGATATCTATCCTCAACAACATCATTGCCTCCTATTGACTCGATCTAGACTCCTATTTATACTTTTAGCCCACGCTCATCTAAGGTCCACAAACTGTGGTTTGCGGCCCCTAGTTCTACCCTTTGGCCCATTAAAACTCATGAGGGGCTTTGACCCTCCCCAAAGCCCCATGAATTGTGTTTCGCACGACTAAATGTACAAAATATTTACAAAAATATTCCAAAAATATATCAAAATTCATCTTTAAGGGACCCCGCTCCAACAGGCCCCCAACACAATCTTTTGACTTGTCCCGAGTCACAGTGATATTGGGTTCTTCATCTTGTTCTACAGGTCTTAAATGGTAGTAGCAAAGGGCGCTAGGAAGCACACACTCTGATTTGCTACACTATGCACAATAGCTACCAAATTATACGATGTTAGACCTTCTGCGTCTAGATTGATACTTTGCAGGGTCTAATTCAGGTTCTTAACGGCTGCATCTAGGTCTTGATACAATTTCATTGCCTCGTCTACGCATGGATTCATATGCTTGGTCATGATTTTATTCTTCCTGCGAAGCTCCTCAACTTCATCATGCAGAACTTGTCTTGTCTGCAGGTGGGCCATGCGCTAGGCAGGGAAAAAAGTGGGCAAGGACTCCTGAAGGTCGTCAAATGCCTGCTCTGGGAGAAAAGGCTCCCTCTTGATTGATATTTTTTTAACTAGTGTTGTTGCATAGAGGTCCTGATCACATTGATGTCAGCGGCCTTAATTCCTTGTCAACATTAATTGAAATTCTTTTGATGCTTCCTTTTTCCCGGGCTTCATTGCCTTTTCCCAGTGCTTGGGTTGCGACTTGGCACCGCAATCTGTAATATGCTGTTCAAGCTCAAAAACTCGTTTCTTCTATCTTTTGAATCTTTTAGCGCGACAACCAAACTTTCTAATCTTGACTGTGACTGACAGATGTGAGGATGACCACTGATGAAGATCACCACATACAGTCTGTCGATTAAGTGTTCCAATTTTGCACTAAGCCACCACTAGCTTGCTTCATCTTATATTTCTTGGAGCGATTCCTCGTTTTTAAGATTCTGAACATCTATTTTGCTTCATTACAATCTTGCCACACTTCTACGCCTCCCTACACGCATCTCTTCGGGTGTTCGGTTTGAATAATGTATAGCTTTCCACTTGGCGAGTTTAGATGGTCGGTCCGACCTGCGGGAAGGTACGCACACACGTGCGCGGCTCACGATTTCCTCCTTTCATAGATGGCCGGGGAGGGGTAGATTCTTCTATTTGATGGTGATGATCATTGTTGTAGGCATACTCGACGATCAGCAGCGTCCATGGTTGCTTGTAAGTTGTCGGCCTTCAGCTGCAAGACCCGCAATCCAGATTGTAAGGCCTCCACCACAACCTTGTACTGCTCTTCCATCGCAGTCCATCTATCTTCATAAAAAAAAATGAACGTGTCTTCAACGGAACCATTTTTTGGCTTGAGGGGTCTTGACCCAGGTTCGGAGTTAAGGTTAACCAACAAAAACCTCTTACTACTAGCCCTTTCGGCAGTGACCTGCTTGCGCAAGCCAAAATCTCACTCGAAGCAATATGGGGGGATGATGGAACCAGGTTTCCACACCCTAAGAGAGATTTAAATGATGTGGGTGTCTTCATATCTAAAACAAATTTGATCAGACCTTCACAACAAAATCCCTAACTAGAAACCCTAACTAGACATATTTAGGTCAAATACCTTATGTGCGTGCTATAACAGACTCCGCAATCCTTGTAATTATCCTTAATACATATTCTTAAAGCTGAACAATAACAGATCCATTCATTTATCATTCATCTAAAGTAGAAACAATTGTGCAATCAATCTGAACACAAGTATCATAGTAACCAGAAATAACATGCAAAACAGATCATAAAGAAAATAACAGATGCATTTTGTACTCAGATATTATCCAAAACTTCCTTTATTCATTAACATTCAGATCTTCCTTACAACACCTTTAGTATACCCGCGCACACATCTAACGAGGTCCACACATAGTAGGACTAAGGTCCCCGCACACATAGCCAGCAGGAGCCTTCTAACCCAGACAAGTTCACTAAAATATAAAAAGCATAGTCAGATCTCTATCCTCAACAACATCATTATCTCCTATCAACTCGACCTAGACTCCTATTTATACTTTTAGCCTCCGCTCATCTAAGGTCCGCAAACTATGGTTTGCGGCCCCTAGTTCTACCCTTTGGCCCATTACAACTCATGAGGGGCTTTGACCCACCCCAAAGCCCCTTGAATTGTGCTGCACACGACTAAACTTAAAAAATATTTACAAAAATATTCCAAAAATATATCAAAATTCAGCCCTAAGGGACCCCACTCCAACAATGCCTCTGACAAAACCGTCCCAAGTTTCAGGTAAAGCATTGATTACAGTGGTGATCAATTCAAGATCAGATATAGGTTTACCAACCCATAGCAGTTGATCTCTAATTTTTGATATCTTCATAAAATATGAAGCCATAATTTCATCCTTTGTCATCCTTGTTCCATAAATTTGATTCCTCAAAGATATTTTATGACTTGTTGTGTTGATAGAGTACAAGCTCGCCAAAATATTGTAATCTTCCCTTGGATATAGACAATTCTAAAACAAAAGTAATGAGGTGTTCTTTGATTGATTCAAAGAGAATCCTTTGAGCTCTAATTTAACCCTTATTATACTTAGCCACTTCTTGAGAATTGTTTTTATTTGGTGGTGGAACTTTACCTTCAACAAATTTCATGACCTCATTTTCTATTAGGATTGTATCAATCCTCTTCTTCCAAGCTTTGAAATTAGATGCACCTTCAAGCTTGTTTCTCTCTTTGAATATAGATGCCATTTTATCATAAGTATTAGAAAAAGAGAATAGAAGATTACTTACTTGGAAGTGAGAGAGAGCTGGTACAAGGTTGTCTTTAATCAAGCCAACAAGGTGTGATCTTATAGCTTCCTTTCTTCACCAAAAATCTAATACGATGTTGAGAAATCAAGTGCAATGTAGTCTAACACTTAATTCCTAGCATCGATAATTACTTGTGATAATTAGATGTATTCTTACTACTTATGTCTTCTTCATCAAGAAATTATACATTTTTTCAATTATTTAAGGAAATAGAGACCACAATGTATAAGAGACAAGACACAATTTTACACTGGGAAAACCCACAATGAGGAAAAACCAAACAATCCTTTCCTTATAGATTCATATCAAAATGAGAGATATCCAAGTCAAGAACCAATACCAATCTTCCACCAAGATACCAAGTCAAACCCTCCTCCATGTCACCTCTAAAAGTGAAAGTCAATGCTAGTAAATCTTGCTTTAAATCTGGTCAAACTCAGAATTTAAGACCTACAACTAGGGCCAATTTTTTTCCAGAAATTGACCTCATAATTTTGGCCTCTTCCATGGAAATACAGACCTCACACACGTGAAAATTGCAACGTATTAAAGATTCAATCAATGATGGAATATTATTCTTTATTTTGACTTGCCTTCTCTCTCCTTTGACTCAACTTCTTCTTCCTTCATTTGGTTGCAAATGATACCTTATTTTGTGATGAATGAATGAGCTCCAAGTAGGTAGAATAATTCTCTAATATATAGCTATCCAGGAGGGTCAAATAGGTACCACCTGGAGGGCTAGGCCAACTTGTCCAAGGAGGTCCAACTAGCTCATCTTGTGGATTTATAGACTCAAAAATAAAATAAAATTTCTCTTTCTTTTAAATATCCAAATGGGACATGACAAAAATAATTTTTATTTTGACTAAATAATAAATTATTTTGACTCTAGCATGAATAAAATTCTTGATAAATTATAATATCAATGATAAATATATATTATGAAGGCCGAATCTAGTTACAATTTCAACAGTCTTCTCTTACCCAGAAGGACTCATTATTTTCTATGGACTCAAAAAAAGTAATGACATCATCAAATTTAGATGACTTTTTATAAATGATGTGAATTATATGAGCTAAATGTATCCTACCTGTAGGTTGGGGTCCCAATCACATTATTCCTCCAGGAGAAAATTATGTTGATAAAATTCAGAGAGGATATGCCTGTCTTCCTCTTCATTGTTGTAGTACAACTACATTAATTGACTTATTTGGACAACATAGTAGGATTTCCAACCATTATAGCCTTCAGTTGAAGAAAAAATTTGGTTCCCTAAGGTATACCATGTAGACAAGTGAGGGAAGTCTAAAATTCATTAGAATATGCGCCAAGTGACACATGTAGCGATTTTAATATCAAATCTTGAATAATGTGGTTCAATTTTCATACCTCAAAATGGGTTTCTCGTAGCCTCTATTTGTCCATTCATTGCTATGGAATCTTTTCCTTTTCCATGTATCAATTTTCTTGTTACGATCGACTAATTTTCTCAGCGAAGTCAATATTGAGGATCTATTTCTCATTGTTTCTTAGCGGTACTTCTCTATGCATGATTTTGAGTTGGCCAACTCTTTCATTTCTATGTATGGAGGGTTATGATCACTTACTTGCCAAATATTTTTTCATTTGGAGGGAGTTTTCCTTTCTATTCTATTGCATTGTAGCCACATCTTGATCATCGCGGGCGTAGCCGCTAAGCTAATATACTTGCTTAAGAAATATTTTCTCTAGCCTGTACGTCCTTGAACTCCAACACTTGTCTAATTGATCAAACCCTATGTCTTGTGCCTTGTTTCTGAACCTCATCTTTAAAAAAAGCGAATTGCTTCTTCTACGAGTTTGAGCATAACCTGTGTATCTTCTGCGAAGAGTTCTAGTGATATCATTTCACACATTAACCCTATAATACATATTATAAGTGATCTTTTAGACCAAGACTCCTCTCATTTGGTGGTGAATTTCTGTTTTAGGGCAGGTGATTTTGCATTTTTAAGCTGTGATGGGCCACTCCCCATGTATCTTCTTGGTACAAAGCACTACTTGTAGAGGGTTGAAACCTTAAAGTAATTCATGGTGGGGAAGAAGAAGCCCAGGTTCCTCTTAGGAAACACAGGAAAAATAATTTATGGATGGAATTGGGTGTGTGGCATATTATGGCGAAAGTTTAAATCTCGAAGAGAAATTTATCCATGGTATAAATTATAAATTAAAATGGCTGAGAGAAGGACACAAATTCCATTGCTTGAGGTAAGAGATTTCTTGAGGGAATTGTTGTTTTAATTACCAGTGCTGGTTGGTTTAGTGGGTTGACTATGCCATAAATTAACTAAAATAAGAATGGACAGGGGAAAGTGTCCTTTAACTATAACCACTAGCAAGAAGAGGAAAAAACATTAAGGCAACATGGGATACACTATACACGAGGTTTACTATTGCGTAATTGTGGAGGAGGGGGGGAAATTAGTTTGTTGGAAAAGTGGGAGGAGTACCCTGATATTATTCACCCATTTATACATGCACTCCAACTTTTTCGAGAGGAAACACACACAAACACACACATGGGATATGTAGAGAGAAGAAATAGAGATTGCATAACTGAAGGGAAGCAAAAGCTGATCCCTATATCTGAGTTTTTAAACTCTGGAATGGATCACCAACTGAGGAACCCAAACAATTTTCTGGATGATAATGATTGAGTAGTGGCTGTGCCTTACAGGGATGATAAATCCACTAGAGACTGTTATGGTTGATAACTTATAATATGTGGAGTCATACAAGGCTAGTGGGATGATAACACCTAATGGTAGTTCCATGGGATTGGGCTAAGAACACAGGTGGAAGTTGCACTAAGATGTTGGAGAGTGCACTCGTACTCCTTCAGAGGTAACTCAATTGATAAAACCTCCTTATCATTAACCATATTTCTCTCTCCATATCTGAATTGAGATTCTCTATGCCAAATTCTCAGAGAAGTTGGGATGTTGATTTACAAGTCCTACTGCATAAAATAATGTGTTCCTTGCCTTGTGTAAATTTTTTGAATAACTGGTGGGAAAAGGTGGTGTGTCCTTAAGATACCCTATTTCATTTGATGACTTTAGTTTATTTCCTTGAGTGGATGATGGACGTATGCAAGTGAAGTGTTATTTGATCTTTCATATCTTGTGGGTGGAGGTGAGGAAACCTTGAGACACCCGTTTCAACTGATAAGATAGGTTTACAATACCTTTTAAAGCACTCTACCCTAAGCTTTGGAATCTAGTTAAGGGGTGATAGTTGCAAGTAAGAATTCTAATCTATGGTTGGGTGGAGAGTCGTAGTCCCTTTCATAGCTGGGGAACTTTTGCAATGTATAAAATAAGTGTTGATCTAGATCTTGTATTGAAATGTCTAAATTTTTTTCACTATGTTGGCTATAAGCCGATAATGATGTTAATTCTTAGGTGTGTGATTTATGTCTATGAATCAAATAGGAAATGAGGTTTCTGTCTTCCCCGTGAAATGTTGATCGAATGTTGTTGAGTTCCTGTAGTACTTTGGGCACTATATGGCTTCTTTTCTTACATGCTATTTATAGCAAGATAGATAAGGAGAATTCCTAAATTAAGATGGATTTGGATTCTACTAATTATTATTAAATAAAAGGCTTGCAAACTTGTGAGATGATAATTTCTCAAAAGCCTTAATGAAAATGAATGGGCAAGTCTCTCGTTCTATTTATTATGTTTCCAAAAGAATTGGATATTAAGTCTTCTTTTTATTATTCTTACCCAGAAGAGATAGCACCATAATGGGACATATAATAACTTTAAGAGTGATCGGATGAGTCTCGGTAAAGTGCTCAATTATCCACAAAAACATGCATCCGAGCCATGGGCTAGGTTTCTTCAAGAGTGGATTACATCATGTAGCAAGTGCAACCCCGCACTATTGTTATTATCCTCAGCGTTTAAGCTTCAGCTCGTGTGACCTCCCCTTGTGACTGAGAGCTTGGAATCTCGGATCTCGAAAGTTTTCGTAACACCGCTCCTCTCAAATTGCCGAAGTTATTTTTGCTGAGGTAGAAACCTCTGAGGTTCTATCCCAGAATGAAGGGTATTCCCATCTCTTAACGGGAATTCCTTTCATCATTTTCTGACAATTTCTTGGTATCGACGAGTCAAAATGCAGTCTCCCAGAGTTCGTCTTGATATAGTTTTCCCTGTGGTGACGTGTAGGAGGAAGCGAGTGGGCTGTGCCAATATATTCTCAGCGATTTAGTGTAAGGTCCCTTGGGAGTTTCCTCCGAGGTGGGTTTTTTTCGAGGTAGTTTTTCGACGAGAAACATTTTCATTGAGAGAGTTTCTTCCAAGATGATGTGGCAGGAGCAGGTTCGAGCTCGTATTTCTTTCGATATGACATGGTGGGAGTGGGTCTAAGCGTGTATTTATTCCAAGAAAGAGTTTTCTCCAGGATGAAGTTTCGCCAAGAAGAGTTTCTCCCGAGATTATTTTCTCCGAGGAGTTTTTCTTGAGAAAGAGTTTTCTTCGAAGAGTAGTTTCCTTCGAGATGGGATTATCTCTGAGGTGATGTGGATATATATATATACATAATGTTATGACCCCAGGTCATGAATGAGTCGACAGTTTATGCACTAATGCCAAGTGGCAATGATGAGGCTGACTGTGACAACCACGTGGTGTTAAACTTTAAGTGACATCTCCAGAATTGTTTCGACGAGACGAACAAATTGATGTCATTCATTTGAGGTCTTAAAGAAGTTGAAAAATATCAAAATTTTTAGAGTCCCATTTCCATAACACTACCTTGGATCTTGGGATCAAGTAGGGTCCTTATTTGGCCGACAGAGCTAAATGACGATGTAACATCAAACCAAGCTTTGGAGTCCAAGGACCTAGCTTCCGGAGCCGTTTAGGGCTTATTGCATGCAAAAGATATCGGTGTGTTCGTTTATGGTGTTCTGATATTAGGCTAGTTATAAAGTGAGTTTTTTGATTTTTGGTTTTTAAGTTTGTGAGGGATAAAACTGATCAAAGATGTAAAAATGGATAACAAGAAGTCAGATCAATTGGGCTATGGGGTCAAACAGGTCAAGGAAGCTATGAGATGATGATGCAAGGCTGCTGTAGGGCCGATTTGATTCAAGGTAGAAGGGATCTTTGGGCAAAATGGAGTAAATGGACAACAAGTTTGTGAAAGACAAGGGATTTCAAGTGTAACTAGTTGATAGCAGACATAAACATGTTATAGCAAGCCATTAATCATGCTAAATGTAACTATGAGCTAATTAAAACATTGAAATCAAACATTCTAGCCATACATAGAGGTATAAGACCCTCTAACTTCGGGAAATGGCTATCAGACTTTGGGGAAAACACATAAGACAAAATAACAACTCATAAACTACGCCGGAACACCTAAACATAGTCTCTAAGTCATTGGGCACTTTGACAAACAAGCTTTCATAGTTTTAGGCAAAGGGCTAGATCGGGACTAGGCCTCCTTGGTTCAACAAGATGATCAACAAATCAGTCAAAGAGAAATTTTTATGGACAGAACTATGGACAACTTATAGGTAGGCAGGGCACACCATACATCCTACTCAATATGCATAGAACTTGTAAATAAAACTAGCAAACATTATCCTTAGGTTACTAAAGAGCAGTTAAGAATTCTTTAGCATAACAAAGGAAGAAGAAAACATCAAGCTATGAAGATTCAGGAATTTTGAGGTGCCTCCATGGGCATGTCTCAAAACTAATCTCTACTGATCTATAGCAGCAAGAAGCATGTATTATGGATGAAAACTAGAAGACAACAACAAAGCAAGAAAAACTATACCATTCTACCATGTCATGGAATCCATCAACAATCCTTCCTCATTCCTCAAAAGCATCCAAGAGGCAGTCCAAAAATCATAACACAAGTGTATTCTTCAAAGCTCATATGACCAATATATTGATTCTTCTCTCAAGTTCAGCCTCCGATTTACAATGAAACCCATGGAATAAATAGGCTTGAGGGAGGAAAACCTCATGGAGCAACTAGCTATCCCATTGGCCAAGTCAAAATATCTAAACTTGTCCTTGAGGCTTTGCAAAGCCCAAGGCACAAAATATCCCATAAAATATCTAAAAAACTGTTAAAAACAGAAATTATATTGACTTTACATCATTTCCCAAGTGTAAAAATAGCTAAACGTACATTTGGGAAAAGCAGATTTTTGAGGTTCAAAAATTACAAAAATACTTCATATTTATGTCTGAAAAAGGTCCACTGACTTGCTGGAGGCAATTGGCAGCCTTCCCGATGTCGAAACGAGGCTCATGATAGCTCGTTAGAAATCTCTCTGTGTCTAATTTCCAGCGCAACTGAAATCATCTCAATCTGATGCCTAGAAGTTCCCCAAAACTGTACCTGTGTGCAAAAAACCAGGAAATAGCAGACTGCTGATATGGCGGGCAGAATGTGCAAAAAGAGGGCATTTTTCGCCAATTTGAGGGGGCGAATGATCTCCGAATGCCCTAAAAATCGTTGGGGACCTGCTCATAGAATTATGGCATCCACTGGCATCATCCTTCTCCCTTGACAAATCCTCGAACTGAAATGGCGCAATTATGAGTTTTTGACTAAAAACCCAAAAAATGCCAAAAAACAAAAAGTTGCCGAAATAGGCCCAAAATTGGCATGCATGACCCTCAAGGGTCCATAGCAACATGCTCCGAAGCTGATGCCAAAATATCAAGGGCTGATATGCTTTTCCTTTCTTTTCGTTCCTGGTGCTTTCGCTTTGCCTTCTTCAATTTCTCTTGAGCTGCCTTTAATTTTCGCCTGGCAAACTGATTTAGCTTCTGAAAGTGATGAGTCTTCTTTCTTTGCAGCTCAAGATCCCTGTTCGCCCTCTCAAGTTTCATTTCCAAATGCTTGTTAGCTCTCTCAGGCCATGCTTCTTTGTTTTCCTCAATTTCTTGCTCAAGGAGTGCAGTGAGAGGAAAGGCTTGGAAATGGGCTTGTTCTTCTGCTCTCTGCTTTTCCAAGGCTCTTTTAAGCCCAATGGTCCTAGGCCTCTTCCGCCTAGGCTGATCTTCCTCTTCCTCCTCATCAAACTCACCAAGGAGTTCTTCTACCCTCGCTTGTGCCTTAGCTGCCTCCTTTTTATACTTGATGGCCCGTGCTTCATGGATAGCTGCATGAACTTTCATCTGTTTGTTTTCAACCTCCAAGAAGTGGTTGAAATTCCTCGCCCTTTGAAGATCTTCCTCTAATACCTCAATTTGCCCCTCTTTGTGAATGAGGAGGTTTTCAAGGAGGCGGGCCTCATTATCATTGTCATCGCTTGGGATAGGGATGACAGCTAATTCACCTCCATGCTTTGTACTCTCTCCAACTTTGCTTTTACCTTTGAAAGCCAATCTGGCGCTTTTCCTCCTTGGCATGATAGAAGATGTCTTTTTGGGCAATTTCCTCTTGCTAGGAACAACCTTTGTCACTGTTTGAGTGGCAGCCTTAGCTTGCTGTTCTTCATCTTGCACTTGCTGCTGTTCCTCATCATCTAGCTGCTGTCCCTCAATTTGTATCTGCTGCCCTTCACTTTCTCTACCCGCTCGTCTTTCATCACCTATCCGCCGTCCCCTTCATGGAACCCTAGTCGTCTCTCATCTCTAACTTCGCCGTTCTGGCCACCCTCCTTCCTCTCCTCCTGTTGACTTGGCTGTCCAGTAGTCATTTTGAGCCTTCTAGGAGTAGGCCTACTGGACAAAGGTACCGGGCGATGGATAGGCTGAGTGGGAGACACATGAACAGGAGGAACAGTAGAGAAGTCTGGATGGCTGATGAATAAATCCCATGGAACCTCTTTTTTCTCTAGCTGGTATAGGAAGATAATCTTGATCAAAGAATGATGAAAAAGAGAAGGGATTTGCTGAGGTGGGGCCTTCTTTTGGACAGTGGATGCCATTTTCTCTATGCTTTTGAACAAAAAGTAAGGGAGGTTTAGTTGCCTGCTTTTGGTAAAATGCATCAATAATCAGACATGGTAGGCATAAATTCGATTAAACCTCCCTTCACAAGTGAAATATTTCATGATGACTTTCATAAGTGGATCATAGCTGTCAAGGAGATATGAAAAAGGGAAGATAGCAGTGACAGCCTCTCTATGTTCAGGCTTGATGAAAGGTTTGTAATCCTCTAAGTCAAGATGAGCTTGTTTAAACCATTTTTCGCCATGATACGGGATCTTGGTGGCCTTGGACACATACCTTGGAGAAATTTTGAAATCAAGAACCGCCACTTGGAAGTGTTTTTCTTTGAATCTCAGGGCGCACAAGTGTGTTAATGGCGAAAAACTCTTGACTTCTTCTATCTTCTGGCAGAAATCAAGGCAGCCTACTTCATGGAAGTTGAAAAGTACAGATGGATGAGCATTAATCTCTTCTGTAGAGATGGGCTCATATCTTTTATGTGGACTGCTCCTGCTGTCTTGCCTTGGAGGAATTTTGACCTGAATATGCTTTGGAAGAGGTAAACTGCCTTCACTTTATGTAAAATGTCCTGTTGGAGTCAAACTGTGTCACTTTACTGCTTTGACAGATAGACAATGAGATTTGGATGTTTTGCAACAAGTTTTTTGTAATACACAACTTCTGCTCTTCCTAAAACCAGCTTTCTACCTTTGAATGTACCTCAGCCAGGCAAAATTTCTCAATAGGATACCATATAGTAAAGAGGAGACAGACTGCTGAGTAATTTTCCTGTGCACAGTGTTAAAAAGTCACCTTTTCTTGTGAATTTGTTAGAGGCCAATCAACACATTTATATCTATGTCTCCAAGGTAAAATCCAATCATTTAAACCCTGCTCTTCAGAAAGTGGTCTTCCACTTTGAAAATATCACAGTCAACAACTCTTCAATATGATATAATATAGTGGAAATAAAGGACAGACTGTATGAGGCAGGATGTATACAATGTCAAAGTTTCCCTGCTTGGTAATTTTTGGAAGTTAACAACACATCTTTGTATCTCTGCCTCAAGGTAGAATTTCAATGATTAACAACCCTGCCTTGTATAAGTGTGCCAATAGTCCACTGATCTTGCATCTATTGCAAACCACCATAAATATGTTTAGACAGTCAATACACAGGACTGGAGCAAAAATGACAGAGTTTAGAAGACTACAAAGTTTTTAGGCAGAAACTATGTGAGTTTTCTTTTTAAAACAATCAAGAGCCCCTTACACATGTAACCCTTAGCCTTTGTAGAAAAAATCCTTTGTTCCACCTGACATCCGCTTATCAAACAAGCATGAACACCCAAAGTCAATCAAGCAGCTACATAGCAAAAACTGTCTTTGTATGAGGAGCAGGAGCAACCTTACCCTGTGGTCTTTCAACTTATAAACAGCTCTTTGTCAAAAACCCCTTTTTCTGAGTGCACTTCACTGTTTTAATAATGTGGCAATGTTTTGAGGACAGTGTGAAATGTTTCTCTTTAGACCTAAACCCTGTCTCTTTATAACAAACTCTCTTTTTACCTCTTTAGAGGTTTCCTTTGAGGTGGCATTCAAAGATCTTGCACCAACAAACTACCTTTAAGCTAAAACACAGGTTTAGAAGATGAAACAGGCTGCTCTTAGTTTCAACACCAGCCTTTTCCTGTAGGTGCCCTAAATAACATTACTAGCATCTTATCACAGTCTCATACTCCGAATCACCATGTAGAAAACACTGTTTTTAGCTATAGTGACAGGGTTAGAAGGTTTTGAAAGCTTTGATACGAAACACCTGCAGTGGTTCAGCACACTGATCTCTTTATAGGTATTTCCAGCAGTGAATTTATCCTATAAACACAACTCCAAACTAGGGGCATTTTCATAGCAAAACCAACTGCCAAATATGGTGATATACCCAGTAAACTAGGACAAGCCGCTCTTTGATTTGTCTTTGAACTTGCTAGGCAACTTCTTTAACATATATATCGATAATCAAACTAGGTCACACTCAACAGTTTTGTTCTAACCCTTTCACTTCACACCACAGTTTCGATTTCAAACTTTCATGTTACTTAGCAATTGTTTTGGAACCGAGGGAGAAAAATGTGTGAAAATACCTCCAAATTTGATGAACAACCCTTGGGGAGAGCTGGAGCAGCACTGGAAAGCCTCCAATTATGTGCGGTGCTCTTTAAGGTCAGCACGGCGCGCAAACAATACCACCCGGGTGGCCTGTCGGGTCGGGCAGTCGGGCGGTCGGGCGCCGTGTACAGGCGCGTCGCACAACTGTACAGGCGCGTCGCGCCAACACTGGCCGCCTGTGTAAAACTGTTCCCAGGCGCGTCGCGCGGGTTTCCAGGCGCATCGCATGGCCAAAATTGCTGCAAAATTCTGCAATCTGACCCGAACTCTGCTTTGTTTGATGCTGTGAACACCTTGATTGCCGTTTTGAAAATGAAATCTCCTTCTTTGATTTACTCTTATGTTATTTCAAAACAAATCTTCAACGGTCACTTCTTTTTTAAATGCAAAAATGAAAATGTTTGGCTGGCTTTTGCAAGGCGTTTTAAAACCCCTTTGTTCCTTTTTATCCACAACCTTGGTGCATTTGCAAACTGGATTCCTAATTTGTGCTTGCATTTGAAGATTTCCGATGCTTTTAGACCATTTACTCATGGACCAACCCCTTTATGAAAACAAATATAGCTTAAAGCCAGAACTTTGTTTTATGCACAGGTGATAAAAAAGTGACTTCCAGTTTTGCTCTTTGGGTGACATTTTAACACCAAACTTCTCACTTTGAAAAATATTTCCATAACTTCCACATCATCTCTGCCACTATTTTACTGGTTTGTTTCTGAAGGACAGGGCTTGTTTTATCAACTTGTTTTGACAGCCCTTGGTCTTTGACAGCTTCTCCAACCTTTATCTACAGCAGGTGCCAAGTTTTACTGGTCTTCTTGGACCTTTGATCTAAGAAAAGCTTATCCTTTCAACACACTTTCTTGCTTATAGGTGTATCATTTGCGCTATATCTGTCCTTTGGAATGATGAAAACTGTGTTTGTTTTAAGACATTTAAACAGTGACAGTTTATCAAAACAAACTCCTTTTGCCTATTCATAAAATTGTATACCTATTCACCATGTCCATCTTGGGTGTATATCTGAAAGGATAAGCTTGTGAAGCAGGAAAAACAGGGTTCTTTGATACACAGTTACCATTTTGCTTTGACCAGTGTATTGACCTTTTTGTAATAGGACCATTTCATAGCTCAACTCTGTCCACTGTTTTACCTTCTTGGTGATTCATAGGCTTCTCTTTGGATTGTAAGTGCCATTTTTGGTTGCATCCCTTCATACCATAATTCTATGTTTATTTTGAAAGGCGCTCCTTTAGACTTTTGGCATGTGACAGTGGGGTATTGTTTGACCCTCTCTCTTTAAGGAAACTGCCCCCCCTTTTTTTTTGTATCAATGACCTGCATATATTCAATATTGTCTCCTGTCTACTATAGATATAGTTCGACAGACATTCCCATTTGAATAGGAAAACCAATACTTTTAAATCATAAACCCTAACTTTTACCTGTGTACAGACTTTTGCTTTCTTTCATTGTCTCTTTTCACTGCACCTTTTGACCAATCAGTCTTCAACAAAATCCAATGCTTTGGCCATCTGCTCATAATGGAGGAAGCTCTTCATCAGGTAAAGTATCTGAAGGTTGTTTGAAAAATCTGTTTGACACAGATTTTCCCTGGATGTGATGGTAAGAAAACCACTTGAAAAACATCAATACTAGCACCTCTGCTTGCAATCATCACTGTGCTTCAGAAAAACCCTAGCCAAAGTGACACTGTCTCCCTGCACTGCTCTGAGGGTGACTGAAATATCATTATTTGCTTTAGTCAACTTATGACAGATTTTTGAAAGATAATCTCTGTGACTATGGAGGTCAGCACCCTTTGAAAGACAAACAACTTTTCTTCTGCCTAGGTGATGATATGATCTGTCAGCATTTCTTCAAATTGGTCTTGTTGGAACAGTAGTTTGCTTATGATCAGAATGGTTTTTACCAATGATATGCCTCTCTAAAGTTTCATCATTTCACATGATTTGAAAACTTCTCATGACTTCCTTTACAAGACCAAACTCTGTTTTCCTTTGAACTTGCATTTTTCAGGCTCTATCCCTGTTATGATCATTATTCACACTCAGAAAAACCTGGAGTCTCTGTTTCCCTTGTTCAGTCAAAAGCAAACCTGGGTTTCTGCATTTCCTTTAAGTCAATACTGGCCAGCGCCCTCTACTTGTAGATGAAGGAGGTGCCCTAACCCTCTGCTTGTAAATGAAGGAGGTTCTGGGCCATGACAATTTACCAGTTTGCTGTGACAGTGGTGTTTTTCTCTTATTGTGATTTTCATGCTGGAAGGAAAACTGCAAGGTCTTGATGAGTGACTTTCTGTTTTGCAGATCTATCTCAGGCTCATGTTACATTTAGAAGCAGCTGTTCTTCTAACTGTAGATTCAAGCATTTCCTCCCGAGATGAAGTTATATTTCCTGCCTTTGTAGAAACCATAAAACACTGTGAAACACCTAATAGTCAGCTTGAGATTGGGGTTTATGCAGTGCTGAGACCTAGGGATATAAGTGGCGCGACTTAGAGCTGTTTGTCAATTTCATTTGCAGAGTGGGAGGTCAGTCATGGTTGGTCTGTAGCAGATGGAGGCTTTTTGGCTTTTTGATGATTGCCAAGGGTAAAATGTCTTAAAGTGCCACTTCCTAACATAGGGGAGACTTTTGCAACATACTTGGACTTTTCCTTTTGGAGTTGATGGGCAGACAAATAGGGCTGAAGCTAGATAGGATAGTGATAATGAGGTTTTGATTTTGACATGGGTGGACTGAAAAGTAGAAGGGCGAAAAAAGTTTTATGAGGGTTTTTTAGATGACATATTGACATAAGGAAATCAGTTTCTAGAAAACTCAGCTGTAGATATAGTCATCACTAACATGTAAAAAATATTGATGGCTAACAGTGGCTCCATTTGGGGAGGGCAGCTCCTCGTCAGGAGGTGTCCAGAATTCAGATCTTTGGCTTATGAAGACCAATGCCTTATCCATTGGCGCAAAATTTTACCCTTCTCTTGATGTTATTTCTGAAAAGTGACAGCATGGTTAATCATCAATGATACTTCTACCTACCCCACTATCTTTCCTAACATTTTTTCTTCTCTTTGGCGCATTTGAACTAGCAGCCTTTTGACAATGCATATTTTTATTTTTGCAAAATGAACCTATCTATTTCTACTCTTATATCTGCCGGGAGTTCAGATTAAGCTGATGAACTCCTTCATTTCTCTACCTAAAACTAGATCGACTGTCAAGATTAAGCAGTTTGACAGGATTTCATTCTCTAATCCACAACATGAAATTCAAAAATGATCAAATCAGGATTAGGCAGTCTGATTTGTCATGCATTTGCGGCATAAAAGACAAGCTGCACACAAATGTTATTTTGCAACAAAAGGAAACTAGACAAGCGGGGCTAAGATGTACAATGTGTTTTTCATCCCTCGCTTCTCTCTTTGGTTCTGTTTTTAGGCATGTGGAACCAGAATCTCTCCCTAATCTAAGCTCTGTGATAAGTCAATCTTACACAATGTTGACTATCTTTGCACTCACTAACTTATCAGCAAATAAATTTAAACATGCTCAGCTATGATTAGGCTAGATAGCTGAACAAGACTTTGAAGCACTAGTAGCGGCATTTAGACTTGCTCGCTTTCTGAAAGACTATTTTTTTGGAACATGGGGCTTTTGTCCTATCTTCACTCGCCCTCTTTTCTGTTTTTACTATTTTTGACTTTTCTATCTTTTACTATTTTTGACTTTTCTATCTTTTCAATATTTCAAACAATGGTATGTACAATGAATGAAAGTGTCCCAAACTCAAAAATCTTGGAAATGACGGAATTTAAGCATCTTATCCTCGTAAGGATCTCCTCTCACCCTTGGCCCACTTAATTCTTGAAAGGAAAAATTTGGGAAATTCTCTCTCTCTAACATGACATAGGGATTCATGTAAGAATCTTTGAACAGCCCGGTATCTTCCCTCTGCACCTCTTTGAATATCTGGTTTCCACTCCTTTCCCTACTGTATGCTTTCCTTAGGTAATTCATGTACTCTTGGTCATTCTTGAAATAGATAATGACATCATCAAGGTATGCAAAAATGCAGAAATTTAAAACTGGGAACATGGCCTTCATGAACAGATTTCTGATATTAGGTGGTTTTGCAATTTTGAACTTGAAATCTGATCTACCTCCCGCAAATTTGAAAAAATCTTTAAGCTGTCTACTTTGCAAGGGAATCTTATGATCATGACCTGAAACATCATCTTGCGAAAATACATGATTAAAAGCACTTTTATTTGGTAAATCATGGTCTTGGGTAGAAAAAACATATTTTCTGTTATAGGGATATGTAGTATTACTTCTAAAATCAAAGCAGACTCTATGGCCATCTGTTTTATCCCTGATTATTTCAGTTTGTTTTAGATTGTTGTGTTTTCTCTTGTCAAAGCTGTTCTTTGAGGGGAAGGTATTGACACAGTAGTTTCCCTTGCTTTTTCTGTAGAAATTGGTATTCTGCATGAGATTTCTGATTTTAGCATTTCTAAGTTCTTCATGAAAAGACAGAATATGAGCCAATTTCAGTAGTTCAGGTATGTTGGGATTGCAACTGTCATCCTTGCTCATAAGAAGTTTATCTGGCATTTTCTCAAGATTTTGAGCTGCTGAGGTTATAGTTAAAGCTTTTTTTGCAGTAGGAGGGTCACATGATGGTAAATCTTTGAGGTATGGTAGAAACATTAAACTCCCGTGCTCCCGGGTTCCAAACAGGTTTATGATGTGTAGGTCTTCTAAAGCTTTTACCCGGAAGAAATTTCCACAAGTTACTATTGGTTTTTGACTAAAGCTAGAGCAATTTGCTTGATAGTACATAAGAGTTTGCGCTTCTTGCTCTAATCCTACTTTGGAAAGGAGAAACTTACTTTCCTCAAGACACAACTGTTCATGATCATGGTAGTTTTGAGTGTCTAGTTCATCATAAGGCACCAGGGACAACTGATGTGGTGGATCTAAGTCTACATCAGTTTCTTCTGACTCTTCCTCCATGTTTACATCAATATGCATAATGAAAGAGTTTAAGTCGGAACGCAAAGAAAAAATTGGAATGTTATCTGGCCTATCTTGACTGCTAATCATGTATTTCATGTGCGATTCGCGGTAGAGTATTCTGGTTTGACCAAACACAGGAATGGTGGCATATGACATGTCCAGTTGGATATTCCCTTGGAGTTTGGCTCCCCAAGATCTGGATAGGAGCATCCCGTACTTGGGAGGAATGTCTGCTACTACTATATCCATGATTAGATGTTTCGCGGGTATTTGGGCCAGACTAAAACAAAGGTCTTTGATCAAACCCAGGCATTGGACTCTGCTTGAATCAAATGAATATAAGTCTTTGTATGGTCTTGTGATTTCCAAGCCTAATCTTTCCATTACTACCTTCGGCATAAGATTATGCGAGGCGCCGGATTCTAGCATGGCATTGTGGAGGATTTGGTCGTGGATGTTTAGGCTAATGTAAAATGGAAGAGTAGCTCCCTCTTGGAATTTTCCCTCTACCTTTGGACCAAACAATACTTCAGGAGTGTCATCAGTGAGATTAACAGTGTTTGCATCATTCCCTAGATTTAAAACTTTTAGTACTTGGGATTTATAAGAGTTTTGGGCAATGAGTTCAGTAAGAGGCATGGTGATCTTGATCTTGGCGATTTCGCCTTCAAAGCTAAAAGGCAGTTGAAGTTTAGATATGTTTGTTTCAGCTTTTTCAGCCACGACCTTGTCTATGTTTTGAGTTTGTTGACCTTGTTTAGGGATTTTGTTTGCCATAGTTGTTTCGGTGACTTTTGTAGAAGTACCAGGAGTATTTGAGAGAGGACTAGTTTGGGTAACTTTGGCTTGGTTTTGGTCAGTTTTCTCAACCTTGATTTTGTCATTGCCTACTGCTTTCTTGAGGATGGTATTAGGGACTTTAGCAGTATCTGAGTTACCTTTCTTGGCATTATCTTGGTTTCTTTTGCTTCTAAGGTCATATTGCCTGTGATCTTCTATAATCGCATTCTGAAAATCTATGGAAGGGTCGCCAAGATCTTCATAGTTGGTCTCATCTGGATTAGGAGAAAAGAACGCTTGTTCTTCTTCTGTGAGGTACACCTCACTCTCATTATCAGATCCTATGAGGTTTAAATGATGTTCATCAAGAGGTTCTGTATCTCTATCATCCTCTTCCACATAGTTTTCATTGAATGGTGGCCTAATCTGTTGGTCATTTTCCCTAGGTCTGTTTTGGGGTTGTTCCCTCCTAAAGTTTTGGTTCTGGTTTCTGTTTGGAGGGTTTGGCTGGTTTTCCCTAATAGGAGCTTTTTCATTAATCTTTTCCCACATTTTGGCCATGGATTTGACTAAGTCATCTATTCTGGGATCTAGGGAAGGTGATGAAGTGGAGACCTCATCCTTGTATGTGACCTTTCTTTCTGATCTAGTCCTGGCCCTTTTTTATGCTAAGTTGGCATATGCTTTTATGGCTATTTGTTGCATTTCCTCTAAGGTAGGGGGATCTTTGTCTCTCAGATGATATGTCATGTCTGGATCGAAACCCTCAGGGAATTTTTCCAAGGCTAGACCAAGTGGGGGTTTGAAATGAGGTGGTAGGGAGTTATATACACTGTTGAACCTAGTGCAGTAAGCTTGAACACTTTCCCCATTTTCCCGTTTTAGATTGTTATATTCTGACAGGATTTGAATGGGGTTTCTTCGGATTTCCCACCTATTTCTGAAGACTTGATGTAGTTCTGGGATATCATGGATGCTGTTTGGAGTCAAGCTTTTGAACCATGCTTTAGGTTCACCACCAAGACTTTGGGCAAATATTCTCATTCTGACAGTCTCGTCTTGTACCTCTAGGTATTCATAAGCATCAGTCATCCTACTTATATGCTGTTGAGGTGTGGTGGTGTCTTCTCCAGTAAAGTGTGGGATTTTTTCTTGATATTTGTTTGGGAGAGGAGCTAAAGGCGGTGGCAACACCAAAGGTGCGTACCAGGCTGCCATGACTGGAGCTAATGGATGATGTACAAGATGAGGACTAGTAGGCTGAAATGAAGTGGTTTGAACAGTGGTGGTTTGACCAGGGGTGGCGGATGAACTTGGACTAGTGATCTGGTTTTGAGCAGATCTGGGATGATAGGAGCCAAACTGATAAAGAAGTTGGAAATTAGGAGGAGTGGTAGGTGAAGCTTCTCTACTAGGACTCTATGGTGGGTTTAGGGGTTCAAGATCGTCAAAGTTTATCTTACTATATGATTTTCTTCTGGGAAGAGTTTGTGATGACTCTAGTTCCAAAGGTGAATCTAGTAGGATAGTGCGATGTTTAGGCACAGATCTTGTTCTACGGATGGATGATTCTTCGTGAAGCCAGATTTTAGATCCAGAGTCTAAAGAGAATGGTATTGGTGAATGTTTTGGATGAGTGGTTTCTCTATAGTTCTACTAACGTGAAGGATGGTCAAAAATAAAAAGGATGAACTAGTGGAGTCGCCAGGTGGAACTGGGTTGTTTTGTGAAGATAGCTATGGTCCACCACCAGTAACTAATCTGAGAATGTTTTTGGATTTTCTGAGTTTTATGTGCAGCCTATGATTTGTTAAAGTATCCTAGACTTGTTTCAACACTTTGCTAGGGTGATGAGAACAAAAAGAGTTTACTCTAAAAAATGGGTCTATGGACTGCTTGCTTGTTTATGGTACCTAAAAGACCAAAGAGTCTATAAGAGTTTGCTGGACTATTATGTACTCAGTGTCCCACCATCTCCCGCTATGTTAGTGAGCGATGGGATAGGTCTATCGGATAGTAGCCTAGAGTTTGGTAAAATAGTAAGGCTTACTAGAGGTTAGTGGAGTCGCCAGGTGGATTATCAGTTTGTTTTGAGATATACTTGTATGGTCCACCACCAATACTGTCAAAAACCAATCTAAGGGAGTGTTTTGGGGTTTTTTGAGTTTTATGTGCCTACAAGGTTTGGAAGAGTTTTCTATAACTGACTCATCATTTTGCTAAGATGGTGAAAGAGCTATTTTCTACCCTTCAGACAATATCTAAGTTTACTAAGCTTGATTGAGACTTCAAAAGTTACTAAGGTGTACTTAGATTGTCACTAACTCAGAAGGTCCTACTGTGAGTGTCACTATGTTAGTGAGCAGTGGGATAAGTCAATCAGATAGTTTTCTCAAAAGTCTCTAAAGATGAGGGAAACTAAGTTTTTTGTTACTCAGAGTCCCACCGTGATCGCCATTATGTTAGGGTCCCGTGATTTGGCCGATTGGTGAGCCAAATGACGATGTAACATCAAACCAAGCTTTGGAGCCCAAGGACCTAGCCTTCCTGGACTCAGAGAGGGCTCTCTCTATTATATGCAAAAGATATCGGTGTGTTTGCTTATGGTGTTCTGATATTAGGCTAGTTATGAAGTGAGTTTTTTGATTTTTGGTTTTTAAGTTTGTGAGGGATAAAACTGATCAAAGATGTAAAAATGGATAGCAAGAAGTCAGATCAATTGGGCTATGGGGTCAAACAGGTCAAGGAAGCTATGAGATGATGATGCAAGGTTGCTGTAGGGCCGATTTGATTCACGGTAGAAGGGATCTTTGGGCAGAATGGGGTAAATGGACAACAAGTTTGTGAAAGACAAGGGATTTCAAGTGTAACTAGTTGATAGCAGACATAAACATGTTATAGCAAGCCATTAATCATGCTAAATGTAACTATGAGCTAATTAAAACATTGAAATCAAACATTCCAGCCATACATAGAGGTATAAGACCCTCTAACTTCGGGAAATGGCTATCAGACTTTGGGGAAAACACATAAGACAAACTAACAACTCATAAACTACGCCGAAATGCCTAAACATAGTCTCTAAGTCATTGGGCACTTTGACAAACAAGCTTTCATAGTTTTAGGCAAAGGGCTAGATCGGGACTAGTCCTCTTTGGTTCAACAAGATGATCGACAAATCAGTCAAAGAGAAAGTTTTATGGACAGAACTATGGAAAGCTTATAGGTAGGCAGGGCACACCATACATCCTACTCAACATGCATAGAACTTGTAAATAAAACTAGCAAACATTACCCTTAAGTTACTAAAGAGCAGTTAAGAATTCTTTAGCATAACTAAGGAAGAAGAAAACATCAAGCTATGAAGATTCAGGAATTTTGAGGTGCCTCCATGGGCATGTCTCAAAACTAATCTCTACTGATCTATAGCAGCAAGAAGCATGTATTATGGATGAAAACTAGAAGACAACAACAAAGCAATAAAAACTATACCATTCTACCATGTCATGGAATCCATCAACAATCCTTCATCATTCCTCAAAAGCATCCAAGAGGCAGTCCAAAAATCATAACGCAAGTGTATTCTTCAAAGCTCATATGACCAATGTATTAATTCTTCTCTCAAGTTCAGCCTCTGATTTACAATGAAACCCATGGAATAAATAGGCTTGAGGGAGGAAAACCTCATGGAGCAACTAGCTATCCCATTGGCCAAGTCAAAATATTTAAACTTGTCCTTGAGGCTTTGCAAAGCCCAAGGCACAAAATATCCCATAAAATATCTAAAAACTGCTAAAAACGGAAATTATATTGACTTTACATCATTTCCCAAGGATAAAAATAGCTTAACGCACATTTGGGAAAAGCAGATTTTTGAGGTTCAAAAATTACAAAAATACTTCATATTTATGCCTGAAAAAGGTCCCCTGACTTGCTGGAGGCAATTGGCAGCCTTCCCGATGTCGAAACGAGGCTCATGATATCTCGTTGGAAATCTCTCTGTGTCTACTTTCCGACGCAACTGAAATCATCTCAATCTGATGTCTGGAAGTTTCCCAAAACTGTACCTGTGTTCAAAAACCCAGAAAATAGCAGACTGCTGATATGGCGGGCAGAATGTACAAAAAGAGGGCATTTTTCGCCAATTTGAGGGGGCGAATGATCTCCGAATGCCCTAAAAATTGCTGGGGACCTGCTCATAGAATTATGGCATCCACTGGCATCATCCTTCTCCCTTGACAAATCCTCGAACTGAAATGGCGCGATTATGAGTTTTTGACTAAAAACCCAAAAAATGCCAAAAAACAAAAAGTTGCCGAAATAGGCCCAAAATTGGCATGCATGACCCTCAAGGGTCCATAGCAACATGCTCCGAAGCTGATGCCAAAATATCAAGGGCTGATATGCTTTTCCCCTCTTTTCGTGCCTGGCGCCTCCCCTTTGCCTTCTTCAATTTCTCTTGAGCTGCCTTTAATTTTCGCCTGGCAAACTGATTTAGCTTCTGAAAGTGATGAGTTCTCTTTCTTTGCAGCTCAAGATCTCTGTTCACCCTCTCAAGTTTCATTTCCAAGTGCTTGTTAGCTCTTTCAAGCCATGCTTCTTTGTTTTCTTCAATTTCCTGCTCAAGGAGTGTAGTGAGAGAAAAGGCTTGGAAATGGGCTTGTTCTTCTGCTCTTTGCTTTTCCAAGGCTCTTTTAAGCCCGATGGTCCTAGGCCTCTTCCGCCTAGGCTGATCTTCCTCTTCCTCCTCATCAAACTCACCAATGAGTTCTTCTATCCTCGCTTGCGCCTTAGCTGCCTCCTTTTTATACTTGATTGCTCGTGCTTCATGGATAGCTGCATGAACATTCATCTGTTTGTTTTCAACCTCCAAGAAGTGGTTGAAATTCCTTGCCCTTTGGAGATCTTCCTCTAATGCCTCAATTTGCCCCTCTTTGTGAATGAGGAGGTTTTCAAGGAGGCGGGCCTCATTATCACTGTCATCGCTTTGGATAGGGATGACAGCTAATTCACCTCCATGCTTTGTACTTTCTCCAACTTTGCTTTTACCTTTGAAAGCCAATCTGGCGCTTTTCCTCCTTGGCATGATAGAAGATGTCTTTTTGGGAAATTTCCTCTTGCTAGGAACAACCTTTGTCACTGTTTGAGTGGCAGCCTTAGCTTGCTATTCTTCATCTTGCACTTGTTGCTGTTCCTCATCATCTAGCTATTGTCCCTCAATTTGTATCTGCTGCCCTTCACTTTCTATCTGCTGTCCTTCATCATCTACCTGCTGCTGGCCCTCATCATGGACCTGCTGTCTTTCATCACCTATCTGCTGCTGTCCCTCATCATGGACCTGCTGCTGGCCCTCATCTCTAATCTGCTGCTGTCTACTACCCTCTCCTTCCTCCTGTTGACTTGACTGTCTAGTAGTCATTCTGAGCCTCTTAGGAGTAGGCCTACTAGACAAAGGTACCGGGCGATGGATAGGCTGAGTGGGAGACACATGAACAAGAGGAACAGTAGAGAAGTCTGGATGGCTGATGAATAAGTCCCATGGCACCTCTTTCTTCTCTAGCTGGTATAAGAAGATAATCTTGATCAAAGAATGATGAAAAAGAGAAGGGATTTGCTGAGGTGGGGCCTTCTTTTGGACAGTAGATGCCATTTTCTCTATGCTTTTGGACAAAAAGTAAGGGAGGTTTAGTTGCCTGCTTCTAGTAAAATGCATCAATAAATGGACATGGTAGGCATAAATTCGATCAAACCTCCCTTCACAAGTGAAATATTTCATTATGGCTTTCATAAGCGGAGCATAACTGTCAAGCAGATATGAAAAAGGGAAAATAGCAGTGACAGCCTCTCTATGTTCAGGCTTGATGAAAGGTTTGTAATCCTCTAAATCAAGATGAGCTTGTTTAAACCACTTTTCGCCATGATACGGGATCTTGGTGGCCTTGGACACATACCTTGGAGAAATTTTGAAATCAAGACCTGCCACTTGGAAGTGTTTTTCTTTGAATCTCAGGGCGCACAAGTGTGTTAATGGCGAAAAACTCTTGACTTATTCTATCTTCTGGCAGAAATCAAGGCAACCTACTTCATGGAAGTTGAAAAGTACAGATGGATGAGCATTAATCTCTTCTGTAGAGATGGGCTCATATCTTTTATGTGGACCGCTCCTGCTGTCTTGCCTTGGAGGTATTTTGACCTGAATATGCTTTGGAAGAGGCAAACTGCCTTCACTGTGTGTAAAATGCCCTGCTGGAGTCAAACTGTGTCAATATGCTGCTTGGACAGATAAACAATGTGATTTGGATGGTTTTCAACAATGTTACTTTGAATACATAACCTCTGCTATCTTAAAACTTAGCCTTCTACCTTTGAATGTACCTCAGCCAGGCAGATTTCTCAATAGGGTACCATATAACAAAGAGAAGACAGACTACCAGGAAATTTTCCTGTGCACAGTGTTAAAAAGTCACCTTTTCTTGTGAATTTGTCAGAGGTCAATCAACACACCTACATCTCTGTCTTCAATGTAAAATTCAATCATCAAAAAACTATTTTAAAGTGGCCCTACACCTTAAAACAATCACTAACACTTAGTATGTTCACACTTAGTGGAATAACTACGTACCTTGGATGAGACAGATGTATACGTTGTCAAATTCACTCGTTCGTGAATTTTTAGATGTCACAATACTCCTATATTCGCCTCAAGGTAGAATTTCAAGGATTAACCAATTGCTCTTCTCTTGAGTGCAAATAAAACAACAAACTTATGGACATGCAACAACCGTGTAGGTATACAATCAAATTTTACCGCTCTAAACAAGGTGACAGAGTTTGGAAAATGCCTCAAAAAGTTTCAACAAGGCTTGCAAGGGTTTTACTCTGCAGCACAAGCAAGACCCTTACCCATATACTTTCTCTGGTTATGTTAGAAAAGCCTTTGCTTTAGATGGATAACAGCTTGTTAATAAGCTTTGAAAAACACAAAGCTATGAACCAACAACACAGTGAATATTGTTTCTTTGTGAGGAGCATGAGCAGCCTTCCCCTGTAGTTTCAAACTGTAAACATCTGCTTGATCAAGAATCCTTTCCCCTTTTAAACCTCACTGTTCTCTATATGTGTGTTACCCCACCAAAAGGATCATACACAGGCAAATTTAACCTTCATTGTGTGCATACATCCGAACTCACTGTTTATGGAACAATGGTGACAATGTTTAAACAAGCTCCATGGTTTTAATAAGGGTATCGTAGTGTACCATTTCTTCCCATAACCTAAGCACTCGTTTAAACACAAACCCCGCTTCTTTATACCCTCCTTGCCTTACCCGAGGCTTCTTTTGAAGTAGCAGTCAAGATCTTGTAACCAACAAACTCCTTTTAATCAAAACACAGTTCTTTATAGGAAAAACCTCTGTCTTTCGATTGTTTTGAAGATGAAACAAGCTGCTCTTAATCTCAAAACCAAGTATCCCTGTAGGTGTTTTTTGAATGACACAGTCAGCACTTTATCACAGTTCAACACTTCGCACCACCGTGTAGGAAACACCGTTTTTTAGCTATAGCAGTGTAGTTTAGAAGGTTCGAAAACTTTTTTAAAACACCTGTAGTGGTTCAGCACACTGATCTCTTTATAGGTACTTCCAGCAGTGAATTTATCCCATAAACACCATTCCAAACTAGGGCCACAGTTTGAGTTTAAATTTTCATGTTACTTGGCAAATATTTGAAATCGAGAAGGAAGATATATGAGAATACCTTCAATTTTGATGAGAAAATCCTTTGAGAGGGTTGGAGTAGCAACGAAGGTCTTCAAAGTATGCGCGGCACTCTTTAATGTCAGCACGACGCGCAAAATTACACCCGGGTGGCCTGTCGGGTGGTCGGGCGCCCTGTACAGGCGCGTCGCGCCACTGTACAGGCGCGTCGCGCATGAACTGACCGACAGTGTAAACGCGCTCCCAGGCGCGTCGCGCGGGCTTCCAGGCGCGTCGCTCGGCGTCTTAACAGTGAAAAACGCTGCAAATTGACCCGATTTCTGCTTTGTTTGATGCTGTGAACACCTTGATTGCCGTTTTGAAAATGAAATCTCCCTCTTCGATTTATTCTTATGTCATTTCAACACAACTTTTCAACGGTTACTTCTCTTTTTTTTTTAAATGCAAAACGAGAGAACTCTGTTTTGTGCACAGCTGATAGAAAAGTGACCTCCAGTTTTGGTCTTTGGGTGATAAACACCGAACTTCAGACTTTGACAAATAACTCAATAACTTCCACATCACCTCTGCCACCGTTTTAAAGATGCTGGTGATATTTATGAGGCAAAGTAACCCTTCTTTTTAAAACTCTCAAGAGAATACCTGAGTTCTGACTTGTTTCTGAGAGGACGGGGTTTTGTAAACCTGTTTTGACAGTCTCAGTTTTTTAACAGCTGCCTCAACCTTTTCTCTAATTCAGGGGTCAAGTTTACTGACATAATTCGGATTTGGTTATGGTTTCTTGATTACAAGAAGGCGCCCCCTTTTCCCAAAATAATTTCCTGCCTGTAGGTACATTACCTATGATATGTCTATCCTTTTGAATAATGAGAAAGATGCATTTGTTTCAAACTCCCAAAACACTGATAACCTATCAAAACCACTTCTTTGTCTATTCATAACTGGTATGCCTATTCACCATGTCCCTCATGGGCATATATCTGAAAGGATAAGTCAGAAGCAAAGAAAATGGGTGGTTCTTTGATACACAGCTATCATTTTGCTTTGACCATTGCATTGACCTTTTTGTAATACAATAATTCCATAGCTCACCTCTTTTCACTGTTTTACTTTCTTGGTGATAGTTTAAAAGAGAAAACCACACAAGGTCTGTTGAAGGGCTTTGAAAGCCATTTTGTCATTTTTAAAAGGAGATGGTCTGTCTTCTACCAATTGTTTGGTAATTGCTGCTTCCAAGCGATTTATGAGCTTCTTCCTGGACTATAAGTGCCATCTTTTGGGTTGCATGCTTTCTCACTATATTTCTCTGTTTACTCAAAAGGAGTTCCCTTTAACATTCTTGGCATGTGACAGTGAAGTGACTGTGTGGCCTCTTCTCCTAAGAAAACTGCCCTTTTTGGTATCAATGCATACATATTCATATTGTTTCCTATCCATCATGATGTATTTCTTGAAAGACATTTTCCTATGTGTAATGCATTTTGAAATATAAACACCATCTTTCACCTGTGTACAGTCTTCTATTTACTTCCTTTGTATCCTTCCACTGCAACTTTTGACCAAATCAGTTTTCAACAATATGCAATGCTTTGGCCATCTGCTCATAAATGGAGGAGGCCTTTCACTGAGCAAAGTATCTGGAGATTATTTGATAATGCTGCATGACAAGGATTTTCTTGGATTATGATGGTAAGCAACCAACTTTAAAAAGAACATCAATACTGTCACCTCTGCTTTCAATCACCACTATGCTTCAGAAAAACCCTAGTCAAAATGTCATTGTCTCACTGTACTGTTCTGAGGGTGACTGAAATGTCATCATTTGTTTTGGTCATCTCATGAAAAATTATTTGAAGGATAGTCTCTGTGACTATGGAGGTCAGTTCCTTTTGAAAAACAAAACACCTTTCCTTCTGCCTGTGTAATGACATGTTTTGTCAGCACCTCTTAAATTTGATCTTGTGGACAAGCAGGTTGCTTATGATTGGAATTTTTACTAATGACCTGCCTTTCTAAAGTTTAACAATTCACATAATTTGAAAACTTCAAATGACCTCCTTTATCAGACCAAACTCTGTTTTCCTTTGAACTTGCATACTTCAGACTCAATCCCTGTTATGATCATCACTCACTCAGAAAACCTGGAGTTGTTGTTTCATTTTTCAGTAAAAGGCAAACCTGGGCTTCTACAATCCTTTAAGTCAATACTGGCCAGCGCCCTCTGCTTGTAGATGAAGGAGGCGCCCTAACCCTCTGCTTGTAAATGAAGGAGGTTCTGGGCCATGACAATTTACCAGTTTGCTGAGACAGTGGTGTCCTTTTCTTACTGTGATTTTCATGCTGGAAGGAGAATGCAAGGTTTTGATGAGTGGCTCTCTGTTTTGCAGACATATCTCAAGCTCATGTTACATTTAGAAGCAGTTGTTCTTCTAACTGTAGATTCAAGCATTTCCTCCTGAGATGAAGTTATATTTCCTGCCTTTGTAGAAACCATAAAACACTGTGAAACACCTAATAGTCAGCTTGAGATTGGGGTTTATGCAGTGCTGAGACCTAGGGATATAAGTGGCGCGACTTAGAGCTGTTTGTCAATTTCATTTGCAGAGTGGGAGGTCAGTTATGGTTGGTCTGTAACAGATGGAGGCTTTTTGGCTTTTTGATGATCGCCAAGGGTAAAATGTCTTAAAGCGCCACTTCCTAACATAGGGGATACTTTTGAAACAGATTTGGATTTTCCTTTTAAAGCTGATGGGCAGATCAGGGGCTGAAGCCAGGTAGGATAGTGATAATGGGGTTTTGATTTCGACAAGGGTGGACTGACAAGTAGAAGGGCAAAAACGTTTTAGGAGGGTTTTCTAGATGACATATTGACATAAGGAAATCAGCTTCTAAAAAACTCAGTTGTAGATATAGTCATCACTAACATGTAAAAAATACTGATGGCTTGGGACAACATAGTAACCATCTACTTCTAACCTGTGTTTTGGGTTGGGATTAGGAGGGGGTGTGTGAAAGAGTGGTATAATAGCTTCCAGGTTCAACACTTAGAATTTATATGCTCTATCATGGGTAAAAATTAAAGAGAAGGTTCCTTCCAAGACCTTGGAGATTAAGTTGGTACTCTGTTATGAAGATAACATAGAAAAGGGGATTTCATATTGAATTTTAGAAAATTTATAAAGCATAGTCTTAGGTGTTAAAATACGACTTGTGATTGATTGAAGGCATGCAGTATGGTTGATATGCTTATCTTGTGATTTAATTATGTAGCATGGTACTAACGATTTATATGATTTTATTATTATTGATGTGCTAACTTACAATGTGTTGCACAACTAGCCTTGTACTAGCAGACTTCCAACTATGAGCCAAGGTGATCATTCTTATTATGTTTTAAGGTTGTTAAAATCTAACAATGGTGTGTGTGTGTGTGTGACAACACATGAAAGACACCAAGGTCTAAAGAAATGAAGACATGAATGGTGCAATATAACTTTGACAAATCACAAAATGGATATAAAGAACCAAGAAGATATTAGGATGAAATATAAATTGATTATTAAGGAATGACAGACTCTCCTGATTTGATGGACATGCTGAGAAGCCTAAAAGTTTGAATAAGAAGCTATAAAGCTGACAATGAGAGGCTTGTCAAAGCACAAGAGAGGCAAGCATAAGTGAATGCAATCCTATTGCAGAGTATTTTATACTTACAAAGGAAAAAACAACACGAGTCCAGAGCTATTCATAGGGAAAGGAAGAGTACCTTAGAGCAAGAAGAAATAACCAATGTGGTAGATGGGAGCAGATCCAAAAAGAGATAGATATTTCCAAGTGAAGAGATGATAAAATGAGGCACTTCACTAAACACCCTAGAGTAGAGTACCAACATCCAGGAGCATATTGAAGGTACTCCCAAAAGGCATTATCAACATCATCATCATCATGATAGAAGAAGGTAAAAATAATATGTACCAGAGGAGTTTAAGAAAGTTAATCCTTTTACTTTTGATGGTGAGACGAATCAGTTAGAGGATACAAAATCCTAGCTACAGGGACTGAGGAAGTTATTTAGAGTTCATGGCTACTTATAGAACAGGAAAGTGAATATATCTACTTTCCACCTAAAGGGTAAGGCTGACATCTGGTGGGAAGATCTGAAAAATGTGAAAGGCATAAAATAAGAAGAGTTGTCGTGGAAGGAATTTGGGGTACATTTAGGGACAAGTATCTATTTGAGAAATACTTTAATAACAAGGCTAAGTAATTATATGATATCAATATGGGATCAATGTCATACAAATAGTATACCATTAAATTCCCGAAGCTTTTAAGATATGTTAACTTCCTTAAGGATGAAAAGGAAAATATTCATCAATACATCAATGGGTTTCCATTAGCATTTAAAGATTGAATTGAATTTGATGATCCACATACCCTTGAAGAGGAAATTAAAAGGTTGAAACACTGCTATGAGTAGTCTGGACACAGGTCATAGCTTAAGGTTGGAAGCCTCAAAATTAGAATAAAAAGGTAGGGAATTTCTAGAGAATGGCCTGAGGAGAAGGAAAGGAATTCCACCAACAATAGAGTATCAACATAGTTTATGAAGGACAACATGCTTAGGAAAAAGAAGAGGATGGGTCATGGAAGAAGACCATAGTAGGATGGAACTGCAGAGAGAACCATCTATGTAGAGACTTCCCCCAGATATAGAGAAATCAATTGGGTTTTCATATTGTGCAAGGAGCACTCACAATGGAGGGCATAGCTTGAAACGTGCCCGAAACCTATGCAACTATGGAAGATAGGTACACTGGCCATCTAACATCAAGGGTCCAAATGGATGATTAGATACCAATTATGTATCCATTTTGATATTGTTGAGGCAATATAATTAATTGTAAACAATTATGCAATGGTTGAGTTAATTGTTGTGGATGGTCGTAGTAGAAGACACTGAATTAAATTGTGGAAAGTGCTCAGGTCGAGCCTTACCCTTAAAGTATTGATGGACACCAAAATTGATGGGAATTGAGTTGTTATGTTTTTAGATATTTTATTTTTGTTCCCTTGATTGATTTATGTTTTAATTTCCCTTTTTGCTATTGGATTTCACATGACCATCCTATTTTTTGGTGTGATTTTATGACTACTATCATGAGTTCCTTTCTTTTGCGGTTACCCTCTTTTCCTTTGGATTTTTCCTTTCATCCTTTATGCTTTGGGGCCTTGAGGAACATTGGTGGGGATGAAATGAAAGCCACAAAGATCTAGTAATAAAGCTAAGTAGGACCAACATAGACACTACTTGAAAGAGGCCTTGCGAATAATTAAAAAGCATGAGAAAAAACATTTATGAGAAAGGTTGGGTTTGTGCAAGAGGTTGGGAAATACCATCACAAGTGTATGTTGGGGAATCACACCTAAATATGAAAAAAAACATAAAATAAACTATGTGCAGGCTGAAAATTATTGTGTGAATAAAATCAAAAATAAAGGGGGGGGGGGGGGGTTCTCTCGACTCTAACCCTAAGTACATATACAATTGTGTGTTCATGATCATGATGATATATATACATATGTATATACATGTAAACGCCATCGTCTCTAAAAACGTCTTGTTGAGAATCATTCTTGTGGAAGAATGATTGTATAAATTTAATTGATACAAACATAATGGCTATATGGGATGACATGATAAGTTGTCCAATGAGGTTCCTGGTTGAAAGAGGAAACAATGGAGTAGGGAGGTGTTACTTTTGCTCAAGTTCTATGCTATAATAATTACTTAAAAAAATGTAGCATTCAATTTCATTCACCCCAGAACAATTAAAAAATTATAGATAAAAAACCAATAATTCATAATAAAATATAGCTAAGCACAATGAGACACATAGATTTTAGGTCAAATACTAGGGCAAAACCCATAATCAATTCGTATTCTTCTTATATATTCAATCAATGTTCAGCTCAAATACATAATCAAATTTGCACATACATAGACAATAAAAATAAACCTTTGAATTTCCCAATTCAACCAAGTCAAATCTAGTCAAATGAGAGAGAAACAACAAAAATATTATTAGAGTCAAAGTCTTTGTCAAAGGGCTGAATTTTATCTTAAAACATCCACAGAAAGCTTGGTAAAATTCAACAGTCAAAGCCTATGGTCAACACAGAGAGAAACAATCTAAATTTTGGTCAACTATAGGGTAAACGGTTTGATTAACATAGATAATATTCATAGTCAATGATTCAAACTTCTTTCCTTATTCAAAGCTCAAAAAAACAACTCCTGCATTTATCAGTCAAAGGAGAGAGAGTTGACCTTCTTTTAAGCTCAGTTAATGTGCCCATAACATAGATAAATATGTGGTCCAATAGATTCAACGTCTTCCTGAAATGCTCAGTCTCCAAGATATTCCAAAATCCTTGGCCAAAAAGATTCAAATATCCTAGGTCAATGCATGTCAAAACATAGAAAATAATTTGGTCAACACATACATAAAATATCCTTTGACTCCTTCGCATGTGTGCATTAGACACCTGTAATTTTATATCAAATTTGTGCGTGATGAGTGTGCCAAATGAGCTCCAATGAGGCCTCTATTTATCTGTGCTTGTGGAGATGTCTTTTCACTTGTGGGGCCGACTTGAATTTCTTAGGAATGACTTGGTCAAAGTAAAAATACATGATTTTCCAATGAAAATGATGACAAAAGCTTCCAATTTCAACGCTCCCTCTTTGTTAGGGTGGAATCTCTAGCTGCACCATAGATCTCATCTCAGATCTTCTCATCTCACCTTAGTTGAGAAATAATGAATCAATCCATAGAAGAAGAAGATCAATTTACCAAAACCAAATCCATGGAAGTCATAAATAACCTTGGTAAAGATCACACACCTTATGTCTGCTGACTGATCCTCACCAAAATTGATCCTAAAATATCAAGTGGTAAAACACCTGCATCCAACACTTAGGGGAGATGAATTTACGACAACCAGGTCCATGGTAGTCACATATGACCTTAGTAAAGATAACACACACCTAAGTCTCCTCACCCACAGACCATATTGGTGGAAATCCCGACAATGTTAACCATCTAAATATTGCCCTTGGTAAATAATGACACGAAGGTGACTTGCAGTTAGGATGGATATTGGGGTATGCACTCAACCAAATGTTAAAATTATGAAATTGCAGTAAAATTACACTTTATAAAACTCATACTATGAAGATAATAATTGCAATAGATTCCTCTTTTCAAGAGGACCAAAATCGATTTAAAGATCACCCTATTTGGTTAACTAGAAGTTGATTTTTGAATTATTTTATTCATACATGTATAATGGAATGGGTTGGTCCTAAACACATGTGAAATTGGTTAAGTCAGACCCAACCCCAAGTGGAACCTCATGAAAGCCTATAAATAGAAGCGAACTCAAGCTCATTCTCATACTTTTTTCAAGCTATATTCTATTCATATATTTTTTCTTGGTTCACATAGGCCTCACGGAAGGAGTTCACACAAGGGTCCAAAATCACAGGAGCGAGGCTTGCTATCATCTAGGGTTTTATGTTTCTTAGATGTAGGCACGCAACAAAGTATTTTCGTCCGTGCACGCTGGCATAGGGGGATTATGCATGTGTAAAGGGAGACATAGACGTAGGCACAAAGGCGCAAGAGTGCATTCAGGGCTTCAAAAGCTAGATCGAGATGTGTACATCCCTAGATGCTGGCACAAAGGGTTATGCATGCGTCTAGGGAGCCCTAGACGCTGGCACAGAGGCCTGTGGGTGTGTCTGGGAGGCTAATTCTTCTGAAGTACACTTTTGTCTCCAAACACACGCACAATGTGGTTTGGTAGCATCCATATATGCCATAAACACACACACAAAATGATCTGGTAGCATCTATATCTGCCATAGACGCACACATAAAATGATCTGGTAGCATCCATATATGTTATAGTCGCACACACACAATATCTATGCATGCATCGAGATCCTAAATAATATTTATCAGTATGCCGCAGTGTTCAACATAGTGACAACAATACCCAAAATTTAATTACAGTTAGTGACAGTGCGTTATGGTTCTCAAAATCAAGATATTTGAGTATAAGTATGTTTAAGGTTATATTACAGATGTCCTAGTTGGGTTGTCGCACTATGTAGATATGGATAAATGGATCATTGTACTCTTGTTTTTTGAATCATTTGAAGACGATCTAAAAAGAATAATTTGCAAGGGTTTTCCCCATAGTGGGTTTTGCCCTGGTCTCAGACTAATCCTGGTGTCTCTATGTGTGCATGCTTTTCTTCCTTTGTTCCTTTATGTTCCATTGCTTAGATGAAGATGATGTTATTTCTCCATAGTTGCATATACTGATGGATAATAGTGTAAATCTAATTAATGATATAATGATATGGGGTGGAATTATGTGTTAATGAAGAAATGCAACTAGCAAAGCAAAGATCCATGTATCCCTATGAAAAATTAACACCAAGTCCATGGCTCCGATGATTACCCTCACACCTAGGAGCCTCACTGCTCAATCCCCCCCACCAAGTCCATGGATAGTCGAAATACTCGGGAAGAGTATATGCTAAATGTTCCCAATCGACAGTGTTGCCTCCCAAGGAGGGATGCATTCTCCTGCACTCTAAGCTGCTCTATGAAGAATAATAAATTCACTTTCAACAAAGGCTTGGTGAGAATTTTTGCAACTTGTTCATTTGTTGAGATTTGTTGGAGCCTCACTACTCCTCTCTGTACCATATCTCTGATGTGGTAATTTATCTCGATGTGATTTAACCTATCATGTAATAGTTGATTCTCTGAAAGTATGATCCTACATTTATTGTAACAATATATCATGGTCGTATCTAGCACATGATCAAACAACTTCGTAAACAACTTTTGCAACCACACTTCCTTACAACTAGCCATATTAGCTGCAATATACTCTATGTTGGCTGTAATGAGAGCGATAAATTTCTACTTCATGATCATCTCGGAAATCATGGATGATCCTAGGCTAAAGCAACACCCTGAATAACTCTATCTTTCTATAACACTCCCATCCAAATCTATATATGTATACCAATGTATTCTCAAACATCACCGAAGGCATATCTCAATCCATGATTGATATTCCCATGTAGATATCTCTACACATGTTTTGCGGCCACCCAATGAGCATGAAAATGTTCCACCATGAAATGGCTCAAGGTGTTAATAAAAAAACATATATCTTGTCTAGTGTTGACCATAAACATCAAAGCCACAATCAATTATCGGTACACAGAAGGATCCACTAGATCTGGTCCCACAACTTCACCACATAACTTCTTGAATTTTTCCTTCATCAATGTTTCCATGGAATTTCAATCCACCATCCCAAATCTCTCCAAGAGCTTGGAAACATATTTTCTTTGGCCGAGGAAAATATGTTGATTTGGGGTAGCATCGGATGTGATCTAAGTCTCAAATTTTGGAGAGAGGCTTAGACACATGTATTCCAGATAACCCATAAACCGTATGGTGAAATTCCACTTGGATTTTATTCTATATAAATAATTAATTATTTTTAAAGGGACCCTAAGTCTAAACTTAGGAAAAAAAATTAATTAAAGTGAATTAATAGAATATGAGTGAGAATGATCTAGAATAAATGGATCAAGTCAAAATTTAATCTTAGCCATTGATTAGAGATCTAATTTGGGCTATTGAAGTCTCAACGAAAAGACTATAAGATTGGCTTGAAGGGTAATTTGTAAAATACCTTTGGTGGAGAGATCAAGTGATGGATTTATTTAGTGAGTAGTGCTCAGGGAGTAACATCGATCTAGAGATCTTTTGCAGAGAGGGGAAGTAGATCCAGTTGGAATGTTTCCTAAGTTAGAGAATACAAAGTAGAGGAGAAAGAAAATAACACCAATAGAGGCAACATAGCATCCATGCAGTGACAACGCAGAGCTACGCAAAGACATCGTAGTGCCATGTAGAGGCAACACTATAGTCTTTAGGAAGCTCATTGATCAACTGAGGATCAGTCAGATCCAGTGATAGAGAGTCAGGATGTGAGTCTAGAAAGGGCCATAGGGTCATATATAGCCAACATAAGTGTAATAACAAATAAGCCACACATTCCCCACTCATAGTGACCTAGATATTGCACAGAGGTAGCGAGAGGCTTGCCATCCAAGTTTTTGGCCAGTTGAGCTTTCAGTGTCAGGGTGTGAGGTAATCTCACCAACTTTCTTTTCATTTAGATTCTTTGTGAGGATATCTAGAAGCACATCTAGTTTGTATTTAGAAACATTTAATCTATAATATATAAACCCTTAGATTTGCTGCGCTGGTTTTCACGCATCGGGTTTTTTTCAAGGGAAATTAGTCCAAAAATAAATGTGTCGAATGGCTGTGTGATCTATGTTTGTTCATATTTTTTTTTACACTTGTTATTCTTCCGCAGTTAATTTGTGTAGGCTGTAGTGAATGGATTTCGATATTTCTTGTAGAACACATTGAATAATTTGTTAAGTAAATAAAATACATAAGACTTTCCATCAGTTGCTGCAGTAGGATTCCTGAGTTGACAGAATTTGCACATGGTATCAGAGCTTGTTTAAGCTGAGTGCAGACGAGATAAATAATAAATGCAATAGATTCAGCGTTGGTGAAGTTGGGATCAAGAGTTGCGTAAGCAGTAGATCGATCTCCAAGTTGACTGCGCATTCCAAGCCAGAAGGGCTAGACCGACAAGGAAAATCTCTCTCTGAGTGAGATGACAGAGAGGTAGGATTGTTCCAGGTTGCTGATTGTATGAGGTAGAGGGAGAAACATATCATATCTATGCAGATTAGCAACTAGAGGGACATAGTTTATTGCGCAACAGTGATTTTTGGTGTAGAGCACCGAGAAGCATAGAAAAAACACAGTTTTGGGATTTCTAACCTCAATGAGTTTTCTTTCCCAAAAAACTCAGATTCCCCGTGCAGTAGCAACATATTTTATGGCTTGATCCATCAAGAGTGTGTAAAGACGGCTGTGTGGAGGGTGAGAGGCATAAAATCGACAACGTTTGGGTGAGATGGAAGCCAATGGGTTGCATGACCAAGATCGGTTGGAGGGTGCCTCCAACTATGTAATCTGGAAGGCAAGAATCTCCTTCCTTTTAGATGAGCATGACCTCAATAAATTTATCGAAAGTGCTCAAGATGTACCAGTGGATGCAGAATAACTAAGGGCCTTCAAGAAGAATATGACAAAGGCCAAGTGGTTGATCCTCAATAGAGTGAAGGATCATATTGTTTCACACATCTATGGAAAAGGGATAGCCAAGGAGATGTGGAATACATTGGAAATGCTATATTAGGGGTCTTTCAAGCAGCGGAAGATGTTTTTGGAGGAGAAAATTTGGACCACCAGGATGCAGGAAGGAGAAAGAATTGATCCATTCCTATCTAGACTTCAGGAAAATTGAGATCAACTGGAAGCTATGGGAGCAACTCCTTAGGCCATAGAGATGGTTAGACTTGACTTAAATTCCATGTCCTAAGACCATACAGTATTTGTTTAGAGCATCTTGGGCATAGATAATTTTCCAAGCTATGAAGCGATGTGGGAAGCTCTTCAGCAAGAAGAGATGAGGAGAGATTTACTCAAGTGTCAACTTGAGAGACACAATAGAAATGGTTCGAAGGTCAAGAAGAAGGATGATGAGAATGCATCTCTTGCATCAAAGGGAAAAAAATAATAGCATAGGAGGAAGAAGGATCTATCAAAGATCAAATGATTCTGGTGTGGTGAGATGGGACATTACACCACACAGTGTGCTCTTATAAATAAGGACACAGATGAGAAGCGTGATCCTCATGCCAGAGAAACAAAGATAGAGTAGGAGGAGTTTTCTATGATTTCTCATATACCTCCAAAAGGGTGGTGGGCTGATTTGGAATTGTAGACCTAGAGATCTACAAGATGGGAAGGATCCTTGAGGAGTCAACCTCTCGGATCATCACCTTGTTATGGGAGCCCAAATCATAAGTAGTAGGGTGGAATAGTGCTAGTTGGCACAAAGGAGTGCTGAAGTGACAACACAATGGTTAGCAGTGCCAGAGTATGAGTAGTGTTGCAACAGTGCAGAGGGACGCAGTGCAGAGAAGCAACAACACAACAACTTCAGAAAGGTAGCGTAGAGGCTAGTAGAAGTCAGATATTCATCACCGAGATGCAGTATATGTTGAGCCTCGCATATGCCCATTTTCCATCGCATAATACCATTATTTATACCAAAATTTTGACACCCTTACACTCATTTCACGTCATAATTCCATCATTTATCGCTAAATCACATCCTATGCATCGTGGTTGATTATCATTAGTTTTATTAGCTTTTTGATGATTAGAGATGATTTTATTCATGATTTACTAATGATCGTTTCACTAAGTTCATTTATTGAAGCATTCTATTTCCAGAAGTCTCGACAAGTCAATTTTAACTAGTTACTGCAAAGTTAAATACATAATTGATGTAGGTGAAAATATGGATTTTGTGATCAAATGGTAAATAATGTTGAAATTTCGACACACGAGTTTTTTTCAGAGTACCCGTATTCATGTAACCCAGAAATCGTTTGGAAAAATTCGTTTTCGTGAAGGAGTTATGTTCAGGGGAATATTCCAATGCAGTTTTAAGTACAATTTCAGGTCAATACGGGTTTGGTTGTGCACACCTTGGTTGAGATAAAAAGGGAAATGGTTCCTATATTCTTGCCATGATCAGCCCAATGTAACTTATTTGAATTCTCTCCAGAATAATTAAGAATAGAATTTGTTAGATTGTTGTTATAATTATTTGGCAAATAGTTATGCTTGGCTTTATCTACAACACTGTATAAAAAGCCAAAGCTCTCAAGGAGAAGCATGTAGATGGAGAGGAGAGGAGAGCACAGATCGGGTAGGAATGGAGCAACAAGAGTAGTGAATCCTTCAAGTTTCTATTTGATGTTGTAATCAGAGACCTTTTTAAATTTAATACCATGATTCTGATTTGATCTAGATCACTTCGAGTTTTGATTGTTGTGAATTTCTGATGCAAATGGTTTAACAACTTCCTCTTCTGAAATTCGCTCAAGCTTGCCCAAGTGTGGCAAGGGCTTACCATCATCCGGGATAAAGCTTCCTTATTCATTTTATATTAATTGTTGTAGTTTGATTCATTCTTATTCAGTTATATTTATGCTTTCCGTAGTTCGATTCATTCTCATTCATTTTCATGATTGCTATAGATTCAATTTATTTCCATTTAGTTAAATTCCAATTACTGTGTGATAAGCTCAAATAGAATCACTCTTAGTTAAATGTATGAACGTGATTTCCATAGGATAGTTTGATATATTTGTTTTTGTCTAGATCCTTAAGTGCTGTGCTGTAGCTCGACATCTTGCTGTGTGAATTCGATGAGATCTTGATGCAGCATGGAAGAGTTTTCTTGTAACTCTGACATGTTTACAAGCACGTTCTAATTCTGCATTTTATGCACTACTGTTACCATTTGTTACATCGTCGAATGCGAGTTTTGAGCTATTCTCTGTCTATCTTAAAAGTTGAATCCATTTGATTTCCAGCAAATTCATTTGATTTACATTTTATTACCATTACCATTCAATCAGAGCGTGAATTACAAATGAAGATTGAAGATTTAATTTGTGAATTGAGGCAATAAAGAGTTAATTTAATTACAAATGAAGATTGAATGCATCGAAGATTTAATTTATGAATTGTTTGATTATTGGAATTTGATTTGTTTGAATCCGAATTGAAGAACTCATATGAGCTTATGTGTTTGATTGAAGAGCTATCCTTTGCATTTTAGATTGAGTTTGATTGCAGTTTAATTGTGAGCTTATGTATTTAATTGAATTTTAGATTGAGTTTTCAATACTGCTGCTATGTGTGAATATTTCTTTACTTGTATCAATAGGTTAGAATAGCATGATTGGAAGCCGACATTTGTAGTGAGTTTGTTATTAATTCATTTTCATTCGTTTAGTTAAAGAGCATGGTTTTTTTTGAATTTCAATTGTAGTAATTTCGTTTACGAAAATTTAGTTAGAGGATCTAGTAAGTAGTGTAATTCCAATTACAGATATTGCGCTATAATTTCCATTGCAGTGATTGAGTTAAATAATTTAATTCATAGCATAATTACAATGATTGAATTAATTTAAGCATTTTTAGTGTGGTTTAATTCAAGTCCTTAAAATAGAATTTCCAGTGTGATTTAATTCAAGTTATTAAAATAGAATTACAATTGTGATTTAATTTCAGTCATTAGAATATCATAGGGTAATTTAGAATTAGTTGAATTTCCAGAACAATAGCATAGATTTGGTTTTATAAGCAGCATGACATCAATTCAATTTCATTTATAAATTCATAAAATTTCATTTTCTTTTAAACGACCATTATTTAGGAAACTTATATGCTCTGACCATTTAGCTGAGCCAAAAGCGCAATACAAATCATGTTTACGACTCTCGGATTGACAATTAAATATTAAGAGCTTTAATCACCAATTAAAACTCTCAACATTTTGACGCCGTTGCGGGGGAGTTGTATTTTGGTTCAGGATATTTTTTTATTACAGAGTTTCAAGGGTATTGCAAGGCAGTTGGAGGGTGGAGAGTGTACGGTAAGATGTGAGTGAAGAGCCATGCATCGGATTTTGTGGGGTTTCTCCAAAGTTTGGCTGTTTTTGCTTATCTTTGAACTTTATTTTCCTTTCCTTTATGCGTAGAAGTAGAAGCATGCCTTAGAATTTTTTCACTTTCAATAGATTAAATAGTTGATCTAGGTGGATATCGATGGCCACCCACCTATTCCATTTGGACCCACAACATCAATTCTTTCAGTTTTTCAACTTCAGCACAACTTACTATTTTTAGCAGGTTTTCGGGTCCTGCACTCTCGGAGCTGTTTTTGGGACTTAATGATCCAGGTGGATATTGGTGGCCACCCACCGAGTCCATTTGAACCCCCACCATCAGTTAATTGAGTTTTTAATTTTCAGCATAACTTACTATTTATAGCAGTTTTTCGGGTCTTGAACTTCCAGAGCCATTTTGAGGCCCTAAATGATGTTTTTTGGGAAAACGAGGAGCAATGTACAACCCAAGTTTCTCACTCAAAAGTTGTAGTCCTCGGATAGATCTTTATAACGAGCTATTGAGCACGTCAAATGAAGATTGAATGCCAAAGTTACGTCCCAGGGAAGTTGAAACACCAACTTACCCAAACGGGGCCCACAGTTTTGGCGCTTCATCTCCTAGGGTTAGGTTTTTGGACGTTTCGGGTTTTACATTGTTTCTCAACAATAAATAGGCCTTCGAGCCTCATTGTAACATAGTTCAGGGGCTGGTAGCCAACACATCTCTTCTCAGAGATAAGCGTTGCTAGTACCTTAGCTCATCTATTTCCATTATGTCTGTAATAGGCCTGCGAACCTCAATGTAACACTGTTCAAAGGCCTGCATACACCACATCTCTTCTCAGAGATATACTACTAGCGCCTTAGCTTGTTTCCATTATGTTTTTAAGCTTATTTAAGTCATTCTTTTATTAATAAAATGAAGCATTCTTTCCATTGCATCTCTGTGTTTATGGTTATATCTGTATTTTGTTGCGTTCCTGCATAAAATCCGGATCAGTGGTATCAGAGTGGTCTGCTCTTTCTCTGTTTTTCTCTTCATGTCCCCAACGTGGCCATGGTATAAGGAGTTCAACCTTGCAACCCCGACGACCCCCCCTGGCGGAAGGAAAGAAAGACGAGGGAGCAGGAGATCCTATAAAAATATTGCTCAAGGAGGCCCTCGAGAAATAGAGGAACGCGATGATGGATAAATTTTCCTAGATCCTTCAATGGCTGCCCACCGACGACACATCTACATCCAGCACATCCACCAATAGGTCCGCGACATCTTGGACAAATCCAACACCAAGTTCAGCAGAATTTGCACCCCCCAATGGAGGAACTTAACACAATGGAGACCATTGCTTCTTAGGGAGGGAGGAATGATCCGGGTGGATATCGATGGCCACCCACCTATTCCATTTGGACCCGCAGCATCAATTCTTTTAGTTTTTCAGCTTCAGCACAACTTACTATTTTTAGCAGGTTTTCAGGTCTTGCACTCTTGGAGCCATTTTTGGGACTTAATGATCCAGGTGGATATTGGTGGCCACCCACCGAGTCCATTTGAACCCCACCATCAGTTAATTGAGTTTGTAAGTTTCAACATAACTTAATATTTATAGCAGTTTTTTGGGTCTTGAACTTCCAGAGCTGTTTTGAGGCCCTAAACGACGTTTTTTGGGAAAATAGGGAGCAACATGGGTCATATACCAATGTTGCTCACTCAAAAGTTGTAGTCCTCAGATAGAACTTTCTAATGAGCTATTGAGCGTGTCAAACGGAGATCGGATGCCAAATTTACGTCCCCGGGAAGTTGAAACACCAACTTACCCAATCGGGGCCCACAGTTTTGGCGCTTCATCTCCTAGGGTTAGGTTTTTGGACGTTTCGGGTTTTACATTGTTTCTCAACAGTAAATAGGTCTTCGAGCCTCATTGTAACACAGTTCAGAGGCTGGTAGCCAACACATCTCTTCTCAGAGATAAGCATTGCTAGTACCTTAGCTCATCTATTTCCATTATGTCTGTAATAGGCCTGTGAGCCTCAATGTAACACAGTTCAGAGGCCTGCGTACACCACATCTCTTCTCAGAGATATGCTACCAGCGCCATAGCTTGTTTCCATTATGTTTGTAAGATTATTTCAGTCATTCTTTTATTAATAAAATGAAGCATTCTTTCCGCTGCATCTCTGTGTTTATGGTTATATCTGTATTTTGTTGTGTTCCCGCATAACACAACAAATTATAATGATCCCTGATCCAGATTTTATGCAGGAATGCAACAAAATATAGATATAACCACAAACACAGAGATGCAACGGAAAGAATGCTTCATTTTATTAATAAAAGAATGACTGAAATAAGCTTACAAACATAATGGAAACAAGCTAGGGCGCTGGTAGCGTATCTCTGAGAAGAGATGTGGCATACGTAGGCCTCTGAACTGTGTTACATTGAGGCTCGCAGGCCTATTACAAACATAATGGAAATAGATGAGCTAAGGTACTAGAAACACTTATCTCTGAGAAGTGATGTGTTGGCTACCAGCCCCTGAACTGTGTTACAATGAGGCTCGAAGGCTTATTTATTGTTGAGAAACAATGTAAAACCCGAAATGTCCAAAAACCTAACCCTAGGAGATGAAGCGCCAAAACTATGGGCCCTGTTTGGGTAAGTTGGTGTTTCAACTTCCCAGGGACGTAACTTTGGCATCCTATCTTCGTTTGACGTGCTCAATAGCTCGTTAGAAATATCTATCCGAGGAATACAACTTTTGAGTGAGAAACATTGGTCTATGACCCATGTTGCTCCCCATTTTCTCAAAAAAACGTCGTTTAGGGCCTCGAAACGGCTCTGGAAGTTCAAGACTCGAAAAACTGCTATAAATAGTAAGTTATGCTGAAACTTACAAACTCAATTAACTGATGGCGGGGGTTCAAATGGACTCAGTGGGTGGCCACCAATATCCACCTAGATCATTAAGTCCCAAAAACGGCTCCGGGAGTGCAGGACCTGCTAAAAATAGTAAGCTGTGCTAAAGCTGAAAAACTGAAAGAATTGATGCTGTGGGTCCAAATGGAATAGGTGGGTGGCCATTGATATCCACCTGGATGTACTCTAAATCAGATTTTTATGGGTGTGGTGAGATTTTAGCTTTTGATTTCATTTATCTCCATATTCCAATCTTTAATGTTATATCATTTTTTGGGTGCTGTAAGAACCCCTGGGTACTAATCCATGTTGCGAGACAGGGATCATCAACCAACAGGAGAAATTCAAGAATTATTCAGAGCTTGAAGAGTGTCCCTCAAATCATTTTCTCAAATCCTAGTAGTAGCTGGGATATCTTCCTCTCAGGAAGAGTTCATCCTGACCGCATTCAGGAAATTATCTATCTCTCCACAACGAGAAAAAGTTTTGGAAGTCTCCCTTGATTCCTCTTGCCTATATACCAAGGATATCAATGAATCATGTACCAAATCCAATGGGGAGCATCCAATTGAACCTAAGATCAAAGAACTTTCACCATGTCCAACAACAATCCTTTTGTGCATTCCAGAGACTAATTATCCAAGTTTGTGAGGCACGATCGAGGAGAAATTTCAGAGTGATCCAAAAGAACAAATGAGCCAATACCACAAGGATTGCATTGAGAATTGGTTCCAGATTTCAATTCAGTCAAAGTACCACTCTCATCTTCAAATACTCTTTGAATCACATCTTTCAAAGCTGTTGTTTGTTCATGCTCATATACCTTCTAAAGATTATATGTTGAATATGAGCATGAATTTATCTTTGTACTTGATCCGCACATGGCTTCATTGGAAGTTCTCTTTCACTTGAAGGAGGACATATTTTCTCCACTATAGTAGGAAAGTTAGTATTGTAATAAATAAATGAAATAGTAAAGAGAAAAATAAGTCCTTTTGTGAAAACCATTTTGTCTGGCACAATTGGACAGGGACTTTGCTTGAAAACCAGGTAACTGGCGGGCAAGGTTACCAATAAAGTTTGTAAATTTATATGAGTTCTTCAATCATGTATCTTTTAATTTATTATGTTTGTACTCGAGTTGGTTGATGTGGGATTCCTTAAGGCCCACCTGTTAATGAGCCTTGTCCCATCGACATCAGCACATTATCTGGGACTAAGGTTAGGGCTAGATAAGGTACCTAGGAGCCTGCATGCCTTAATGGCAGGTATCCTTGTCATCTACTAAGGAAATACATCAATTTTTCTTGGTTGATGAATTCTGCAGTCCATTCGAATCTGACAAAACCATTCATGGCTAGTAGAATGTACCTAGCGCCTTGATTCCCATTGACATAAAAGGTGGTATATCTCGCATTGGTTAACGATCTCCTCAATGGTCGGTAATCCAATGGTTCTTGCTTATGTTCAAAATCGACACCATTTATTCACATAAGAAAGATTGCACATGGGTGTGTAGTGGTTGAAGACTATATGGTTTTGAGATCTCGACACAAGTTGCAGTAGTTTGGTTCTTTGTACCAGCCTTTCCTTCCCTTGTAGCAGTCATCTTGTTTCAATAAGGGTTTCCATATAGTAGCTTGATCATCATTTGTAGCAGTTACCTTCCTTCGTTGTTTGGGGACATACAACTCCTCAGGCATGGGGGAGAAGGGGACCTTCAGTTCATTCTTCAGACCTTTAGTTCATCCTTCATCTCTTTAGCTCATCCTTTAGCCTTCTTTAACATATCACATCAGCTCCAGCCATTCCATCCTCCACCTCATTTTGCAGCACCGGGAACATCAATGACAAAGGTAAAACTTGAGGTAAATTTGGATTATGATTCTCGAATTCATTAGAAGGTTAAAGAAGCTTAATGATTCAACACTTATCATTCCACGCATTTCATCTTTCATAAACCATCATCCTTCTATTTCCTTCCATTCACTCTGCATATACTTTGATTACAATACCATGTTAAAAGAAAAAGCCTTATGGTGCATTAATTAAATCAGTCTCTATAGTGTCTTCTCCAAGCATTCTATTCAGAGGATGAAGTCATTACTGCCATGAAATAATAAAGAAAACCACCTATAATTATTCGTCTTACGATGACAGAGTATGCAAGCAACCACTTACCATATCCATCACCACTTCATTTCATCCATCATATCTCCATAATCCATTCATTTCTTGTCCTAAATTCATATTTATCAGTAAATTAGTATGATATGTTAATGTTAAGAAATCCACTTCACAAGAACCAGAACCTCCAAACATTCAAGTAAGTGCTACTCCACAAGCACTAACACCTCCAAATATCCAAGTGATGTTGTCCCACAAGAACCAATATCTACAAAGCGATGTCAAGAATCTGTCAATGAAAAGAGATTTGTTTGCATGAGGACATGCAAACCCTTAGGCATGGGTGGATGTTGAGCCCCGTATATGCCCATTTTTCCATCGCATAGTACCATTATTCATAACCTAAATTTCAACACCCTTACACTCATATCATGTCATAATTCCATCATTTATCGCTAAATCACATCATATGCATCGTGGTTGATTATCATTAGTTTTATTAGATTTTTTATGATTATTTTAGTCGTGATTTACTAATGATGGTTTCACTAAGTTCATTTGTCGAAGAATATTATTTTCAAAAGTCTCCACAAGTCAATTTTAACTCGTTACTGGAAAGTTAAATACAAAATTTCTGTAGGTGAAAATATAGATTTTGTGGTAAGGAATATCAAAATTACGACACACAAGTTTTGTTTAGATTACCCGTATTCATGTAACCCAGAAACCGTTTGGAAAAATTCGTCTTCGTGAAGGAGTTATGGTCAGGGGAATATTCCAATGCAGTTTTAAGTATAGTTTTGGGTCAATATGGATTTAGTTGTGCATGTCTTGGTTGAGATAAAAAGAGAAATGTTTCCTATATTCTTGCCATGATCAACCCAACGTAACTCATTTGAAGGCTCTCCAGAATAATTAAGAATAGCATTTTTGAGATTGTTGTTATAGTTATTTGGCAAATAGTTATTCTTGGCTTTATCAACAACACTGTATAACAAGCTAGAGTTCTCAAGGAGAAGCATGTAGATGGAGAGGAGAGGAGAGCATGAATGGAGTAGGAATGGAGCAACAAGAGTAGTGAATCCTTCAAGTTGTTGTTTGATGTTATAATCAGAGACTTTGTTTAATTTAATACCATGATTCTGATTTGATCCAGATCACTTCGAGTTTTGGTTGTTGTGAATTTATGATGCAAATGGTTTAAGAGCTTCCTCTTCTGAAAGTTGCTCAAGCTTCCCTAGGTGTGGCAAGGGCCTACCATCATTTGGGAGAAAGCTTCCTTATTCATTTTATATTAATTGTTGTAGTTTTATTCATTCAGTTATATTTATGCTTGCCGTAGTTTGATGCATTCTCATTCATTTTCATGATTACTGTAGATTCAATTTATTTCCATTTAGTTAAATGCCAATTACTGTGTGATAAGCTCAAATAGAATCGCTCTTAGCTAAATGCATGAATCGTGATTGTTATAGGATAGTTTGATATATTCATTTTTGTCCAAATCCTTAAGTGTTGTGTTGTAGTTTAACATCTTACTGTACGAATTCAATGAGATATTGATGCAGCGTGGGAGAGTTTTCTTGTAACTCTGGAATGTTTACAAGCGCATTATAATTCTACATTTTATGCATTGCTGTTACCATTTGTTACATTTCCGAATGCGAGTTCCGAGCTATTCTCTGTCTGTCTTAAAATTTGAATCCATTTGATTTCCATTTTATTACCATTACCATTCAATCAGAGCGTGAATTAAAAATGAAGATTGGAGATTTAATTTGTGAATTGAGGCAATAAAGAGTTAATTTAATTACAAATGAAGATTGAATGCATCAAAGGTTTAATTTATGAATTGTTTGATTATTAGAATTTTATTTGTTTGAATCTGAATTGAAGAACTCATATGAGCTTATGTGTTTTATTGAAGAGCTATCATTTTCATTTTAGATTGACTTTGATTGTAGTTTAATTGTGAGCTTATGTATTTAATTGCATTTTAGATTGAGTTTTCAATACTAATGTTGTGTATGAATATTTCTTTACTTGTATCCATAGGTTAGAATAGCATGATTGGAAGCCGACATTTGCAGTGATTTCATTTATAGTTATTTCATTTGCAGTGAGTTTGTTATTAATTCATTTTCATTGGTTTAGTTAAAGAGCATGGTTTTTTTTAAATTTCAATTGTAGTAATTTAATTTACGTCAATTTAGTTAGAGGATCTAGTAAGTAGTGTAATTCCAATTACAAAGATTGCGTTACAATTTCCATTGCAGTGATTGAGTTAAATAATTTAATTCTTAGCATAATTACAATGATTGATTTAATTCAAGCATGTTTAATGTGATTGAATTCAAGTCATTAAAATATAATTTCTAGTGTGATTTAATTCAAGTTATTAAAATAGAATTACCAGTGTGATTTAATTCGAGTTATTAGAATATCATAGGGTAATTTAGAATTAGTTCAATTTCGAGAACAATAGCATATATTTGGTTTTATAAGCAACATGATATCAATTCAATTTCATTTATAAATTCAAAAAATATCATTTTCTTTTAAACGATCATTATTAAGGAAACTTACTTATATACTAGAGCCATTAGATTTGTGAGCCAAAAAGCGCATTACAACTCATGTTTACGACTCTCGGATTGAAAATTAAATGTTAAGAGCTTGAATCACCAATTAAACTCTCAACAATATAATTTTCCAATTTTGGATGTTTTTCAGTTGCAAAAAGAAACTGTGATGCAATGTAGTAACAATTGGCAATGGTAGAGTCAACAAAAATAGAGATGCAAAATTTAGAGAGAGTTGTAGTACAGATGAAATGTTGAAAATTGCAGTGTCAGCACTAGTACAAAAGCAACGTTTGCACAAAGTTGATGGGAAACAATGTCAGGAATCAACAACACAGAGGGAGATGCTTCAGGGTTACAACAATATGAAACAAGACATATTGTTAAAGCAAATTCCTCGCTAAGAAGGATTATTGATTTGGGGTAGCGTCGGATGTGCTCTAAGTATTAAATTTTGTGGAGAGGCTTAGACACATGTATTCCAGATAACCCATAAATCGTTTGGTTAAATTACACTCGGATTGCATTCTATAGAAATAATTAATTATTTTTAAAGGGACCCTAAGTCTAAACTTAGGAAAATAAAATAATTAAAGTGAATTAATAGAATATGAGTGAGAATGATCTAGAATAAATGGATAAAGTCAAAAGTTAATCTTAGCCATTGATTAGAGATCTAATATGGGCCGTTGAAGTCTCAACAAGAAGACTGTAAGGTTGGATTGAAGGGTCATTTGGAAAATAAATTTAGTGAAGAGATCAAGTGATCGGTTTCTTTAGTGAGCAGTGCTTAGGGAGAAACATCGATCCAAAGATATTTTGTAGAGAGGGGTAGTAGATCCGGATGGAATGTTTCTTGAGCTGGAGAATGCAAAGTAGAGGAGATAGAAAGAAACACCGGCGGAGGCGGCGTAGCAGTCATGCAGTGACAACATAGAGCTACGTAGAGACAACATAATGCCACATAGAGGTAGCACTGTAGTCTTGAGGAAGCTCAATGATCAGCTGAGGATTAGTCATATCCAGTGCTAGAGAGTCAGGGAGTGAGTCCGGAAAGGGCCAAAGGGTTAGATCAAGCCAACATAAGTGTCAGAATGCAGAATCCATGCAGTCCCCACATAGAGTGACACAGAGGTAGTGAGGGGCTTGCCATATGGGGTTTTGGCCAATTGATCTTCCAATTTCAAGGTGTGAGGTAATCTCACCAACTTTCTTGTTAGTTAGATTCTCTGTGAGTATATCTAGAAAGGAATCCAGTTTGTATTCAGAAAAAATTACTACATAATATATAAACCCTCAGATCTGCTACATTGGTTTTCCCGCATTGGGTTTTTTTTGGGGACATTACTCCAAAAATAACTATGTCAAATGGATGTGTGATCTATGTTTGTTTAGATTTGTTTCCCCACTTGTAATTCTTCTGTAGTTAATTTGTGTAGGATGGAGTGAATGGATTTCGATATTCTCTTGTAGAACGTAGTGAATAATTTGTTAAGTAAATAACAAATAGAAGACTTTCCATCAGTTGCTGTAGTAGGATTCCTGAGTTGACTTAATTTTCACAATATCTCTCTAGGTTTCTGCCACACTTCTAAGCCCAAGAAATAATGCACTAACCCAATATATTTCATCTCAAATTTGGAGGAAAGCTCCATCTTACACTGGATGATCGTAGGCTTTGCCCCTGTCATGAAAAAATCATCAACATATAAAAAAAAATCAAAGGCGTACCTTGGACAACCTTGAAGTAAGGTTGGGTTTGGAATTGCTTCTATTGAATTATAATTTCATCAGATATCCATTGATCTGAGCATACCAAGCTCCAGGGGCTTGCTTCAGTCCATAGAGGGCTTCCTTCAATATGAAAATATGGGTTTCCCCCTCATGTTCCTCAAATCCCGTAGGTTGTTCTAGATACACCTCTTCCTTAAGATACCATGAAGAAAATTTTCCTTCACATCCATTTGATGAAGAATCCAACCATGATAACATCTAAAGAAATAATAGACCGAATGATAGTGTATTTGGAGACATGATCAAATATCTCATCATAATATTCTCCCTCGTTTTGGGAGAATCCTCTAGCCATGAACCTTGCTTTGAAATTCTCAATGATACCATAAAATACATGTTTTATTTTATATATCCACTTGGAATTCACAAAAAACTTCCCCTCAGGTCCAGGAACAACCTCTCATATATAATTTTCATGATGTATTGATATTCCTCTTTCATGGAATCTCTCCAAACTTGTTCCTTCACTTCTTCTTCATAACTGGCAGGTTCAAATTGTATGATGTTTCTCATCAATATAGCATATCCATTCTATGAGGTCAATTTCTTTCTTTGAAGGTGCCTCTAGGGGCTGAATGTTTCTCTGAAACCTGTAATGTATCTCAAATACATAAAGGTCTCTTCCTAGAATAGGGAAGATCACAAGGAGGAGGATCTAAAGGATCCAAAGAATCCACATTGTACCTTAAGAGATAATTCCTTAAGTGGCGATAAAGATGATTCAAGACATTATCTGATTATGTCACAAATGAATATATATCTGTCTCTGTCTTATAAACCCTTAAACATTGATTATGTAACCCTTAAATATCAAATCCATGCATGTTTTGCAATGCTATATTCCACTTATGCTGAAATGAATGAACGGAAGAAAAAGAGAAGAGGATTTCAATCTGATATGCTGTTTCAAACAGAATCTATCATTTTAAAACCCTGAAGAATTAAATAAAGATAAAGTTAAAACAGAGGAGCGCACATTAAGGTTTGTTTAACTCTTAAATACATATGTATAAAGAGACCTGCTGCTCTTACTCTATTTTATTCACAGATAAGAAAACATAGTGTAAACTGGATAAATTTTCAGCATAAACAGAATGATAGAAACTTGCATACTCATTCATTAATTTTCCATTCTTGAGTACAAAAATTTGGCTTCAAGGTTCAAAAACTCGGAACCTTTTCCTTTCTTGGAATCTTCTTTAAATACAAAATAACAAAACAGTTTCCAGCGATGAAACTAATTCTAACTGCTTTAACTACTTACAGTTACGGAGGTACATGCTTCAAAAAGGTCCTATTACAATTTACATGATTTTGAGAAAATAACATAACGTAAAATTGAAAATTCCTAATCTATAGGAACAACCGCTTCTGATACGGTTGCTGAGTCAACGACTACTTTTTGTTGAGATGCTGGAATTCCTTTTGCTGAGTCCATTGAGAATGTTTTGCACTTTTTCCATATCTCACTTTGGGTTGTTGATGAATTCTTGAAACTATGATATTCCAACCTGAATGCAACAATCTGACTGTGTGTAGGTATTTCTGTGAAGGGAGTCTTCACCATCCATAACAAATTGAAATGCCTTTGCAAGAAATTAAACATTGTTTCTCCTTTTAAAATCTGCGTCTTTTCATACTGCTGATTAAATTCTTCTCCTAAGGGTTTCAAAATAACTTGCCAATGAGTCTTCTGAGAATTGAAGTGGTGACTCGTCTTTGGAGAAGAAAAACGCTTGGCGAATCAACTGCGTCGACACCTGTAGAACATTCTCCCCCTGCGAATTCATTATAAAGCACTTACCGAGATACATTGAAGAAACCAGCCAAAAGATAAATTCGGGAAAGAAATGAGCTTTTGGGATACATGCAGACAGGACACCGGATTTCTTCATGGCAGAAAAAACTGGGGAATTCTCGGCATTTAGGGTTACTTGATGATAAAAGAGGGGATGGTTTACGGAAAACACGGTATCTTGGATGTCGCTCTCATTGTCCATGAGGGGAATGTGACTAGTCGAACCAGGTAGTGAAAATCGCTTGGCCATGGCTGTACAGACAACAGAAGCAATCCGTAAAGTAGTGGAGAATGAAAAGGTGGCGACGACACAGCTCAAAGGGGAAAACAATTACAAATGATTTGAAAATGTGATAAAGATCAAATTTAAAAGCCGTGCAAACCCGTAATAAATGCCTGAAATGACGTGTAAAAAGCTGTTGACGAGGTTTATCGTGGATTATAGTTGTCCTCCACTTTGCCTCATGACGTCATTGCGGAGGCTCCTGGAGTACGGCGGAAAACTTTGGCTAGTCCCCCCGACAATTAATCTACACCGTTGATCGTTGTTTACCCTGCAGTCAAATAGGTCAACTGCGGGGGCACTTGATTCAATAACTCACAAGCTCTTTCTGCCTCTGCATTTTATCATTCGGTTATAATCTTCAATACTTGCTACTTCCGCTCGGAGACTTGCTTGACGTTTAGACATGAAACTATAATATACATCCAAATAAAGTTTAACAATAAACTTAATTTGCATCGAGCTTTAGAAACATTTCTTTTTTATGTTACAGTATAAAAAACATTATACTATAGCATATACTTTTTCTGAATTTCAGATTTTTTTTTATTTTTTATTATTATTTTCAAAATAAAATAGAAAAGGATATGCAGATGATCCACAACGAGTCCCATAAGCTCTTCGGAAGGTCATGTTCTCGCATGGATGGATGCGCATCTACATCCATAGAATTATCTCTTCTCTCTCAATGTCGACGGGGACAAGAGTGTCCCTTGCTTTCCCAAGGGAAACATATTCATCAAAGGTCACATCCCGGCCCGAACTCAATTTTCCTTTGTCACGACACATATATCTTATAAGCTTTCTAATTTTCATAATAACGAACAAATATACCTTTCTTTCCTGAAGCCTCTAGATTTTACCTATTCTCCTTCAGTACATGAAAGTAGACATGGTAACCAAATATTCTCAAATGTCCAAATTTTAGTTTCACTCCTGTAAAAACTTCTGCAGGAGTCTTGTCTCCTAAGACTTGGTGAGGGCTTATATTTTGAACATATACTCTGGTATTTTCTGCTTCTCCCCACAAAAAACATCGAAAACCTTTGATCATGAATAATGTCTTTGGCTGCTTCCAAGATGGTATTGTTCTTCCTCTCAAAAAATCCATTTTGTTGAGGGTTTTATGGAACAAACAGGTCCCTCTTAATCTCAGTTTTCTTACAAAATTCCTTGAAGTCATTTGAAGTGTATTCTCCTTTATTATTTTTCCTTAGGATCTTGATATTCTTTATAGTTTGATTTTCCACTAGATATTTGAAGTCAATGAACACACTGAAAAGATGATCCTTGGTATTCAAGAAAAGGATCTAAGTTTTGTGGGAGAAGTCATCATCCAGGATCAAATAATATGATTATCCTCCAAGAGATGTCACTAGAATGGGCCCAAAATGGTTAGAAGGAATAATTTTAAGAATATGATTAGATCTGTTGCCACTAGATGTTGAGAATTTCGATTGGCGGTGATTAATTAAAATTCTCTTTTTGATAATTACTTGTGATATTACTTTAATTACTTATGTATTCTCTTCTTAGCTTATTATGTGTTTCATCAAGTCAATTAACAAAAACACAAGAGCCAAAAATAGTCCACACATCAAACTTTAGTATTTTTAACTTCAAAATTACATCACGATATGTCATTCGAATGCTTTCCTATGATTAGTATGAATATATTCGACCTTTTTGAATGCTTATTACTATGGACTAGCCACGAGTCCTTGCTACGCATTTAGTCACGGGATTTGTCTGCAGTATTTTACATTGAACTCCTTCCACGGTTGTTCGCATACTTATTTAGAATGATCGCCAAAACTTGATGATCAAATGAGTCGCACGTAGGTCCTTTAATATATAGTGTTTCCTAGGTTTTAGGCCCACTACAATGTAGGGAACTCATTGACTTTGCTTGTCTGTTGTACTATGAAACAACCCCCATTTATTTTTACATCGATTAAAGTTGTGAATAATAAATGGGGACCCTTTAAAAAACAAATAAAGCTTAGGATGTATTACTTCAATTTTGTTTAATTCTTAAAAAACTTTAGAAATAAAATACAAGAACCTTTATTTTCTTTGATCTTATTCTGCTTAACACAAATCGCAAATTGCTAAGGTAACAACGTTGGAACACACGTACAACTTGTGAATTGTGATAACGATAAGACCTTTTTCAAGTCATATAAAAATTTCCCGTTAAAAAAGTAAGAAGCCATTATAGCACATTGGTTGAGATTCATTTGACTAACGTCCCGAATGACTAAATTGCCAATCTTAGATTTCTAGAAACAATATTTTAAAGAAAACATTATGAGTTCACAAAGCTATCCAACGCCTTCATCATTCTGAGTTTGTCAATTCACCAAAATATTCATCCATGTCTCCTAAAAGGTTATCCTGTTGTTTCAAAGAATAAAGCTCATTTTAGGCTATTTTATCCCTATTTTTATTAGTCAATTTCCTTCTGAAAAATAGCCCATTTTCCCTCTATTAAATCATCATTTCCTCTGAAAAAACCCTCCAAACCATCATAACTCCTTTATATGGTTTGAAAACCTTTTTTAAACCATTAAAATCACTTTGTTTTGGTTTAAAACACCCCTTTTCACCTATCAGAACTTCTAATCTGGCCTAAAAAATAGTTTTTTTTTATAAATAAAAGTTTAAGACCCCAAGGGCTTAAACCTTTCGCTCCTTTCCTCCATATGTCTGAGCACCCGAACCAAGCGCTGAAACTTTCTCCCCCACCTTGTTTTAGCCTCTTTCGCCCTTTTTATAAAATTTGGCATTAAAGCCCCTTTGGGCTTGAGCCCCGGCCCCTTTCTCCATATAACCTCACTCACAAGACTGCACCTTCTCCTCGCTAAGTCCCTAGCCCCTTATACGTTTCCCCCTGGTCCTCTGCTCCACTCACAGGACCACTTCCTGGTGCTTTCCCTTAAGCCCCTTCCCTTACCTTTATTTTACCCTCACTCCCTTTGTAAAATACCCTTTTCTTTGTTTTTCCCCTGCCCTGCTTGCCAAATCCTCGACAAATCTCAGTTGTAGATCAAGGCCTCAAGCCTTGATCTGATGGCCACCATCCTTCCCCTTTCACCCTCCTTTCCCCTGACCGATGTTTATCCATCCACCCTTCGCATCAAATCTCATCGTTGATCTATATGATCCAACAGCTCCGATCAAACCCGATGTCCCAATCCCGGGGCTACCACCTTGTTGAAGCCTCGAAAATCGTTGCTTCAAACATTAGGGGAAAACCACCCGGTCCGGACCTTAGAACAACTCCTTATCCATTTGGGATGGTGGCTCCGACTGGATTTAGAGGACCAGTTTCCTAATAATGAAATGGATTGGTGATGGGGTGTTTTTGGAAGTGGATAATGAAATTAACTCATTGAAATAATCTTTCTAACTTAATCTATGACTTGCAAAGAACTCTAATACTAACCCGGGTATTAAATATGAATACGACTTAAAGATTGTTTCAATCAAACAAATAACCATGAAAATGTATTATTTACTTAAAAGAAAGATGCAGTATCATATAATGATAACTCTGTTTAAGAAATTAAACAGAGTTATAATAGCACATCGCATTCATAAATTTATATCGTTTACACACACTATGAAAGATGATATTCCTATATCTTCATAAATGATATGATAAAGAAATATTTGAGAAACAAGTATACATAAGCGATAGCAAATTTCAATGAGAATATTTCATCACATAAAGAAAACAAAACGTAATCGATAGAAATACCAGATACATTTGATATCTTCCTGATGCAATTTGATATTTTGATCCTGCGCTTTAACTTAGAACAATCTTCAAGGTACAGAAATGCAACTCTCAAAAATAATTCACCATAAAATCACAGGATGTGATCCTTTATAAAAATAAGATAGTCAAGGAGTACAGAAATGTATTATCCAAGCCAAAAATATTACAAATTCAGGACCCCTTCTAAAATGCTTGAAAGGGGTTTAAATAAGAAATTTAAAAAACAAATTAACTAAAACTATTGCTAAAAAATATCATCGAAGATCTGAAAACAGGATTGCGATCTTCAATAAAACAGGTTCATTGGATTTCCATAATATCTAATGTGCAAAATTGGTAGATCTTGAGCATATCTTTCACTTCAGTAGGGTGACTCAGCCGGGAATGCAGTTGACTGGTGAATGTGGCATCAGAAAGTTCCGGAATGATATAATTGATGGCATTGGAAAGACATTTGGTTGCCATCTGTTGACTGTGTGGTTTTATCAAATGGGACCACAAGGCATCCCATGTAATTTCTTGTGTTTTATTAATATGTTGATATTTACTGATTAAATCTTGTTTCCATCTTTTATATATTTCTTTAACCTTCGACAACTTTCCTGGAGTGAAATCTGAGATTAAATTTGCTGCATATAGACTATCATTAACCAGTTGTGTCAAATTATTCATTATAGTCCTTGCTCTATAAGTAGCACATTCTTCTTTAATCATGTGAGTTTCCCACTCAGCAAATAGGATTTCTTTATGCGATGCTTCAATTCTAGGAATATTTGCAATTTTACCCTGTTCTGTTTCCTGCCATGTGATAAATTCCAAAATCTTCTCATCGGCGCTTTCAATTTCTAATATTGTATTGACTGCTTCGTCGATGAGGGATGATGTTATTTCACAGAGGGGTTTAGCTTGTGATATTTTCTGGCATAGATCATCCAATTGTTGGGACAACAACTTACTCACTTCAAGGGCTTATGTTTTGAACTGGTCCAGTTTAGGATAATCTTTGAATTTATCCATTTTTGCTTGAAATATTATACTTTTCTCTTCCTTGGTATCTTTCTCTTTTTGTAGCAATGTCTGCAATTTCGTTACTTCCTGGGACAACTGTTGTTGTTTGTTTAAAGCTTGTTGATCAAGCTTTTGCTTTTCAATGTTTAATTGTTCTTCTAGTTGCTTAATTCTCAATCTTTTTTCTCCCAACTACTGCTCTAACTGTGATATCCTTTGTTGATCATTTGTTGTCCCTTTATTCTAATAATGCTATCTACAAGTCCTTTTGTTTTCTTGTAGAAATTTGAAGAATTTGCTGATTTATTCACCGATATTATCCTGATTACACACTATTTAAGCTTCATGCATAATACATAACCGCTTCTACAATTGATCATCAATATGCTGAAATAGAAGCAGTCGCATGCACACATTAAAACATAATCAAACACACATATAACACAGTATGTAATGGGGAAAGCATACAGCTGAAAACCCCCAACTATCTGTATATTATAATGATAGAGAACATGTAACAATACATAGCACAAAGCTCTCACAGCTCTCAGCACTATCTCACATGCTACACACAAACTAGCACGGAAGATGAACAAGTCACGGGTTCAAATCTCCTCCACAAGTCTGCCTGCCTCTACTGCGCAATCCAAGATGAATAATGATGAGATCCAAGTTCGAATCCCACTGGATTGTACTGCGCAATCCTCATTGGCAATCTTAATCAATGTGTGTGCAAATCTCATGCACAGCTATAGTCACAACTGATAGTAGACTCACCCTTTCACCCACCTCTAACACTGGTCTCCACTGAACTGTCCATGCATTGTAGTTAACTGATGTATTATTTAGTTGATTTATGAGTTAATAATTAGTGAATTAATTAATAATTAATTCACACCACTCATCACTAGTGTATTTATCAGTTAGACTAAATGCAACTAGTTCAACTAAGTTAAACCGAACACAACTCCATCAACTGTCTCATCAACTCCACCAAACTCTGCCACATGAGTTCTAACTGAAGTCAACCATGCAATAGCTCAACTAACCCATAGGAAATTCAAATTTCCTTCTTCCAGCTGCATGTGCCACATCTGTAGCTCGAACTGAAGTGCTCCAAGAGGATAAGATAATGTTTATAGTCTAAATATTATTAAGGGTTAATAATATTTGACTGTTCTATTTTTAGCCCGGCAGTCTAAAAATAGAAACCGCCTAATGTCTAAAAATAGAGGTCCATCTATTTTTACCAACTCAACCAATCATCCATAAATAGCATCCTGCAACTCATAGACCATGATCCATATGTCTAAAAATAGACATAGTCAAAAAATAGACTTTGCGACAAAAATCACCTGTGTGGCCCCCACCTAGTTTAGGTGATCACTTTCCAACTAGGATCAGGAATGATGTTTCAGGATGCCTCCTTCACTATTTCTTGTTGCAATCTTCAACACTCCCTCTCAACAAGAAAGGACTGTCTTTGCATGCGACATGCAACTCCATGCATTCGCCTTGCAACCTTCACAAGCGCCATGCAACTCCATGCATGTGACATGCAACTCCATGCATTCGCCATGCACCCTTTGCATGCGCCATGCAAACTCATGCATGCACCATGCAACTCCATGCATGCACCATGCACCCTTTGCATGCAATATCTCCAAAACAGAAAGGCCTCCAAACAACTCAATCAGTCTGATGCGCCATGCAACTCCATGCATCTATCATCAAAGTCTTCTACTTCTGCTGGTACCAACTACACATGTCATCAGGAACCACTGCGTTGTTGAACTCTTGCACCCATGCACTTTGCACTTGCTGTCAACTCTGAACCATGCTACAGTATCCGACACTGTCACTTTGATCTGCGTGCATCAATCCAATTGATCATGCTATTTTTGCGCTATGGGCACCTCATAGCCAGGTTCAATTCATGAGATCCACACCATCTCATGAATCCTGCCCAGAAATCTCCTCTTGGGATTAATCATGCATGTCGCCCCACCTCTCACCTGGTGGTATAGCTACATGCACTCCCTCTGCCCATCTGGCACAAAATTTCTCTGCATGAGTGGTTTCTTCCACTCCATGATCCTCATCTTGTGGCTGCTCCACATCCCGAGGTTCACTATTACCTGCATGCAAAACTTGCTCCCTCTCAAGCATCAATTGCATGTCTTTCTTACACTTCCCAACAGTAGGAAGCTCCGTAGACATCCCATCTACTTCAAGTCTGTAGAGATTCTTTGCTTGAATCCCAACCTTCTTGACTTGTCCTGTTGCCTTGTGCCGAAGGAAAAATTTTCCTTCACTGAAGACAAATTCATACCCTTTATCCTCTAACATTGCAACTGAGATCAAATTCTTCTTTAAACCTGGAACATGCACTACATATTGTAAAAGAATGAGTTTACCTGACTCCCTCTGAAAGGTTATGGTACCAATGCCGGTCGCATTGTATCGTCCATTGTCACCCAACTCAACATGCAACTGGAGATCTTTCTCCACCAAGTCACTGAAAAGATTCACATCTCTCGTCATGTGAAAGGAAGCGCCACTATCAAAATACCACCTCGATCCCAATGCAATAGACACCATGCATATGATCGTGGAAATCCCGGCTCAAATTACGACGAAACCTCACCAATGCTGCAGCTCAATGGCACCTTGTTCTTCTTCTTGTGGACAATTCGTGGCGTAATGTCCTTGATAAATGACGGTGAAAACACTTCACTTTGGACATGTCATACCATCCACACAGTTGAGAAGCATTCTTCTTGCCCTTCCCCTTCCTTGCTTTGGCCGAACGAAAGCGCGTCCTCTTCATCAGATGCCTTTGTGATGAAGATCCGTCCCTGGTACTTCACTTTATCTCCTCTTGCACAAGATTCGACCAAAGTCGCTCCCATCGTGGCAATTTATCCTGACCATTGATAGAGTCCTGATAGGAATTCCAACTCTTCGGAAGCCCAAGGAGAGCCAAGCTCACGAAGTCCTCGTCATCCATTAACTCCTACCTCCCCGACTCATCCTGCCGGTGGATAAACTTTGTCGAGTATACGGAATAGTGTCATTCTTCTCCATCTTTATGTGTCTGAGTTTATCCTTGAGCGCCAACTTCCTCTGGTCGCTCTTGCTTTGGAATAAATCTGTCAACACTTTCCACATCAAGTATGGAGAAGCTTTTCCATGCAGGCTGGATACAATGTGATCCTTCACGCCCTCCAACAGAATCCTTCGACATTTTGTTGTCTTCTTTTGCCAAGCCTCAACTTGAGCAGCATCAGTAGGCTTTGGAACTTCAACATCTATGAACTCCTTCAGCCCATTATCATCTAACACCGCCTCCATCCCGTCCTTCCATGCAACATAATTCGAGCTGCCCTCAAGGGCATACTCCAATCACAATCCGTTGAAAGACATCTCGACTTTCGACACCAATATATGCAAATTCGAATTCAGGATACCAACTGCAAATTCGAATTCAAACTCAGAAACTTGCTACGGTACATACCGGATGCAGCGGGAACAAATTATTTATAAACGCCAGAGGTACAGATATATCACCTTTCAAAGAAAGGATGGATCCAGAGGCTACCTGGCCCGTTATAGACTCTGTCTACCGAAAATAATTGTAATCACTATAATAGATCCGATGATCAATTCTGCTCTGATACCATGTAGAAATTTGAATAATTTGCTGAGTTATTCACTGAGATTATCCTGATTACACACTATTTAAGCTTCATGCATAATAAATAACCTCTTCTACAATTGATCATCAATATGCGGAAATAGAAAACAGTCGCATGTGCTCATTAAAACATAATCAAGCACACATATCAACACAGTATGTAATGGGGAAAGCAATAGCTGAAAACCCCCAACTATATGTATAGTATAATGATAGAGAACATGTAACAATACATAACACAAACTCCTCACAAGCTCTCAGCACTATCTCCAATTGTTACACACAAACTAGCTCAGATCTGAACAAGTCACAGGTTCAAATCTCCTCCACTGTTTGCCTGCCTCTACTGCGCAATCCAAGATGAGAATGAATGAGATCCAAGTTCGAATCCCCTTGGCTTATACTGCGCAATCCTCATTGGAAATCTCAATCAATGTGTGTGCAAATCTCATGCACAGCTATAGTCACAACTGATAGTAGACTCACCCTTTCACCCACCTCTAACACTGGTCTCCACTGAACTGTCCATGAATTGCAGTTAAATGATGTGTTCTTTAGTTGATTTATGAGTTAATAATTAGTGAATTAATTAATAATTAATTCACACCACTCATCACTAGTGTATTTTTCAGTTAGACTAAATACAACTAGTTCAACTAGGTTAAACAGAACACAACTCCACCAACTGTCTCATCAACTCCACCAAACTCTGCCACATGAGTTCTAACTGAAGTCAACCATGCAATAGCTCAACTAACCCATAGGAAATTTGAATTTCCTTCTGCCAGCTACATGTGCCACATCTGTAGCTCGAACTGAAGTGCTCCAAGAGGAAAAGATAATGTTTATAGTCTAAATATTATTAAGGGTTAATAATATTTGACTGTTCTATTTTTAGCCCGGCAGTCTAAAAATAGAAACCGCCCAATGTCTAAAAATAGAGGTCCATCTATTTTTACCAACTCGACCAATCATCCATAAGTAGCATCCTGCAACTCATAGAATATGATCCATATGTCTAAAAATAGACATAGTCTAAAAATAGTCTTTGCGTTAAAAATCACTGCAATGGCCCCCACACTTTAGGTGATCACTTTCCAACAGATCAGGAAGAATGTTTCGGGATGCCTCCTTCACTATTTCTTGTTGCAATCTTCAACAC